>VXAY01007346.1:501444-514416 GCA_013399855.1 Oxyruncus cristatus | reverse complement strand
ATGCTCCCCCATGGGCTGCAGGGGGGTCTCTGCACCCCGATGCTCCCCCATGGGCTGCAGGGCCTCAGCTCCGGCGCCTGGAGCACCTCCTGCCCCTCCTTCTGCACTGACCTCGGTGTCTACCTTGTTCCCATGTTCTCACTCTGCTTTTCCCTGACTGGAATTCTTTCTGTGCCAAACCTTCTGTTCTTAAAAATGTTATCACACAGCTGTTACCATCACTCCTCATTGGCTCGGCCTTGGCCAGCAGCAAGAAGCCCGTCCTGGAGCCGGCCGGCGTTGGCTCCACCAGGCGGGGGAAGCCTCTGGCAGATTCTAACAGAACCCACCCCTGTAGCCCCCCCTGCTATCAAAACCCAGCCACAGAAACCCACTACACCACCCTATTTGAAAATAACAAGACACATAATTTTCCTGAAGAACTTTCAATCTGTCACTAAACACTGAAGCCCAACACTGATTTATAAATCCCAGTTCATGAGTTTTTCCAGTTCTTAAGTCTCTTTACTGTAATTAGCTTATTCTCTTAAACAAGACTGAGATCTTTTTATTTGCTGAACTACAAAACAAAATAGGTGCCAGTAACACAGCCTTTTATCAAAACAGATCTCACTTCATGATTTAAGAAAAAAGGAGAGAGAGGGCCAAACACCCAGTGGGTCTCATTACTCTCCACTATAGGTTCAGATACCACGCTACAGTTACAAAATGCATGAAACACTACTTTAAGATTAAAGGAAACATTAACTGTAACAAAGAAATCTGACAGAACTTCACTGAGAAACGTTTTTAAATGATCACTCTATTACAAAAAAACCTCTGAGTGCTAAAATACAAAGACACTACTGAAGAAAAACAAGATAATGAAGTAGGGGAAGGTGGACATATTAACTGTTTTACCTCAATTTCTGCCTCTTGGAAACATGTAACTTTTTCTTTACATTTTCAGACTAACTTTAAAGCTCTGTTCTCCATTGCCCACTGGACTCCGCCTGAATTCCACACAAAGGTGGTTTTCACCCACTAAGCTACTTTTTCAAGTTCTCAAATGTTCATGAGCAAAATCACTCACCCTCAAACTTGCATATTCCGTAATTAGTACCTTTTTAAGACTGCCTTACTGCACACTGTGTTTGATTCTCATGTTTGATTTGGGAATTCATGTCAAACATGCAACCAGTTCTACCACAAAAATAGCAAGTCCTCTGGTCTAGAGATAGAGTGGGGCTGGTATGAGCCTCAAACTCCATCCACTGCCCTTGCAGGTCCTCTAGGTGGTGTTGCTGGGGTACACAGGTGAAGAGACACCTTCGGCCTGTTCAGCTGAACAGGATGTCCACATTCCTGTACAACTTTAAAGACAACTGTTATTTTAACAGATTTTCTCAGCTCTCTATCAACTGTTACAACACACCAGGTATTACAAGTAAAAGTAAACAGTAACTATTTTCCTTCCAGGCACTTCTGGGTCTGCTAAAGCTGGCAGCTATCTTACTTCACTGATACACCTCTCAGCAGAGCAATGAAACTCAGAAGCAATTCAGCATCTCCTTCCTTCCCAAAGTTTCCAGTTCTATCAGAGCATAAATTTTTTCAGGGTGAAAAATTGGTATGGTAATGAAATACTCTCCACATAAAATATATTTTACAGTTATGTAAGCGTTTTTCTGATTTGCAGACATCTGTCAGTACAGGTAACAGACCCAACTGCTGTAAGTTAGAGCCTACAGTAGAGTCAACAGCGAGTCCATTTTTCTTGTGTACCATTAGAAGATGCCTTACAATTGTTGCAGCAGGAAAACAAAAGGACCCTGTTATTTACACACAACTTCTTTAGTCTTCTTTACCCCTAAGGTTTGCTCCATCCTGAATGTAGGTCATCAGATCATTCAAAGCATTTCCTCTGCAGTTTCTAATTTCTGAGGTATTCCTGAGTCCCACCAGCCTCTCTCAAGTTTTTGGATTAACTGGAACAAACTACAGTATAGATCTCTAAAATTGCTACACACTACCAAGATCTCCAAATGCTTGGCACTCTGAAAGAGTGTGCAGGCAGTGTCATCTTACCAATTAGGGACATTTAATGCAATGTCCTATTATAAATGTTAAGCAAGTGTCTGCTTTCTTGAAAAGCAATTGATTTTTGAAGAGCATTAGAAGAAATGAAAAATAGGTGTGGAAGAAGCTCAACACAATGCTTAATGCAAGTACTACAAAGAGTGTTCATCATAAGCTGACTTGAAATACTCGCTCTGAAACAGTACATCATCACATTCCTCAAAGCTAGAGTCTGGAGTCCTGCATCTCCATGAATTACCACCTCAAAGTACTTCATTCTTTGCTAAATAAACATATTCTGGCATGGAATTCTCACCAATTCATTCCTTCACTTTCTGGTCACCTTCCTTTAATTTGTAATGCTTCCAGGAACAAAATATTAGCTGAGCTTTGAGGTACAGTAATGACACCTTCCAGTAACTGGCTCCAATACTTAAGAGCTGGATAATACTCTAACAGACTATGAAATAACCCCCAAAACTGTTAAAATCCTCCATTTGTACTTTTATTTTTTAATGTAACATTAAATCAGTTAAACCTGAGAGTTTGCATCTTGCAGATCGTCTGCCTCTAACTAAACTTCAGACAGCAGTTTGCAACAGCACAACAGCAGCCTCTACCACTAAATAATTGACTAATAACAGTCAATTGTTCAATTATTTTCACTATAAAGACAAGGTTATATTCTAAGAAATCTTCACTTGTTTATCTTCATTTCCAAAGCCACTCTTCTATAGCAAAATCTCCAGCTGTTTCCTCCACTCCTCGCAACAGTCTTTCGAAATAAGCAATAGTGTGTATGTTGACAGATCCTGCCTGGCATTTCACAGCCTTATGGCAAAGCAATCTCAGAAGAGATACACAGCATACATTCTTTCCGAATTCCGGAGGGCAAATAGGTTTATTCACCTCTGTGCTTTTCCAGAATTGAAGGTAACCAAAGGAGAAGGGAGCTTGAAAATGTGTTTGACCTACTTCTGGGTCAAGACAGTCCGTACAGTTTCTACTCCATTTCCTTAAATCTACAAGGTATTTAATTAATATAATCAACAGGTCGTGGTTTACAGCAGAAGTGACTGATCCCCATCTGCACAGAGATCAAACTACATTTACTGACATTTTCGTCTTATCAGAACAGTACAAACCATAGCAGGGAACAGGTACGGAATTAAGATCATCTGAGCTACTCTATTCACATCTAGATTGAAAAAAGCTTAGTCATGACGTAGAAAGCTGTGCATTCTCTACAGCTTACTTTTACAAAGCTTAAGTGTCCTTCTTCAAGGGCATCCTGAATTCTTTTTCCCTCATCTCTTACCTCATTTTCCACAGCTAGGTTTAGAGAGTCTACTTCGGGTACTTGAAAAATAATAGTACCAATAATTCAGGTGCTGAAGTTGGTGGCCTTATTTACTCTCAGAAAGTAAAGACAAAGCCAGAAGAAACCTTGGAAACTGCAATGGCACAGCCGTTTCAGTCCAGATGTGACCTGTGTTCCAGCACTACTACTGTTGTTGAAGTTGCCCTCACAGACCCATCTCATGAGTGGATCAGAAGGTTCTTCTCAGTACAGAGACTTTCCACTTGCAGAGACAATCCACACCTCAGCCTGCATACCAATACAAACAATAGCTGTACACTAAACACCGTTTGTGCTAGGTACATCTCAGCATTACTGCCTATACTACAGGTGTATGCGAATGCTTGCAATAATTCAAACATTTGCTTTGTTGAAGTGAAAAGTGATGTGATGGCACCCTGAGCACAGACAAGTCTTTGTGCCCAAACCATAGATTTCTTCAGAGCTAATTTCATTCTATCACCAAAGAAACTCCAGCTGACAATGGTTATTGCCAAGGCTCACAGCAGTTTAAAATTCATTCCAGGTGAACACCAAGTTCCAGACATCCTAAGCTAACACACACACATGCGCACACACACTGCTAAGTTATGCAAAAACATACTTCCAGTAAAACTGAACACTGATTCTTACCAGAATCATTTCTTTGGAGAGAAAGGCAGAAGTTACTGACAATCACACATGAAGTCCTTTCATGACTACATCCTAGTGCATTTCTGACCTTGAAAATTTTGTGTGATCTATTGCTGCAGGAGCTAGGATATTTGAGGTACCCATACCAAGTACAGAGAGCACCACCTGTTTAACAGCTTACAGCACCGTTCTTCAACCAGCCACCTCCTGGATGCCTCTATTCAACTGCCAAGTAATTCTAATGTTGTTCTAGGCACATGCCCAGGTGTTTGTTTATTTTCCAGAAGCTGCCATGAAGTTCCTGCCATACTGTCAAGCACCTGGAAAGCAACTCATGTTTGGTCTGAATATTGGTTTAGAAATCAGTTTAAAATTACAATGTTAATATGAATATTTTCTTCCGTCACACTTATTTATGGTAATTTCTATGCTGTTTATATGTAAATATTTCACCTCATCCTTTAAATTTTTTAGAGTAAATACAGTCTAATAAAGCAGGCCACTAGTAATCACCTTCAGCCAAGAATACTGGCTGCTTTAGTATCAATAAGCTGACAGTAAATAGCATTTACACTAGGAATCAATTGTTACTGAAGTGTTTTGTGAACAATGACTCTCCTCAACAAGTAATTAAAGAATACATCAGTCATAACCTAGTTAAATCTTCACTACTAAAGCCACCTCATCCTCTAACTAAAAAAAACAAAACACAAATTCATCTCTGTAACTGGCCAAAGAAAACACTGCCTAAAAAACCTTTTCAGCAGTATCTGTTTTCTGAAATAAGCGAGGGCTAGTTGTGCTGCTGAGAAACACCAGAGCTTTGCTTTTCAAAGAGGCTTACAGAGGCAGGCATTAAATATCTACTGCACTTGAACCCAACATGGGCCTACAGCTTCCCCATGTATTTTTGAAAATCCCACCCCAGAGCACTCAAGGAGGAAAGCAAGAGAGGGAGAGCATAGCAAAGGGAAGAAAGAATAATGACAACAAAGTATGAGGTAAAAGATAAGAGGTCAAAGACAAAAAGAAAGAAAGCAAAGAAGATAATTTATCCTACCAGAGACAGCACCTCTTGTCAGTCAAGACAAGAAACATTGCCTCCCAAAAAGAATCTGGCACCAGGAAGTGGCAGAAGTGGTGGGGGAAGACCAAATCTGACCTGAGATAAGAAAAAAAAATGCAGTTATAATTTTTTTTAAACTTCGTCTGTTGTTTCATCTTACTTCTGCAGTATTTCTTTTAAATTAAATTTTTTTTTTTGTTTTAAATTAATGTCTTTCTTCAGCTGGATTTTTGTCAGTAATGACAGTGGGATGATACAAATCAATGTGGAATAAGATAAACAGATTCTTGAAAAAAAAAACCCCGTGAAATTATACAAATGCTGAAATTAAAAACAAATTTTAAATAGTACAGGAAAGCTGTATGAAGTGATAGCTGCAAACAGTACACGCTAGTGAAATGTCCCAATGGGTAAAAAATTTGGACTTGCATCGATAAAACTCACTGCGATGGGGTACGAGACCACCAATTCCTACCTCTGGGAGACTTTCCTGACTGCTTTCTGACAAAACATAAAATCTCCACCTGATATCCCATGTGCAAATGGGAAAAACATCATGGTCTCTTGTGTCCAGATTCCACACTTAATTGCAATAAAAAAGTTTTACCCGGGTCTCCAACTGAAAATGCAGCGACTTTTACAGGAAGTCTCGTAGAAGCTCCAAATAAAACAATCACAACAGAAAGAATTACCACACACAGGAAGTTAACTTCAGGGTGAGAAATGGGCAATAAGAAGAGGAATTCTCATACAAAAGCAAATCACAGACTAAGCCTAATATTTTTAAAAAATATTTTAACATAAAAGACAAAAAAGACAGAAATTACCAAATAAATCCATCCTCCCCCTATCACTTATTCCAACTATATTCTCAGAACAAACTTGGCAGGGCGAACCATTTTCTCCTAATATGTCAGAGGTTCCAGTGACAACTTCTATTCATACTTAAAAGTTAATTCCAAACTAGAACAAGTAACTTCAGCTGGTAGAAATCAAGCCATCACCTGCACTCGTCTTTGATAAATAACTCAGGGGCTTCTTTCTATGATGCTGTCTCACCATTTTCACTTCGCACAGACCTCACTTCCAAACTTAGTAAATGAAAAGTTGGGTTACACATACATTCTGAAACAGTGAAACTAACGAGCTTGTCTCTATGCTCCACACTGAATTCAAAATGCTCTTATTCAGTGGATCAAAATTAATTGTCAAAATGCTATGCTGAGATAAAAATGTGGATAATCCTGTGGACCAGACATACAAAAACCCCATAGGAGTAAGTTCAAACCAGATGCTCAAGTGATACTTCAGGTAAAGGGACCTAAAATTTAAGATCCTTAACAGCCACACTTGAATCTGAAATAGACAAAAGACCTGGAGTAGAAAGTTTAAGATAAAATCCATAGCTTTAATTGTTCAATCTGGATATGAGGTAGCCTTAAGAACATTCAACGAAAAAATTCTCCACAATCTCATTACATAGTGTATGAAAAAGCAGTTCAGTTTTATTCCCCCTTCTGAATTCATTAAGTTTCTTCTTCTATTTGAAAAGGGATATTAGAGATTACATGTTATGCAGATGATGCCTTTCTTACAGATTCTGTCTCTGTATCAGCCTTTCTGAGGCAAACAGCTTTTCAGTTTCTGTCCATGCAGTAATTCCCCCTCACACATCCTGAGTCACTAACAGCACTCTGCACTCTGCTTGAGTTCTCCAAACTCCATGTGTCCTAACTGCTCACAGTACCTTAATAATGTTTCTGTATGAGTGAGCAACATTTCTGCGTAAAGTTAAGCTTGTATACCCCATCTCCATTATGCCTCTCTTTCCAGGATCTACAGCTTCCAAATCCACTCATCTGTTCTAAATCCTGTACAGAGAAGAATACATTGCATGTGGAGGACTTAGCCCAAGTTATTTCAAGAACAAAAACTATGAAAGCTCACAACCTTACCCTTATTAAAAAATATATATCCCTAGAATTAATCCATGGTCAGAATTCACTGGTAATGCTGCCAAACACAATTAGATTCCTTTCTCCAAAAATACCACCTTACTCAGTGCACCAGTGCATATGATGTTCAGTAAACAAACAGAAAAGTCTGTTCAGTCGTTGTTTGACAGTCTGAGCCCTTAGTTATCACACACCTCAAAACAATTCGCACTGACTATGGATTTTCTCACTGCCTTCTCCCTACAAGCATTTTCTCTATTGCATTTCAGTGCAGCACAAACATCAGCAGATTAACAGCACTTCTCAAGCAAGATTTTCTTTCTCTTGAAATAGAGGGAAACCAAGGCATGTAAAGATTAAAACTCCAAGTCCACTGAACCCAGCCACCGAACCCAAGATGCCAAAGGACGGGTTTTTCAGAATCCTTGATATTCTAAAATTAAGCAGGTTTTTTTCAAAGCTCCCTGCTCAGTTACTACAGTTGCAGGTGTGAATGTTCAATTCCAAAACCCCACATCAGGCCTTCATAACCAAAGGCACAGCTAACCTGTGAATTCTTGCTGAAGGGATTTACCCAGCAGTTCACATGAACTCTGAGGCACAAGACAGGACAGTAGACCCAGCTTTTCACAACAAAGCTCCACTGACAACACCTTGACCACCCTTTCTTTCTGTAATGCCTCTATCTGCTCCTTTGCTGCACACTCCCAAACACTGAGAAGTGGTCTAATACAGACAACCCTCCTGCACACCTTAAAGGAGGCAGGGATGGTATGCAGTACATACGTGCAACTGTGCACAACATGAAGATACTCAAAGAACGTTGAACTACCTCTGTCCCTGCAACCAAATTCTGGTACCTCCTAATTCCTGAGTGATGTTCTGCAGATGCGCTGCTGTGTCCAGCAACTTCTTGAATGTGTTAACACTTCTTATATTAGTCACCACTTTGGCTTTGTATTTAACAGTAACAGAAGTAAGGTAACAATGAAGATACAACAATGAACAAGTGACACCAACAACTCTCCCTCAAACGATATCAGTAATGCAAACATGCTAAAGTATTTGAAAGGCCTTCTTTTTATTTGACATGTACAAATTTTATTTGTACAGTACTGCTCCAGCAATTTTCATGGCTCTATAAATTTCCCCTGAATCCCTTTTTGTTCAAACAAATATTTGGAAGCAAGAGTTTTTTCACCATTTGCCTTCTCTCTTCACTCCCACCCAAAAACGGTAAAAGCATCACTGTTCTGTTCCCACTTTTCTGCTTAAGATACGGCTACCAACCGTTTAACACAGATAACTTAGATCTAATCTTTTTCTCCTCTTTCCCATGATCCATGGCATTACTCTTTATGAAGACCCGAGAGAAAAAATGGTGTCTCTTTATAAACATTTTTGGAGGACCTTGTTCACAGACTCTGCAGGCACAGCAGCATTTGGTTCACACACTGTCTGTTTCCTAAACCATCAGAACCAGAAAGCTTCTTTTAAAATGAAAACCTACCTTCCACAAAACCAGTAAGATATCTTTCCAGTTAAAATATGGATTACATTTCCAGCCCTTCTTATTATTAAATGATCATTCAGTTTTCTACTGAAATCAAACAACAGTTTAATAATAAAGCAAATTACTGCGTTCAAATATTTCTAATCACATTTGCAGCTGTTTACATTTAACATAAAAATTTTTTGTCTAAACACAGCTCTCAATAGCCCAATTGTCACACTAGCTCATTTGCAGATACTGCACTACATCTGTAATTATATGCATTCATATGCTACCATAGAGTAAAACTAACAAGAGTATAAAGCACTTTGCATATACAATTAGAAAATGCTCCATCAGACTCGAGTACTAGTGCAAATTCAAAAAACCTCACTGTTTTATATTACACATACAACTTAATCTGGATTTATTTTCTACAAAATAGATCTAAGTGGCAGCAGCATACAAAAGAATTTGTTATTATTCTGTATTGTGAAATAGCAAACTCTATCTTGGAGAATGTGTAAGCAAAGTAAGTATCAGAAGGCAGCAAGTTGTAACTGGTCTCACAGATGCACATTTCATTATTAAATGCCATACTTCACCAACACAGCATCTTGAGTACTTCCTATGAAAAATATGTAGTCTTGTTATTGCAAGTTTTACAGGCAAAAATATATTAAGTCCGCATTTAGTAGCAAGTCTATAACAGACATTACATGATGTATTAAGTCACACATAACCGCTTAGTGTTATTTGTCTTGTCAGAAGTTTGTAGTACCCTTCTGTAGCTCAGGTATGACACAGCTACTGCATAATTACAAAGCGCAGAAATTACTCCTGCTTTTAATGTTTTCAAGAAATTTGTTACAAACTTTTGTTTATGTTTGGTATTGTGAGCATACAGAAAATGTCACCAGCCCAGACTCCCTATTTTTCACTCTACTGCTAGAGGACTCGAGCTACCATTACTCTTACATTAATTGTTTTTAAGTGGTTGGTACATATTCAACTGCAACTACGATGGACTGAATTTCAAACCAAGTTTGGTGTATTTCTTTATAAGATTTACTTATTTACCCTTCTATTACAAATAAGCACTTGATGTAAGTATCTCTATGCAACACATTTATGTATACACACAAAAGAGAGGAGCACTGAGACATCAGCTCCCGGATATACAAGGAGCTCGAAGGTGGCAGAGAACATTTGGAACTCCACAGTCACTCTGTGGAGCTCTCCCTCCCTAGCTGTGCTCCCACCATCCATTCACAACTTTACTACATGTGGGACTGGGATTAACTGCAGAGTTTTGCTGATTCACAGAAAACACTGACGAATGGGCACCACCAAAAATCACCAACACTTACTGCTGACCGTTTTTTGAAGCTTTAAGACTACTCCCTTTAGTAAGAATAAGAAAAAAGGATGGAATAGGTTTGAGAGTGGGGTGCAGAGCATGAGAGACAGAGGTGATGCTGGTGGAATGGCACTGAGAGCTCTCTGGAGCTGCCAGGTGTGGGGAACCTGAGGCCAGGCCAGTAACGCTGTAGTGACCTAGTATTGCAAAAATGGTCTTCTAATGATATTCCTGGAAGTGGTAATTCTATATTTTTTCTGCTGTCTTGGGTGGTGTCTCCTGTCACAGGAGAAAATCATTGCCAGATGCACGTCCACAGAAAAAAAATAATCTTTAATAAGCAAAATACCTTCTGGTAAACTTTCTAGAGCATTTTTAAAAAAGTTACCTACCTGTTCCTTGTAGGCTGCCAAATAATACACCACCACATACTCCGCCACAGAGGGGCTAACCCATAGAAACACAGCACATTGCTCCTATAAAGGGAACAACATGAAATCCAAGACCATGGGATGACCTCATGTCGCATTCTACAAAACCAGAGGCAGAGTGTAGCTAATCTCTTAACACCAAATCACAGAATAAAAATGGGTTTTAAAAATTAGAGGAGACTAGCAATAGCAAGTGATTGAGAGATTACCAACAAAGCCTCTTAAACACCGAATGAATGATTTTTCAAAAAAATCAACAAACATTCAAATTTTAATTGGTGCCCATTTTCCTGAATTTGGGAGAAACATGAGTCTAGAGTTCATGTGTGAAATGAGAGCACAGTGAAAAAGCAGGTTGTGGTCAGAACTTTTCTGAAGTATAACAAAATCTCCCTTAAAAAAATAAACAAAACCAAAAAAAACGCCAAACTGAACAATCAAACAAACCCCTGCAATATTATTGCAGAGATTATTACCAAAGAAACAGTCAAGGAACTTTGATGTAAAGTAAGCTTAAGTCCCCAGCAGGTGCTTCACAACCTATTTAAAGTCCCAAGACTTTAGAATTTTAACTTCTCCAGCATTTAATCCTCTTCCATCATAAAACTAGTACAGAATCCAGATGCAGTCAAGAACAATCAATAAATCTTTGTAACTTTGCAGATGGACCATTTTAAAGGAAACACACAAGAAAAAAAACAAAACAAAACAAAAAAGAATCACTCTAACATGATTAAAGCTTGCTTTTTCCCTATACCATATTCTTCCAAGACAGCCATCCCCAAACTAGTTACACTGGATCAAAAGCAGTCAGCTATGAATGACCTTACACATGAATTATTTTTTTAATATATAATTTCTACAGATTTCCAGAGTTCTACCAAAATCAAGTCACCAAACCTCTTTTCCGTGATGTTGGAAAACCATGCCCCCCATACCAATATGTGATATTCTACCCCTGCAACTAAAGCTGGCTAAAAGAAAACATATGAAGTGTGAGGTAAGAGGAGAATCATCGAGAAATTAAGAGACAGGCTAGCTTGTTAATAAAAATGATGAAATGATGAAAAGGACAAAGTGGAAGATGTCATTTTTAATCTCACAGCGCTCTCATGGTTTTAGGAACACGTGTCTGTTCACACACACACCTGAAAAGGCCACATCCACGATACAAAAACTACTAAAACTCACACTCACCAGGCAAGAGAGACAACTCTTTCCCTTTTTTCCTAACTAGGAGTGTCTAAACAGAACAATCCCTGATGAATCTGCTTCGGAAAGAGAATATTAAGCCTGATTTCATTAAAGTCACTCCTTCTAAAAATATCAAAAGATATCTAAGACAGGAAATGTAGTTTTCTCTGTCACAAAAAAAATCTAACAACTACACCAAAAATCTATGATACAGTTTCCACCAAAAACACTCTTACATGAAAACCTACCCTCAAACTTTTTCTGTCTTAAAAAGGCTACTCCAGGACTGAAATGCCTTTTTAGCACACATCACCACCTTTTATAATAGTCCATGCACTTACCACTGAAGAACACTAAAGGACAACACATATCACTATGATATCACTTTCATAATTTTGATCTGTTCAAACTAGAAAATCTTGTATTCTACTATCGTACTTCAAAGAAAGTATATGGATACATGCATCACAGCAAAGTCTTACTGACTGCATAGTCCAACAACACCACCACCAACAACTCTCTGTGATCAATGCTCATTTCATTTCAGTTAAAAACTGCATCCATCTCCACCCTCTTGGGAAAACACGTATTTTATGGAGGGCACGGGGAGGGGAGAAACAGAAAGTAGCACTCTCACTAAATTTAACTTTAACAAGCAAGCAAAAGAAGAGCTTGTGGATTCAGGAAAGACAATTCTTTGATAGGGACACACACATACTTGCACAAACAAGAAGTCTGCAAAATACTGCACCACACACCAAAAATGCATCGCATATACGCCACTGTCCAGCATCAAGCGACTAACTAGAAGTCAGCATTATGAGTCATAAATATTGAATACCCCTAAAATGGTTTTGTCTAAACACTTTAAGATTAGATAAAACACAGAAATAAGAAATTAGTTAAGAGAAAATGGAGAGAGGTGCTGAATTAAGTTCCTAACATGGCAGAAGGTTATCTTTTCAAATGACAACCCCTGCTTTTACAGAGTATTTTAACACTAGTCCAAACACTTTACACGCTGGTAAACAGGCACAGAAAAACCCAGCGACCTTCCTTCTTGCTTTCACACTCTCATCTTCTTCCTGTAGAAATTCCTTTCTTAGCTTCCATCCCTTCCTCCACCCCGCTCCTTCTGACTAATGCTGAACTAGCAACCGAACTCCTCTACGGCAGTAAACACAACGGGACCAGGGGCAGGCAGCACACAGGACACGCTTCTTCGGCGGCCTCAAAACATGCCACTACTACACCAGCATCGGCCTCCTGCGCCGCGAGGCAAGGCAAAGGGGAAGCGGGCCGCTCCCGGGGCCGCCAGGACGCGACACCCCTCGGCAGGGCCGCGCAGGCTGCTCGCCCCGCTGTGCCCCTGGCCCCGCTCCCCGGCACCCAGCGGGGCCCCGGGCCCGGCCGGACCCGCCGC
>VXAY01007346.1:465477-500727 GCA_013399855.1 Oxyruncus cristatus | reverse complement strand
AAGAGGAAACTCTCCGGCAGGGCGGCGGCCCTCCCGCGCGGGCTGCCGGGCCGGTCGGTGCCGTGCCGGCGGTACGGGGGGGCGGGCAGGAAGCGCCAGAGGTAACGGGACCCAGCAGAGGCCTGACCCCGAGGACACGCGTTAATCAGCTTTTTGATGGGGACGGATCGGCAGAGGCCAGCTCGGCGCATGCCCTGGGCCGGCATTCGGTCACTGGTCGCGTTACTCGTTTTGCCAGCTCTGGCAAGCTGTGCACCCCAGGCACAGGGCTGGAGTCTTTTTCCTTCTTGTTTTTCCCCGTCCACCTTTGTCAGGCCTGTAGAGGACTGCCAGGCACGTCCTCCAGCCAGGCTCCAGCTCCATATGGAGGAGGCCCGCGAGGTGCCGTGTGTCACCTCACTGAATCACAGAATCTTTTGAGTTGGAAGGGACCTACAAGTACTATCAAATCCAACTCTTGGCCTGCACAGGACCATTCCCATGAGTCACACCATGTGCCTGAAAGCATTGTCCAAGCAATTCTTGAACTCTGTCAGGTTTGGTGCTGTGACCACTGCCTTGGGGAGCCTGCTTCAGTGCCCAAATATCCTCTGGGGAAAGAAGCTTTTTCTAATACCTAAGGTAAATGTCCCCTGGCACAGCTTCAGGCCATTCCCCGTGTCCTGTCAGTGGTCACTACAGAGCAGAGGTCAGTGTCTGTCCCTCCTCTTCCCCTCATGAGAAAGTTGTACATTACAGTGAGGTCTCCCCTCAGTCTCCTGCAGGCTGAAAGTGCCCTCAGCCACTCCTCATACAGCTTCCCCTCAAAGCCCTTCACTCCAGACAAGTGTCTCGGTCTGTCCACACCGCAAACACTTTTTGTCCTGTCATTGTTGCTTTTGGCCCTTTCATGGAAGCAGGCCGGTCTTGACATCTCAAGTGAAAGCCCCATGGCACAACTGTGTTCCTTCGCTGGTTCAAATGCATGGGGCACATACATCATGTATTTTGATTCTGTGCTGCCTTTCTTACTATGGCATCTTGGCCTTTCCACAGGTTTTATCCATGGTGATAGCACCACCTCTCTCACCTCCTTCGTTTTCCTCTAAGGTTTTCATCTTCTGCCACACCTGTGGCATTCCTCCGTCTTTTCCCTCTGCCATTACAATGTCTTCATGTTCTCGGTCGTCTTACACCACACATATAACCCCCATATATCTGCCCCAGCCCTGCAATTCTGGTATGTTTACATTGGTGAAGTACCTTTTTCAGTCTGTTTCAAAGGCCGTGAGGGCCGAGCCGTTGGGAAAGGCAGGAGTGAACCAGTAAGTGATGAAAGGAGGAAGTGCCAACCTCATTCCTTGCACCACCTCCCTCCATTGCCAATTGTATTTTATAGCCTCTGCTTCACACCCCAATAAGCATGTGCACACTTTGCTCCCTGCCCTCTGACTGCCTGCTTCACTTCCAGCTTTCCCTTAGCCACATGCAGTTTCAAAAACAGTTCCTACTGAGAGGGCAACCTGGATCTGAAAGTCTAGAAGTCCAGTGGGTTGTGGACATTTTCAGTGGCAGCAAGCAATAAGTGTGCACTGGATAAGCTGTAGAGGAAACTGGGGGTCACTTTGAGTGATGGGAGCCGATGACTTCACTGCTTGTGAAAGCAGGGGAAGAGTCAATGACCATGAAAGAAGGTTGTAAGAAGTACACTGCAGATGACAAGAAACTGAAGATAAATTTGCAGCTATCGTAAAACTCACTACCAAACTATGAAAGCAGTGTCTCCAAGAGAGTTCTGGAGACAAAGATGTACCTGTCTTGCCAGCATTTCCCAGCAACAGTGCAGAGTGGGGCAGTGAGCATTGTGTGTACCACTACTTTTATTTCATCACCAACATTTTTAAATGGCAGTTGTCTCACGCAGATGCAAAATACAGTCCATCAGGTGCTCACGGCTGATGCTCTCTTTCAGTCCCTAGAAGAGCAGGTGAGCTTGCAAGCTGGTAACTCAACTAGTTAGTGATATTTCATCTCTGTGCCAAATTGTGGTTCCTTGTGTACGTAACTCAGCCTCACTCTGAGCACTACGTGTTGGCCTATGCTACGTTTTATCCTGTTCTGGCAGTGGCCTCCCACAGGAGCTTCTCCCCATGCATCTCATAAAATACAGACCTCAAACCCCGCATTTCACTGGGACCTGGAAGATTCTGTTTTTAGTCATGGAAGTTCTTGATCTAATCATCCTGTTTCTCCACGTTTTGGTTGAAAAACAGTTTAATAACCTTTTGTCTATTAAGTGTTATGCACATGGATATCCCTTGAGTGCACATGATCCAGCACATGCTGGTGAGCCCCTCAGCACACAACTTTTCTAAAACTGGTGCCTCTTCTGTAGCTTCTTCTACATCTTTGTAGGCTTGAGTCCAAAATTAAAACTGGAATCCTATTATTGTCTACTGTTTTCTTGCCTTAAGGCCAATATCTATACCCAATGAGACAGTATAGATAAAAGCCTTAGTACTTTTGGAATCACATTAGAATGTGCCTGCATGTGCAACAGCATGTAAAATACACCTGCATTATATCCTGCAATGGGAATTTTGCTGATTATCTCCACTGCAAATATAGCAAATACTGCAAATGTAAGATGCTCAGGCTTCCAGTGATGACGATGTAGAAACTCTGGCTGTATGTGCGAAGAGGTATGTAACAGCATTTGAAGGTCCTTTACAATGTCATGGCCACCAGTAAAAACTATTATTTTCTTAGCATTATCATGATAATTAATAACCTATACTGTCCTGGTTTTGAATGATACTGTTTCTCAAACCCACATGCTGTTATTTCACAGGCAGAATGAGAAAGAAACATTTTAGTTAGGTTTATAAAGTTCTGGCACACTTGGATCTTTCTGTCCCAAAGGGAAGAACCTAGCATAATTTGATTCCTTATTCTTTCTCTCACATGCAGCACAAGAATTTATAGGTGATACTTCCTATAAAGCCAAGATGAAAAAAATTTCAACATTAGTGTTTTCCTGATGGAGAAATGCAAGCTGAAAAGCAAAAATTTGCTTACCCAAAATCCTTCAAGGTCAGAGCCAGGCAAGGGATTAGAGACCCAGATCTCACAGCTAATTAGGCCACTGAATAAGCCACAGTGATAAATAGAAAAATTGGTGAATTTTCCCAACATGAAATAATAATGCGATAAAATTTGTGCCTGGAAGTAATAAAATTCTGAAATAGGGAAGACATGGTTGTGGGGCCTCATGTGGCCACATAGGGCTGGTGTCTGGAGCCGAGCAGGAAAAAACTGAATATTGAACCAAAAAGTGACATCCTGGATCAGAACTCCGAAGTGTTAAAATTGTTACATTACAAGGGGACAGTCCATTAATTTCTTTGAAATCTTTCACCCTCTTGTGGGCTACTGAAAGCCTGCTGGAATTGTGTTTTTAACTTGTTTCAGTGGTATCCTACAAAGCTTCATCCATTTGAGGAAAGAGTCTCTGCGTCACTTTGTCGGAACTTGTCATCACCAAGGTGGGGCACACCACTGCATGTAACACTATCTCTTTTCCAATTTGGTGGTTCAGCTTGGAAATAAGGTACGCTGCTAACACACTGGTGTAAAACTTATATATATCAATCTCTTGGATCAACCTGGTCGTCAGTGGACACATAGGGAACTGTGATACATACACGCTCAAATATTAAATTTGTTGACTGGTACATGTCAGGGCTCCCACTGCACTTCCTTTTCTAACTGCTGTTTTTCTGCCTCCTCTTGTTCGGTAGCGGTTCAGTATGATACAGAGCTGCATTTTGGCTGTGTTTAGCATGATATGTTAATAAAGCTTTTAAAATCAAACAGAGATAATCTTGCTGCTTTGTAATTTATAAGGAAATACCTAAAAGGACTTAACTTCTTCTTACCTTTTTCTTCTGTTTTGTTTCGGCCTGCTTTGCCATGATAATGGACCAGAAAACCCAAAGACTCTGGGATTACTGTGACTGGATGCTAGATAGGAAATTATTCTACAAAAATACTTCTTGTGAACTGAATCCTTTCATGTTCCCAGGCCTGCTTCCAGTGTCTTGCAATCCAGTTTGAGTACTGAGGAACAGCACAAGTGAAATTGTAGAAATTAGGAATTAGGATCAGATGGCTTTCCTTAGTGGCTCTCATTTGGAGCTTTTGCAATGGAGTACAAGCATCTCACCAGATTAGAGCAGACTAGAGCTTTTAGCAGGTTTTCTCCCACCCCTCCATGGTAACTGAATTTGGCCTTGGAGCTAAACTGAGCTAACATCAACTGAATATGCTATAAAATGCTCATCATCAGTTTAAAGTTTTATTAGAAGTACTCCTTTTGATTGCTGCTATGGCCATAATTTATTGGCAGCCAGGAGCTGCAGAAGTTGTTCCATTTTTTTAGTCATGCAGTCCAGGTGTAAATGTCATGTCTGCTGTCTTTCCTGACCAGTGGAATCCCCATAGTCACCTGCACATACCCTGAAATTACTGCCACTCTCAAGCCATCTGTAACAGATTTCAAATGTTCCCAGAATCCCTTTGGAAGATGGAGAGGTGGTGTGAAGAGGTTAAGCTGATTGGTCCTTGTACGTAATCAGACATAGGCATGCAGGCCCGGCACAGAATTCTAGAATATTCCTGATCTTTTCCTTCCATGAGCATATATAGGTGGACTTTGGCAAAATCAGGAACTGTCTTGTTTATCTCCTCAGCTTTCCAGAGCATTCTGTTTTGGAGACTGCATTCAGAGGTCATTCAAACCCCAGATCAGTCCCTCACTGCTGACAGCTTTCATCCTTCTCGGCAGTCAGTTTTTGATGTTGGTTAAAATACTGGATGTTGATATAAAGCTAAAGGTGCCCCAGCTAACTCTTTCTCTCCTGCTTTTCTAGCTAAACCTTTATGAGGAATTTGAGCTAAAACAAACACTGAGAATTCATCTAATCATTCTCTCCTCTTACAAAAATATTCCAAACTGACCACATACCCTTGGTAATGGCACGATTCCAGTAGGCACACTGTTCTTACAGGACCTAAAGTCACAGCACACTAGGAAATAGAAATAGCTTTTAAAAATTCTCCGCATTCCAGCTCTGCTCTCTGTTAGAAGAGGACAAAGGAAAAAGATTTTGTCCTTTCTTGAAATTATTTTTACTGTTCCTTTGGAGATTAGTGCTGAACCGAATGATAATCCTCTGCTTGATGGCCACAAATGTTGCTGTTTTCACTCGAGTATGTGTAAATGAATCAGAAACACAATGTCCCAAGCACTGTTTCAGCCAGGAGGAGATATCAGGGATATATCCTGTGTGCTTACAAAGCCCGTTTTCTGTGAGTAGGAGGAGGCATTATCTGCTCAACACCATAAACATGCCTCTGCTGTCCAGATATTTTATCCATATTTCTCAGAGTCATGCTGCGATACTGGTTCAGGCTATGAGCTAAGTCTTCATTACTCTTTGGGTTTTTATGCCCTTTTCTTCTCTGCTATCCCCTCCCTCTTTCAAAACAACATCTGCACTTATTCACAAGGAATTCCCTTATCCATAGGGAATTCAAATCATTGAGGGATCCCATCTGATGTTTTTGAGTGGTGGTCTCTGCCAGTTCTTCCAGTGGACGCTGACATACAGGAGACAAGCTACTCTTTGCAGAACACAGTGGTTAATCTTTGCATCTGCACACCTCTATTTCAGTAAAATTCAAGCCAGCTGCTACCTTACGCCTAGACATCTGAGCTCTCCTGCCAGAATCATGTGATGGATGGGGTGCTATGAAGAGGTGATACAATGCCAGTCTCCACCAATAGCCTAAGACTTCGGGGTGGGTTGCAGGAGGCCTTCATGGCTAGGCCCTTTTCCATGAGGACCCCTTAGAAGTCACTGCAAAATCTCATCAACTCCAGCACTATCCAGGCTGAATGCAGCACATCAAAGTATGGCAAAGTGTTGCCCTGCACTGTTTGTGTCTACTATGCAGGCATGGTGCTGAGGAACAGAAGGCAGGTGAGACTCCCACAGTGTCAAAGAGACTGCTAGCACTTGTTGGAGTGAGGGGGCATCTCTGTGTACACCACGCATTTTCAGACTGTGAGGGCGTGTGATTTCTGCTCTGAAAAGCTCATGTTATAAAGTGACAGCTGAAAGCTGGCATCATGGGTTACAAAGCCCAGGGTATGCAGGTCATGTCTTGGCCATGGCTGCTGAGTAGCAATCCTACAGTAAAATGGGTTATATCTCATCTTTCTCTTCATCTTCTCTCCCTATACATTTATCCTGCATAGCTCAGACAAGCACAGATCTGCCAATGTAGCAGCAATTAAAATGAAATGAGGAAGTCAATGAAGGCTAACCTAGAGGGAAGACACTGTTCTTACTGCAAATGCACAGAACTGCTGGGTGTGCTGGGCGGCTCTGTCTGATTCTGCAGCAGGCACCTATCCTGAAATCATTTGCTGTAATAGTTTTAACTGTTGTTAGTGATGCAGGAGTAATGATTTTGGCTTGCCCCTTCCCAGTTATCCTTCATCTTCCCTTTCCTTCTGCAATGACACAGGAGAAAATTGCAGCTCCAAGAAGGATCTAGCAGTTTTCTATTCTCACTTTACAAGTGTTTAATTTTTCAGTTAAAGAATGATAATTCAAAAATGGGTTTCTAAAAACAGATGTTTCTGATTGCCCTTGTAAAATACTCAACCGTCTCTACTTTTACTGTAGCCTTCACCTGAATTCAGGGTCTTCGCAGGCTAGACCTCAATCAGCTTCGCAAACTGACTGTCAGTACCACTCAGCTGGCAGCAGAGTGCTGGAACAGTGCTCAGAAGCCCTCCACACTGGCCATGCTCTTGGGCTGTGGGTACCTGCAAATGGTCATTTTGACTAACTTTGCAGCAGAGAAACTTTTAGTGCAAGAGGCAGCCAGCAAAGCCTGTGAGCCCCATATCCTATGCTGTACAGGGCAAGTGGGTTCTCACCATCCTCTAGGAAAACTGGTAATAAAACTCATATTCATGGTGTGTCTGGAAGCTAGAGGAGGGACAGATGTGTGCAAGCACCTGGAAAGGGAAGAAGGTTATCTACCTGCCAACAGTACAAACCCAGTTCCCTTTTCCTCCTTCCAAAGCTCCTTGGTAGCAGCACAAGCAGTTGTTCAGCTGGTTTTGGATCTTTTACAGAGATGACTTGGATAACAGACAGGACACATCGGAAAACCACTGAAGTAATTAACCAAATGCACCTACACAAAGCAACCCAAACCCAAAAAGAACAAGAAGCCCACATAAAGCAAGACCTCTTCTGCCATGGCACAATCACTGCTCATAAGCAGTACCGAGAAGGCAGCATTACACCTATCACCTGACCATTTCAGATGTGGACAGAGGCACCAGAGGTGGCATTATACCCTTGGGAGGGGGTAATGGTAGCATGTCCTGGCAGCCAGTTCATACATATACAGCAAGCAGCTGCACCTGTGTCACTCTGGGTGCTCAAGCTGGTTTGGCTGAAGTCACAGATGTCATCTCCTCATTTACTTAAAATCCCTGGTAGCAACCCCCAAGACTCAGCTTCAACAAACCAGTGCATGAGGAAGAGAGGCCTGTCTTTGACCTCCTTTAGCAAAGTCCTCTGTCCTGCTTACCAGAGAGAGGAAAACGCCTTCAGACCTGTAAGAGCATGCTCGACTTCCTCAGTTTAGCCCAAGCCCTCCCCTGACTTCCAAGAAGCGGGAGTAGGTGCTCTTGTCCTTCAGCCTGTATTCCCAGAAACAGCCAGCAATGGCCAACACTTCATTACAGAGGGACCAGAGAAATTTATCATAACAAGGCTGGCTTTAGGGGATAAAAACTTCCCAGCTTGTGAGGGCATATAAGTGTAGCTCTCTGACTGGAGGCCTGTCTCCAAAAGGTGTAAATGGGCCACAAACCCCAAGTTCTGAGCAGAGGGGTTATTTTTAGAACACCAGGCCTAAACAGAGTCCAAACCTGGTACAAGGTGTCCAGTGTCACAGATCATTTCAGTTAACGAAAAATTGCTCTCCAATTAACACCAACATGAAGGTGGTCACTTAGCCCCTCCCCTCCCAGAATACTTGTGCTTGATGTCCGTGTATTGAATTACCCAGCAGCTGCTCACCCGTGTTTAATTAGCAGGTGCGAAATTAGCGATGTTGCGCGGAGAAGGAGGTGACACCGGTGCTTGCCTGCGCTCCAGCGGCGCCGGCGGGTTGGGGATGAGCGTCACACACTGTCATCTAGCGGCCGCTGTCCACCCTGCCTGCGGGGCGGCAGCGGGGCGGCAGAAGCAGCAGCAGCGTACATCAAGCTCTGGTCCATGAAGAATACTCTGCTTTATTCCAAGTGTCTTCTGAATCCTGTTCGTGGAAGACATGGGAACACCATACACAGAGGAACAATTCTGATCCCTCCTCACTGATGACGCTTATTTTAAGGATTGCATTTGACTGTTGCGTTTCTGAGCTTTCTTGACAGGTAGTGGCAAATACGTTACTTTGTCCTGAAGACCTTGAACGCCCTGTCTGTTCAGTACTCTGTATTTAGTACAGTTTCGATTGGGAACAACTCGTAGGGGTAGAAGCATACACCTTTTTTCTGTGCTGGAGTTTCAAATGTGTTAAAAACCCCCTAAACATGCCAAAAAAAAAAAAAAAAAAGCACGCAAAGAATGCATTGAATTAAGGTATGTCAAATGTTAAAAAAATAATCTTTGCTACTGTTTAATTACAGTAGCAGCTCTTAATGTTTAGTCAGAAAGACAGATTATATTATGGAATAAATACCAGCATTTGTTTATGATCATTTCCAATGAAAGGTTTCATATCACACAAACACTGTGTAAGAACAGAATTTACAATAACCTTTTCCTGAAAACAGGGTAGGTGTGGTTTTCTGGTACAGGTACAGACATTCTTTCCAGTTCTGTACTGCAGGTGCCTTCTATCTTTCACAAAGGGGAGGAAAAACACTCCTTGGTTGAATATATGCACGGAAAAGACAGGAAAAGGAACAACAAGGTTAAGACATCTAATGCAAAGAGGTCCCAAATAAAGCCATTCTTCCAGTTCAGAGAAGATACGTAACATTACCAGTTAATCTCCTGACCTGTGACTTCAGTTCGATCTGGTTACAAAGGCTGAATAAAACCATTAAAAAAAATCAGATTTTCAGCCATCTGAACAGAATTCCAAGAAAAATGAAGCAGATCTTCTAGGATCCTCAGAGGATTTTTCCTGACTGTGCAGATAAGAATTTAAGGATCCACTGAATACATCAAGTGTACTGAAAGTTTCCGGTTCAAGAATACTCCAGTGCAAAAGACACCTCACTGCGACAGAATCCAATATCCATGAAAGGGGTTATTTTCTCTCTCTGCTACCATCTGAGAAGAACAAACTACACACACACATAAAGACCAAAAGAAACACACTAAAAAAAAATCCAGACAAATGCTTTTTTATTACAAAATTACACTTGGAGCTAGTTGCATATAATAGCATATGCTGACAGTGTTGCACAGCTGCTCCCACATAAGGCAACAACTGCAGAGCCTGCTTACACTAACCAGGTTACTTTATATCCACTACAGCTAAATTAACTGCAGTCATTACTGCATCTGATTAGACAGCGTTAGGAACCACAAGTGGGTAAGCCAGGACATGAGAAATTGTTATATGCCTCACAGAATCACAGAATAGCTTATTTTGGAATAAAACTCTAATATCAAGTCCAACCATTAACTGAGTACTGACAAAATAGTAGGTACAGCTTTATGTATTTTCAGTTAGGAAGAAAAACCTTTACTTGCTACATTTCAGTAATTAAGCCTTAATGCAACCTGGGCCAAAAGATTCCTAAAAAAACCTGGACAACTTTATGGAACAGGTCCTGAGGGAGCTGACTCGGAAAGATGCCCTCCTTGATCTGCTGCTTGTCCATAGAGGATCTCGAGAGCGAAGTGGAGACTGGTGGCCTCTTGGCCACAGCGACCATGAAGCGACTGAGCTTAAAATCTCTTTACAATCTCTTAAAATCTTCTTGATAGGAGTAAAAGTGCCAGCAAAACCTCATCTCTGGACAGTAGGAGAGCAGACTTCAGGCTGCTCGGGGAATTGGGAAATGAGGTCCCCCGGGAAAATGTTTTTGCAGGTGCTGGGGTCCATCAGTGCTGGTCACTTTTCAAACATCACCTCCTAAGGCCACAGGAGCAGCAATTCCCAAATGTCGGAATTCAAGCAGCTGAGGCAGAAGGCTGGCTTGGCTGAGCAGGGATCTTCTCTTGGAAATCAGGCAAAAGAGGAAAGTCTATGCCCAAGCAAGGTAAAGTGACATGGGAAGAATTCAGAGATGCTGTTTGCCACTGCAGGGAGAAAATCTGTGCAGCCAAAGCTCAGCTGGGGTTGAAGGTGCCAGAAATGTGGGGGACAATACAGTTTTTTCCAGTACATTAATGGCAAAAGGCAGCACAGACATATTATCAGCCTGTTCCAGGCTGAGGATGGTCACCTCACAAACAGGGACAGAGACAAGGCAGAGATGTTTAACACTTTCTTTGCCTCTGTCTTCAACACTTCATGAGGGACCAAGGGGGTCTCAGTGCCCTAAGTGGGAGGACCATGACTACCAGAATGATCAGCACCTGCCTACTCAACCCTGAAATTGTGAGGGATCTGCTGCTCCAGCTGGATCCCTGCAAATCTATAGGGCCTGACAGGATTCATCCCAGAATCCTCAAAGACCTGGCTTATGTAACTGCAAAACCTTTCTCCCTGATTTCTGAGGGATCTCAGGAATCTGGGTAGGTCACAGCTCAGCTCGAAGCTGGCAAACATTCTTCAGCCTGGAAGAGACAGAGAGAAGCCTGCAACTTGCACCTGAGGGGAAGAGGAGGATCTCTGCTCTGTAGTGACCAGTGACAGGACACGAGGGAACGGTCTGAAGGTGTGCCACGGGAGGTTTGGGTTGGATATTGGATAAAGATTCTTCACCCAGTGTTTGGGCACTGGAACAGGCTCCCTAGAGAAGTGGGCACAGCATCAAGCCTGACAGAGTTCAAGCAGCATTTGGAAGATACTCTCATGCACATGGTGAGACTCTAGGGGAGTCTCAGTCCTGCCCAGGGCTAAGAGTTGGACTTGATGATCTTTGTGGGTCCCTTCCAAGTCAGCATATTCTGTGATTTCTTGACTGCACTGAGAGCTATCACCAGAAGCAGCAGTGATCCAGGACTATACAGCACTCTGCACTTGTCTTTCATTGCAACTTCTCCTCACCTGGGGAATACTACACTGGATTTTAAACTAGTTGATGACTACTTAGTATTGCTTTAGAACGGCTTGAGAGCTTAACATTGTTTTCTTCCATATTCAGTTACTGCGGCTTATCTGTCAGTGTGCTGGTCTGTTCAGTGCCTGAACTGTGCTTGCTCTTAAGGGACCTTCCAATGTATCTCCAGTATTCCTTTCGAATGGTGTCTTTTTCTTTAGCCAGAATTTCACATAACTATAAAACAAAAACACAGAGGTTGGAGTGTTACACCACAAGCTTACAGAATCCTTATCTTTACAAAGTGCATACAATATGTGTTTCAGGCAGTATTTAGTAACACATTTCTCAACAACATTTGTTTTATTCACTGGATTTACATCTGTCCAACAGTATCAAACTGATGACAACTCCAATTGGTAGTCAACCAGTCTGGCACTGCACAAAAATCCCTCCAGTTCCATTTCAGTCTCAACACTTTCCTTGTGACTCCTTTCCATGCCTACCACTTGTCATCCACCCTGGCCTATTCAGCCTGTAGTATCACAGTATTATACTTCCTGAGAACCTTGACTGTGTTTTAGTGATCCAGAAGGCTGTAAATGATTTGATTCCAAATACTGGAGGATCATCCTGCTCCTGAATCTTCAGTACTCCTAATGGACAGACAGGAGAAATTCTGTTTCTGTTTCTTCTCAGAAGACTGTCCCAAAAGGGTTCTCTATGCAAGTCACTAACCATCTCTCACGATATGTTAAAAGTTGGTCCTATACAAATTTCTACGTGTTTGTTTGCTTTTTATTTCACTTTGGTCTGGGCAAGCAGACAGGTACATCCTACTCACAGGATAGGTTTTGTAAATTTTACATGGTATGAACACTGCCTACAAATGTTCCAGTAAATTCTCTTTTACTATGCAGACAACATTGCCTCAGTGAAATGGAGTCGAGAAATTAGGAGCTTGGATGCCTAAACAGAGTAAGAAACCAAATTCAGTGAAAGGGGACATAAATATAGGAGGTACAACTGCGCTTGGTTACAATCTCCTCCTTGAACACAACAAAGGTGAAATGTTACGAAAGAATAATGCTGGAACACAAAGACATCAGGCAAAACTGCAGCTCAAATTACATCAAGCTCCAGTCTGTCCCACAGAATGGAAAGTGTAGTAAAAATTACACTAAAAACGGCACCAAGGAGTACCCAAATATGAAGCACTGGGAGATACACAACACTGCTAGAATTTATTCTCTGTAGGAAATGGTGCCTGACATTTCTTACTGATGTCCCCAGTTCCTGCTGGCAACAGCTAATTGTGACAGCTTTCTTAGAAAAAGCTAAGAAGGGCAAAAGGAGCTTGAGATTGTTTGGATACAGATATTCTGAGAAAAAAATCATTAACCTACAGAGAAGAGAGTGAGTTCATGCTACACTGGAAAGCATGCTACACATGCTACAAGTTAACACATGCTACACATGCTACAAGTTAAACTCTTTGATTGTTCAAAACCTCTTCTTTCTTTTGCAGACACTATTAGAAACCTTTAATACCAGGTGAAGAAAACTTACAGCGATCCTGTAAATGGAGAGTTATTATTTAAATTCATGAGACCCTTGTGATTGTCTGGCTTTTGTGTTTAACTGTTCAGAGACCACTCGTTTTTAACAAGTAACCTGTTCTATTTATGAAAATCAACCCCATTTTGTCAGGCTGTAAAACCAGACTGCAAGAGCTGGCATCCCTGAGAAGCAAAATCAAGCCCTCAAAACATACCTCCAATGCCTTGTTCAGTGTTTCTTCCTTGTTATCACACTGGTTTTCAAGCATATCTTCATATATGTCCACAAGGAAGGCAATCAGATAGGGTGAACTGTGACTGGGCTGTAAATTCAACAGTTCCTCTAACAGATTTGGATACTTAGAAAGACCACGATCCTGTAGAATCCTAGAACAGAGGTTAATAGGCTTGACACATGATGATAGGAAATATAGTGTGAATAACTGCATTTTTGTCACGACTCCTTTACTTGGAGATCAGTTTTTCAAATCAGGATGCAAATAAAAGTAAGGCAGAAGGTATGCAGCATGCAGCACTAGTACAGCTTGATGTTATAGTAAGCTAGTAGAGATCATGCTCAACTGAACAGAAGTTAGACTGAAAGCATGTTCACTATTTTCTGATCTATGCTCTTCAATCCAGTAACATTACAGTCAAGTTTTTAAAAGCAGGAGAAGCACCTGCAGTCCTCCTATAAGAACTACAGGGTCAGAAGCCTAAGGGAAAGTTACAGAGAAATGAGATAAATGTAGTAACACCTTGTGTCAGTATTTGCCTGCTTGCTTAAGCACACTACACTAGAATGAACAGCAACAAGTTCTTCTCAATTAAGAAGGAGGCATAAGACACCTTATACAGATATTCTCTTTGCCTCATGGAGAAATACACCTCACCCTTTTAAATAGTTCCAAGCACTCTCATTATGTGGCACTGCTTTGATCATCTCAAGAGTGTACCTGCAAGAAAAAGAGAACAGGTCATGAACGCAACCAATAACAATACAGTTAGAAACTACCTGCAAGTGCTCAGAAGATTCTGAACACATCCCTCTTGTCTGTACTTCAGTCTTTTTGCAGATCATCTCAGCTGGGTCATAGATCAAAAATGGCTCACAATATAATCATCAGAAGTCTCAGAGAGGCAGACACTGTGAAAGCTGTTTTAAATCTGAAGCACTCAATTCATACATATTGGACTTCATACAATAATTGGCTGGTTCTCAAAATTATTAGCAATTACACTAAAAAACAACATAATATACTCTCCTGGTATGTTAAAGGAATAACTTGTGTCTTGATGCTCAGAAATGGTGAGGGGCTGAAAACAGCTGGAGTCACTGAAGATCAGGGTGAGCTGTGTAAATATAACTGCAAGTGGTATCTTCTGTACCTATTTGCAGAACCTTTTTCATGAGGTTTTTTCACTCAAGCAAACCCTCAGAAAGGCAGAGCTTGAGCTTTCAGCTCACACAGCCTTCTGCAGCAGTTCTTTTAAAGCAGCAGTGAGGCAACTGCTCTAAAAGCAAAGCAAGGAAAGGCACTTCCCAGTCACAAAGCCACATTTCACCTCCACAAAACAGACTTTATCTTTCTGCCCTTTCCCAGCATAACCAGGCACTCCAATGATTTCCAGAGACTGCAGATACTGATAGAAAATTTTATCAGGAGCACCAGGAAAAAAAATAGCCCAAATCCTAACTCTTTTCTAGCATTCTGCAGTCACTAGGACAAAGAACAAGTTTACTGAGCATCAAGCAGCCCAACTACAGTTCTGTAACGACACCTGCGAAGTCTTCACCTTTGACAGTCTGCTTCTTAAGATGGGATCCAATTATAGTTTAAATATATTAATCTGCAGGAAAGTTACAAACTGGTAGAGAAGTACAACTTGCAGCAGGTTGCAAAGACAACCAAGAAAGATGGTGAGGCCTGGGATTCTCTAAAAACAATGTACTAATGGACCTATTCAGAAATTCAGTCTTTCTTGTGAAGAATAACTCCAAAAAATTGCAGTACCTTATTTTGATTGCTTGTCCACATTAGGCAAATATCTTCTTGTAACTAACAACCCTCACTGATCAGCAGGTTGAGATACAAAAACTATATAAAGAACCTTGTCTTACCACCAAGAGTAGTAAAATACATGTCTAGAAGCCCAGTTTGCCTTCAGTTAGAAACATACCACTTAGAAACAGTGAGCTCATTTTCCTCAAAACTAGCCAACTCACAGACGTAGTTGTCTTTTGTGCCAGCCACATACCCCTGAAAGCTCCTTTCTTTTTCCAGCCCCATCAAATTCCTCACAAAAGGCAACTGCTCTTCCTACAATCCATGTCCACATTACATTTGGATTACAAATCATTGTGGCCACTGTACTACTGAAACAGCAATTTAGTACAACACAAAGGGTGCCTGTCATTTCAAGCTTTCTAGGGGTAGGATACTAATGAACGCCACAACTTAAGTGGTTCTCCTGTCACAGATTTTCTGCAGGCTTTCCCACTGTAGCTAGTTGATCATAAAAAGCCAAAAGTTTTGTTTGTACAATAAACAAAAGGTTGGGAAAACAGATTTATGAGAGTAGCTTGCCCCAGGTAAGCAGAGCTTGCTTCAGTCTAACACTTGATCTCCTATCCATGACAGTGAGCCTCAAAAGTGCATGAAAAATAGGGAACACAAGCCCATGCAGACTGTCACAAAGTATTCCTTTGCTTCCCTGTAATGGAGAACGCTTAATGTGAGCCTGAATAGCATAACTAACCGGACTTCTCTGTCTAGGACTGCAGGATCATCGTAGCCAGTAGTGTTGAAAATGACAAAGTGTCGTTGGTTCCAAACAGAGTTGTTTCTAACATCTTCTCTCAAAAGCTGGTCTACATATTCGAGTTCATTGTCCCACAATTTGAACTCCTATAGAAAGGGAAGGAAGAGAGAGAATCACAATCAAAAGTTTTTATCTTTTAAAAATACATGGTCCTTGCTCCTAAGTTCTCTGGACATCAGATACGGAGACTTTTCTTGAAGAAATCAACACTAAGTTCAAAATAAAAAAAATCAGGGTGCGCCTGGAACATTCAGCGGCACTCAAAAGTTATTAGCTCATCGTTAAATTCACACACGTAACACTAAGCAAACAACAAGGCAACTTTTTGACCTCACTTCCTAAAAGGCAAGTCTATAGCTAACTCCTACCACACAGTAAAAATGCAGTTGCTTTTGCCCCTTCAGCCTTAAGAAACAAAGTGCCAAATGCAATTCAGGTTGTATTTAAGAAGCAGAACTCTACAACCTAAGCAGGTTATTCAAAGAATCAATGAGTTTTGAGGATATACAATACCTGAATAACCCACTGTCTGTGTTGCCACGCGTGGTAATTTTTGGCATCTTGGTTAAGAATGTCAGCTATGAACTCAAGCTCTTGAGACGGATCCTGCAGCCACTCCACCAACACCCGTCTGTGATGCCTGATGACAAGAGGAACCAAGTCTAAAATTTGTTTGCGAACGTGTGGTCTGTACTAAAGCAGCATATAGCAACTGTTCTACTTAGGAAAAAATGCACTAGTTAAATATTTCAAATTAAACACACCAAAACACTTTACCTGGCTCTGAGAAATGTATGATGCCTACTTCTCTTACAATAAATTCTACCACACATACACATATGCCAAACATCTCATGTTAGACAAGTAATGTTCACTTGAAGTAACATATTTTCACTTTTAACACTCATGGCCACAATCTTTCACAGAAAAAATGTTCTAGTGCTACATCATTTTCTCCAGCAATAACAACATTGCTGTTTTGCCTATTCCCATTCATTTTGGAGAAACCCAACAACAGGCAAGCAAACTCCCAGACACAATAAAAGAAAAAAATACTAATTTCTATTTGTCTGTTCACTTTTTCACAAAGCAAAGTCATTTTTTTCATGTCAGACTTATTTTGACAGTTCAAAAATTGAAATTAACAAGAAAACAAGATCTTTTTAGCATGTCATGAGCATATGTTTAGAACAAACAGCTGAAGTGAACTCTGACATGATGCAACTCCAATTGACTCCTCCACTATTGCCACTGCAGCAGCTGCAGAATGCAACTCTTAACAACTTTTAGGATCAACGGTTACAACTTATAGACAATTGACAAGCAAAAGTTAACTGCAAAAATGTTCCAAACTGAAAAAACTGCAGGGTTTTACCAGACTTGGTAATTCTTTGGCTGATCTTCAATGATAGCTGTAATATACTTAAGTTCCTCGTGGAGATCTTTTCCCAAAGACTGCAGGAGGACTCTCCGGAAATGCCTGTATAAAAGTCAAGCATTTGAACACTGCAACAGGAGTTTCCTAAAATTCACAGAGGAGAACACAGAACCACCTTTGTTCACAGCTCTTCTAATAGACATCGAGTTAAAAATAGTGAAAAAAACCCCCAAAACAGTGCAAAAACCTAAACCACGTATCTAGTTCTGTTGAAGGGCATTCAATTATTGAAAAGTGGAGAACTGGAACGTGACTGATTACAGCAATATGTTACCTAAGATTCTAGCTATCCTGTTTCACATTAACATGTCTACCCACACTAGTCTTTTTGTCACAGAAACTACGAATTCTGTGCTTAAAATAATGTAAACTTTCTGATTTTACTGAAGTTAGTGGAATAAAGACGTACAAGAGGCACTTGTTAGCTTTTGCGAGTTAAAAGGCCCTACTCTGAATATCAGAAATTCACTGTTTATTCATTACCTATCTAAACAGTAACCTGACAGATCTTCTAAAATTCACTATTTAGTAAGTATAAACTTATTTGCTGTCATGGTTTTATGCCTCTTCTTGAAGTCAGCTGACGCCATCTTCAGCATTTTGCCAAGGCCTCATTATGAGATAAGGGACACAATTTTAAACTGCGAAGTCCTTTTTGTGGCTAACCCTGGCCTTGACTGATAATATCCCCAAAACCAAAAAAAAAAACACTGAATCAAAATGAGACATGGAAAACACTAAACAAAGGCTTTCTTCAGAAGCTCACTGGAATCTACCTATACTCCTCTGTGCAAACTCAACTAGTCGTGCCCCTATTGGACTAATAAGATATTGAAGACATAAGACGTAGGCAATCAAATGACCACAGAAACAATCCCAAGATGATTACGTACCATACTGTGTAGTTTGCAGCGTTTAACTCAATGGCATCTGCTGTTAGCTTGAAAGCTCTTTCACTCCTCTCGTCCTGCTGCAGAACAGCCCGGAAGTAATCGTAGACATCTCGGACTAAACAGATAACAGCACCTTATCCCAGGCAATGAAACAATGGCGTAGTGGGCTGACCCTGGCCAGATGCCAGGTACCCACTAAAGCCGCTCTCTCATTCCCCTCTCCAACTCTCGTCTCCAGAGGAGAGAAAAAAACAATGGCTAAGGATTCAGGAGTTAACAGCTGGGAGACATCACTTACTGACCACCATCACAGGCGAAACAGACTCAGAGTGGGGATATTAATTGAATTTATTACTAATAGGGTCAGAGCAAAAGAGTGAGAAGCAAAATAACCCTAAAACCACCTTCCCTCTACCCCTCCTTCCTTCCATGTTCTCCCTAGTTCCCCACCCCAGTGGTGCAGGTGGACAGGAATGGGGGTTGCGGTCAGTTGTTGTTTCTGCTGCTGCTCAGGGGGAGGAGTTGGAGTCTTTCCCCTGCTTCATGTCCCCCTTTCGCTTCTGGGCTGGAAATGCCTTATGCCATGAACCACACTGTCTGCTGTGTTACCTTTTAAGCCACAGGATTTTAACGAAGTACCTTGGCTATTAACATCTCAGGTGAAGATTCAACTTCAGAGAAGTTTGGTGAAAACATCACACACAACCACCGTAACAGAATTGTAGAAAATATTATCCAAAACACAAAGTCTTGCTTTAACAATGCTACGGCCAGAAGTTTTCAGTGAAGAACATAATTAAGACTTACATTTTTCACTGTAGATGATCTGAACAACAGGATTTGGCCCATCATTTTGAGGGACAGGTTCAATATCTGCCCATTCCTTCCTGTCCCTGTAAATATATGTTTTTGGTCATTTTAATGCTTCTAAAAGGCACAAAATGCTACATAAACGATCGCACACACACACAAACATACACGTGTCCAGAAATACATCCTTGCTCCCAACAGCCACTATTATTACCACTACATTATTGTCCATAACACAGACCTGTATAAAAACAGGTAAAGGTGTCCCCAACATAAGAAGGACACGGATCTGCTGGAGCAAGTCCAGGGGAGGGCCAAGAAGTTGACAAGTGGGCTGGGGCTGAAGAGAAGGTTGCATGGAGACCTCACAGCAACCTTCCAGTGTCTAAAAGGGGCCTACAGGGAAGTCACAGAGGGGCTTCCGTCAGGAACTGTAGTGATGGGACAAGGAGTAAGGGGTACAGACTGAAACAGAACATGTTTAGGTTAGACATTGAAACAAATCCTTTACTGTGAGGGCGGTGAGTCAGTAGAACAAGTGGCCCAGGGAGGCTGTACATGCCCCAACGCTGTGGCTGTCCAAGGCCAGGCTGGATGAGGCCTTGAGCACAGCCTGATCTACCGGGAGGCGTCCCTGCCCCTCCTCCAGCTCCCCGCGCCCCCCAGCCCGTGAGGCGCCGCGAGGGTCCCTCCCGGCCCCGGGGACCGCGCCGCCGCGGCCGCACCTGTAGAGCACGTAGCCGGCATNGCCGCGGCCCGGCGCGGAGGGCGGGCGGCGCGGCCGGGGAGGGGGCGCGGCCCCTCCCCTGTGGAAACCCCCGCCTTGTTTCCACACCGAGAGCTTCCGTAAGGGAGGGGATACAGAAAAGCCGTGACTTCAGGCTCAGGCTTTACCAAGGCACAGGAATGTGGGCTCTGTAATAGGTGAAACTAGCGGGGGTTTGGAAAACAGGCCGTTCTAAACAAAGGGGTGAAAGTGGAGGGGGCAGCAGATCCAGCGGTAGCTGGGGTTGTTTAGCCTGGAGAAGAGGGGGCTCAGGGGTGACCTTATCGCTCTCCACAACTGCCTGAAAGGAGGTCGTAGTGAGTGAGGTGCGGGTCGGCCTCTGCTCCCTGGCAACCAGCGTCAGGACAAGACGACACAGTCTCAAGCTGTGCCAGAGGAAGCTTAGGTTGGACATTAGGAGCAATTTCCTCATAGAAAGGGTGATTAGACGTTGGAATGGGCTGCCCAGGGAGGTGGTGGAGTCACCGTCCCTGGAGGTGTTTTCAGAAAATGCCGCCGTCCACCCTATTCTGAGACAGCTCACTTTTTCTGAGCACGTTGTCTTTTGCCCGGTTGTTAGTAAGGACAGTCTGACTGTATCAGCTAAAGACGAGGTTTTATTCTTTTGGTCCTCTTCACACACACACATGAAGGGGAGAAGGGAAGTGGATAGCAGCGTGAGAAGTGGCGGGGTTACCAGGGCTTCTGTTGTAAGTANNNCATGAAGGGGAGAAGGGAAGTGGATAGCAGCGTGAGAAGTGGCGGGATTGCCAGTTCTGGAATGCAATGTTTACATTAAGCATATTTATCACACTTAGTGCAGTGATTTTTTTCAGGCTACAGGGAGGGTGGCATGCATGGAACTACTATACACTTTTTTAAAAACTTATTCACACTATTCAAAACTCTTTGTACTAACTTATAACAATCTACAGTAAAGCTACTTTAGGTAACAGGACTATGAATAGAACAGAAAGAAAAGGGACATCTCTAGAGACAGAGAGGATACCCAGCAATATTGAAGTGAAAGAAAAAAGTTCTAAAATGCAGAACACAAAAAAAGAGAGAGGAAAAACTAAGATGGGCAAAAAAAGGAACACAAAGTATATTATAAACCTGTCGGAGGAAATGTGTACATATGAATGAGAGAAACCTCAAGGGCAGTAAATCCTGTTTTGTAAGAGACAGGGCAGAAGGAAAAGCCGTTGTTCCTGACCCATGGAGAGAAAAGTTGCACTGCGAGTTTGTTGGATACCAACAGCTCTCCATGGACAGAGGGCACTTGAGACACAGATCTTTCAGAAATCTGGTTTATTAGCTCAGCTGTTTGAACAACAGTTGGGGTTTTTCTGGTTGTGCTTCCTCCAGAGCGAATACATAATGACCTGCCCCTGCCAGTGTTTATGCTGGTATCATCTTTGCCAGCTATTTAACATGGATTACAGACAGGCCAGATCCTGCAGTAGGAGCTTATTTCCTCAGAGTGGCATAGCAGGACAAGAAAAAAAAAAAAAAAAGAGCTTCTCTAATGCCAGTCACTGGATGGAGCTGGTCCAAGAATACCTTGTTGATGGCATGGGGCAGACAGCAGATAGTATAGCTATCCCACTGCCCTAAGCACTAGCTTCTGCATTTTCAGTCTGAACCTGTGGGTTTTTGGGTCTGGAGACTGCTTCTAAAGGCTTGAGGGACAGTAAGTGACAAAGTCAAGCCTGTTGAAGGAAGCTGAAATGTGTTACAAATAAGTTGTATCCTCATGAGAGCAACTTAGGAGTCTGCCAGCTAAGGAAATGTGAAAGCCAGGAGCATGACTGAGTTTAAAATTACGGGCCAGATCAAAACCCAGTGGGTTCACAGCAGATCCTTCCATAAGCTGCACTTCTGATCCATTTCCAACCACTTCATTAAATGTACTGAACTACACACACTCATTGTGCCATGAAGTCTCATCAGTCCTCACAGCCTGTGGGTACTCTGAAAGCCTTAGTCAGGCCTGCAAAAGCAGGATTCTGCCTTTGCATGGATCTGCTTTACAAAATAACTCTTGGAGATTGCTGCTGCATGCCTCATGGCTTAGGGTCAGTGGAGATCCTTCATGTTACAGGTCAAATATCTGTAACTACACTTCGAAGATAGTATTAAAACCCCACCTGAAAGCTTTTACTTAAAAAGATGACTCCAGCAGTTAGAACCTTTGTGAGGAAGCAACAAATAGGACAAGAGCTGTGATGACTCACTCAACAAAGACTGGAAGGTAAGTAAATCTGCATGTCCCAGCATTGCAGTGTCAGTTGCTTATGGAGGGAAGCAGTGGGTCCACAGACTCCTTGACAGAGTACATTGTTCTTGAAGAGTTGAGACCGTACCTGTGAGAGCAGGGGAGTCATGTAAGAAGTTATTGATAAATAGGTTTTGGGAAGTTAGAAATACACAAAGACAAGATGTGTGCCTTTACAATGCTAACTGTGTTCATGGTGCAGGATGTAGATTGCTAATAATTACTATGTTGCAAACTATTGAGCTCTCATGAAAAGTAAAGCTTTGTTAGACAAAAGTCACCAATGAAGAGAGTGTTAGTATGACTTGTGTAAGAAATATCCAATCAGAAAGTGGCACAGCTGCTGTGCATTCTGTATTAATATTGCTGCCTGCTTTGGAATAAAGGATTCTGGATTCTGGATTCTGTTATGGCACCACTTTGGAGTTGATGTTCCTTTTTGTCCATCCCTGACAACGACAGTTGCTGCTTTTCATCTTAGGAAGAACCCGGTAGTTCAGAGAGAAATCAGAGCTCTGTGGTGCAGTATGTGCAGCATGAAGTGAGTGCTGCTCCAAAGGGGCTGCTGGCAAGAGTAGCTGTAGTGAAAAGGGGACAGAGCCAGTGTGGTTCTGACACTGCTGCAGAGGGCTGGATTCAGGTTGTCTGCTGGGTACACTTCTGAGCCTCTCAAGAAGACTGTAGGCATTACCCACCCAGAGTAAGCTGTGTACATAACATTTGCAGTTTTTATCAGTCCTGATTTCACATTGAGGCACATCAGGGGTCCCCTCTGCCTCCTCTGGAATTCTTGCTCCTTTCACTTCCTCAGGTAATCACCCCCTTGCACCTCCCTGCCTGCCACCTTTGGGTTAAAAACTGCAGACACCTCAAGTGTTTGTGTATAAATGCACGTACCTATGAAGAAGTGTATAGGTATCAGGTATTTCTGCATTAATACAAATGTATAGGTATGAGATAGACGAATTACAAAAACAAGCATGTATCCACATGTACGTCTGTATCATGTGGATAAACTGCCCTGAGCTAGCAGAACCAGCCTGTCAGAGTAAACATCTACAAATGGCAAAACGTGCATAAAGTGGCTCCCAGCCGCAGGGAGCCCCGAGCGGGCAGACAGAACCGTTCCCTGGTCGGTACATACGGCCCCCGCGGGGGACGCCCTGGCAAGGCATGGTCTCAGCTGCGGGATGCGTGGCGCAGCTCCGCGCCAGAGGGACGAGGGATGCGTTCCCTCGGCGAGCGCGGGCCGGCTCTCCTGGCTCTTCGGGGCTTCCCAGCTGCCATGACGCATTTCTTTTTCTGACAGCCCTCTAGCTTCAGGCAGTCGATCTAAACTCTCCGTCAGGATAGCACCGGCACTGTTGTAAACACAATAAAACCGCAAAGAGCGCGATTATGCGAACAGCTGTAGGAATCAGTGACAGGGTCCGGATTTATTTTGGGGATCGTGTGAGGTCTTGCAGTGCGGGGTTTGCAGAAGAGCAGCCGGGCGGGTGGAAGTGATGGCGCTCTCAGGCCGATTAGCCCTGCGCGTTCCCTCTTCAGGGCCCTGGGGTCCCCGAAAAGAGCTGCCCCCCTTCCTCGCCCCCGCGGCTGGGCAGAGGGAGGCGCGGAGCCGCACCGCCCCCGCCCGGCGCCCGCCCCCCCTCCGCGCTCCAAGTGGGGGCACAAACTGAAAGTTAAAAAAAACCCCGACAAAACACCCCAAACCGCCTCAGATCCAGCCGGAGGGGGACGGTGGCGTTGAGGCGGGAGCGACTTTCTCGGGTGAGTACAGCGGCGGGGCCCCGGCCGGAGGATGCCCGACCCACGGGCGGGGAGCAGGGCCGGGGCTGCGGGACGGGCAGAGCCTCGGGAAGGGAAGGGGCAGCGTTTTGGGGAGCAGGCAAAATCCTAGCTGGGATGCTGAGCCCGGTGAATTGCGGCAAGACAGGTCTGGAAGGAGAGGCTGCAGGGAGAGCTGGCAGGAAGTTTGGAAGGATTTGCAGGGAGCTGCTGCTCCCGCAGGGCAGCAGGGGGTGGTAGTTTGTCCATGTTCCGTCGAGTCCTCAGGGCCTCCGCTCGGCCTGACCGAAGTGGGAAAGCGCTGAAAGGTCACCCTTGTCGATGGAGTTGGGACGGGACAGAGCCTTGCCTGGCCGACTCTAAGTCCTCACTGCACCGCTGGGCAGAACTTCTGCGTGTTGGGCACCAGAGGTACAAAAATAAAGCCATGGCTCAGTGCGGTACCCTGTATCAATAGGTACAGCACACCCATGCTGTGGGTCAGTTCCCCCTCAGCACAGTACCTAAAAATGTGACGATTACTGCTCTTTTACTAGGGCAAGGGGTAGGGTGCCATTCAGTGGATCATCAGAGTCTTACTTTTTGGCATGCACAGGGTAAGACGTGGTGTTGAAAGAGACTGCTTAGCTCCGGGGTGTGCCTTGAGCAGATACTCACCAACACAGCAGTGGGCAGAATTCAGCTCCTTCCCCTCCTGGTGCCCCTTTTTTAGGTGTAGGAGGTACAGAAGGTGCAGAGGCTTTACAGAAGATCCTGCCTGATTTGAGAAGCGCTTAACTGGCAGCCGTGCACTGCTGCACCCACACAGACCTTCAGAAGTAAGGCCTGTGCAGAGCAGAACTCGCACAGCAGGGGTTCGTGTGATCTTTTGCTAAAGAGGCCTTTCTGATGTTTGAGGGGAAGGGATGAACTGATGTGGCAGTGGAAGCAGAAACAGGGTAGATTTTTTTGGCTTTATCTGCGAGCACCACAGTGATAGTTCTACAGCAGGCAGTAGGTTGGGGATCCATCTGTCTTTGCCAGGGTTGTGAAACTCTGTGATTGGGATTAGAATGGGGGGAAAGTTGGCAGGAAAACCAGCATAAATTACAAGAGGCATATCTCTGAAAGAGAGGAGTTTAAAAATAGCAATTTATTAAACATTTTGTGTGTGTTTCTGCTTTCTGAGCTTTCAGAATACCCACATTTTCAAACTTTACTTCTGCCTGTTGAATGATAGTCTTATCTTTCTGCCATCCTTTTTCCTTTTTTATTTTTTTTATTTTTTTTTTTAGGATGAAGCTGGAATTTGCAACTTTGGTTGCCAGGAGTTGGGATTTTCACACAGTATATTCAGCATGCAGCAAAACAGTAGGGCTCTGTGAAAGCTAAAAAAAGCATCGGGAAACGGAAAGAGTTATTTGAGGAGAGACAGACCAGCACAGATGTAGATTACTGGGAAAGGGGAACTTATTAAATTGAAATGTTCTTAGATGTGGGGAGAGTTTGTGTGTGTATACTGTATCATTACTTTCTCTAGGCACTGGACACAGAGCATCTTGCACAAGCATTCTATATGCTTGTGAAGAGAAGTCCCAGAAGACCACAGTGTAGTAAGTCCCAAGGCCAGGGAGTTGTGTGCCTTCTCCAGGAGAATTTTCAGGTCTTACCCAGGGAAGGAGAGTCTTCCACTGCTCCCTTGTTAATGAGTCTGCTGAAAAGCCCCAGAGTTTGACATCTGGAAACTCAGAAATGTAGGTGCTCTCCTCACACAGAATTGAACCACGACCATCAGCATTTCTCTACGGTGGCTGCAAGGATGACCGGAAGTGTTACCCAGCTCAGAGAGGATCTCCAGGATGACCGTGGGGAGAGTAGATGTGGGCCCTGTGAGTGAGTGCATTGTTTTGTGCAGACTGCTTCCTGGATACCTGTATCAAAATGTGGCTCTGGCACCTACAGAAAGCTAAGGGTAGACATCAGACTAACCACTGAGCTTGAGGAGTTGATGCTCTACTCTTTTTCAGCAGTCACCATGAAGAGCAGTAAGGATGAAATGGGAAAGCCCAGCAGCAAAGGCTGAAGACTTTGGACAAGCTGACCTTCCCAATGCCAAGCTGTAACTGCTCTGGATGACCTGGTTGTGCAGTATGATTAGGATGAGGAGGAGGATACTGTGGACGTCTTGCTTCTGTTTTGCAGCTGCCTTTTTCCTTGTGGTGACACTTCAGGTACAAGGGCAAGGGGGTGGGGTATGCATGAGATTACTGTTGAAGCAGGACCCAATTCTGTCAGATGAGAGAGAACATCAAAGGCAACAGATTTTACGTACTAGTCTGTGCTTTAACAAGGGTGTTTACAGAAGCTCTGTCAGCAGCACTGGCCTGGTGGCAATAGCCGACTCAAGAAGTGACATTACACAGAGAACACGTTTCTTGTAGAGCTCCTTGGATCCTGGAGGAATTTCTCAGGAGTGTTGCAGCATACCATGCCATGGTGCCTTACCTTCATCCAGCATTGCCTCCACGTGTTGTACCCATAGAGACATGGAAACTTTATGGTTTTTTTTTAACAACTACCAAAAGAAACCTGGCTACTGAATGGCTGTCCTCTGTTCTGTGCATTTTCCAGGGAGAAAGCAGAAGTTGTGTTGTTAAATCATATGTGATGTGGCCGTATCTCAGTATAGAAATGTATTTCCTGCCTCCTAGTTACAAATTCAAAGTAAAGCTTTTGCTGTTCTGACGTAAGATCACCCGGGCAGTGGCTGCAGTCAGTGAAATGCATGTAATTTGATTGACAGAAACTTCACATACAGTCTTAGTGCTTGATGCCTAAATTCTGATTTGTCAAGCAGATGTCCTGGCTAGTGACCGTGACATGTTGTGATGTGTATATTTATTTCCCTGAAGGTTATCACCGAACTGGGCAATTCAGAGAACAAGGTGTCAGTTATCTCCAGTTTACACGGCGGCCCACTAAAGCCTGTGGAGCGACACGCTTTTCAGCTTAAGAAGCAGGAACTTCACAGCAGCTTCAAGACAGAGTCTGATGTAAACCACTGTCCTGTCCTGCTCTGGTGGTCTCCCCTGACTGGAGAGACAGGAAGACTTGGTCAGTGTGGAGAGGATTTTTGCTTCTTTACTATCAACAAGACCTACCAGCATGATCAGAGGACAAGGGCATTTCTGTTCTATGGTAAGAATATTTCTTTTTAAAGGAGTAGCTTTCTCTCCTGCTTACTTATTTTCCTTTAGAGATTAAATATTCTAGTTGGCAATGACAGAACAGGAAATTTACACAGCTCATCTGACTAAATTTTGCCTAGTGCTAAATACCATCCAGAGATGCACATTCTCTGTAAAAGTACTCTGAGAAGTGGCTGTGCACGTCTGTGGGATGACTGATGCCATGTCTCATCCCGCTTTCCAATCACATGTACTCCCTATTCATGGGAGAAAAGACAGTTTCTTGTAGTTGCCAAGGCATTTAAAGACAGCCTGAGATCAAGCCAGCTTTTTCCAGTCTTCTGGCTTGTCACCCCTAGCAGAGGTTCTGCAAGGCCTTTGTTGCACTTGTGCAAGTCTTTTGTCTAAAAATGATGCCCTTGCTGGTAACAGTGCAACTCCCCTGCCTCATGTGCCAGGAGATTGCTAGCAGACTGTAAATGGAAAGTAGTGAAAGAAACCTATTGATTCTGCACAGGGAGCAGCAGCTAGGGCAACCTTCTGAGCTGCTGTTGCTCTGTCAGAAACTTCCCACTACATATACTGTAAAGTTAATCTACAAAACAAAAAGATCCATCTTTTAAAAGTAGACCTTACTTCATTCATTTAGGGTTTTTTTTTCCTTTGGTTTTTTTTTTTGTGTGGTTTTTTTTTTGTGTGTGTTTTTTTTGTGTTTTTTTTTGTTTTGTTTTGTTTTGTTTTGTTTTGTTTTGTTTTTTGTTTTGTTTGGTTTTGTTTTTCCCCATGTGGTTGCTTTTGAAAGAAAAACATGAATTTTAGGCAGAAAAATAAATTCAGATTTTTTTTCTCTGACTGCTAGGTTCACATCTTTTGTCTGGAAACAAAGCAAAACAGAACAGGGTCCTGAATCTCATTCACTCAGTCTGAATACAGGTGAACTGGAAATACAGGAAAGAAGGGACTTTAGGTTGATTGTTAACAGTGAACCAAAAACTTCTCATGACTAATCTTTTCAGACCTCCAAGTAGGTCGGCTTTGTCAATTGATAAGGTAATGGTCAAGCATAAAAGCAAAGGAATAACAGCAAAGGAATGAGAAGCTGACCCAATTAAAGACAAGGAAAGCTGGATTGCATCACATGAAAACTGTAAAGTCTGGTGATTTTGGTCTCTGACTGTAATTTTGTCTATCTATTTCAGCATTAAAAAGACTGTTAATCTTCATTTTTAGCAGGCTTGTGGGCATGGTATACTTTCATATTTTTAAAGGACTATTTATACTGGGCAAAAGACTTTTCCTGTAGTGTTTCTTTTTCTTCTTTTTCTAGTGATGATGGCTATGAACTGTGTAAAGGAAAGTGTCAAAATATGCAAAATTGTAACTTCTTTTAAACAGCAGTAAATGATCTCACAATGCTAAAATCCACAGAGAGAGAAACAGAGACTTTTTCCCTCTTTCTCTCCCCATCCCTCTCTCTCCCACCCTACCCCCACCCCTTTGATGCACTGAGCTGTGACCCTGCAAAAGGCATGTCTTACTTTACAGAATTTCCCTCTTAACAGCCTGCTGAGTGAAAACTTGAATATCTGAATTTCCATGCTAAGGCCGGATCAGAGCACAGTTCCCCCTTCCAAAGAAAATACTTCCATTTTGGTCAGTAGGCTAGTCAAGAGAAGAATGATCCAAAGATTAGGAGAAATACCGTGCAAAAATATGGAATTCAGATGTTTTCCAGCACGACTGCTTTGCTGAGAACACCAGCTTTTCTACGTCTTGTCCTGACTTACTGACCTGGCCTGGGAAGCCCCTAGGTGTAGGCGATGACTTTGGCAAGTTCCACCTCCTCCTGTTTGTAAATGAGGTGTGGCATCCACTTACTAGACTTCATCTCTGCTTTTGGGAGGGATTCCCAGTTCCACCTTTTCAGTGTCACATAATTCACAGAGTGTTGTGTTCAGCATGAGCTGCCAATGTGAGTGAGTCAGCATGAGCTGGATCTGTCAAAGCCTCAGGGGTGTTGTTCCTAAGGGAGGAGGATGTCCAGCTGTTCTGTGCTGGAGCATTGTGTGTTGGACTACGACTCCTGAATGAAAGATGTCTCCTAAAATGTAGAACTTCTCCTAACAGCATGTATCTTTCTCTTCTGCACTTTGCCATGTACCTAAGATTTACAGAGTAATGGTTTGGTAGTTGAAATTCCTCATAATTCTAGTCTTGTAGTGCCTTTTTTTTTTTTAATTCCATTGTATGCTCCTTCATCTCATGGGATAGGGAACATGCAGATGGTATCTTCCCTTTAATAATTTTTGTTTTCTTGCTGGACTGAGATTGATTAGGTGTTGTATTAGAGTTTGTCATTCTGATGTGCTCTGATCTATACTGTGTCCAGTTCTGGGCCCTCACTTCAAGAAAGACATTGAGGTGCTAGGGCATGTCCAGGGAAGGGCAGTAGAGCTGGGGAAGGCTCTAGAGAGTAAATCCTATGAGGAGTGGCTCAGGAATTGGGTTGTTTAGCCTGGGGGAGTCTCAGGGGAGACCTCATCACTCTCTACAACTAGATTGTAGCCAGATGGGGATGACATCTTCTGCCAGGCAGGGAGAAGTAACAGTATAAGAGGACATGGCCTCAACCAGGAAAGGTCCAGCTTGACCATTAGAAGGAATTTCTTCATGGGAAGGGTTGTTTAACGTTTGAATGGACTGCCCAGTGGGGTGGTGGAGTCACTGTCCCTGGAGGTGTTCATGAAATGACTGGACATGGCACTTAGTGCCATGGTCTAGTTGACAAGGTAGTGATCAGTCCAAGGTTGGACTTGATGATCTCAGAGGTCTTTTCCAACCTAAATGATTCTATGATTCTATAGTGTATTTTTTCTTTAGGTTTCTCCTTCGCCTAACATAACTGTCTCCTAGTTTAGTTAGTTTTACGTGTTGCCTTTTTGTCTTTCATTCTTGCCTGCATTTTCCCTTCTCTTCTCTGCAATGCTACTTTAAAGAAGGAGAACCCTTGGAAGAGACCAAGCTGAAGTGCAGTGGTTTCACCCCACAGCATTTCATTATTGTCATTTTACACTGTTGCTTCTCTTCTTGGCATCACTTAGAATGATGTGTTTTCAAAACCAGACAGACCTTACAAACTTCTCTGTGAGAATTTGATTCACCTTCAGTTTTCGTCACCTTCTTGCATCACTATAACACATCAAAACCAGAATAAGCAAATAGTGTTTTTCATTGAGTGGCACAGCCTTTCATCCTTCTAGTGTTGAGGGCTTGGGACCAGTCTTGAGTGGAAAATGGAAGGTCAAATGCTTAGTGGCCCTGAAAAACCCCATCTGATGCTCTTGAAGGATCTTGCTCTATAGGAGTTTTTTGTTACTAACAGCTAACTTTTATCTTCACCGCAGTAGTGAAGTCTTACATTGGTTTTGTAAGGTCATCCTTGGAGTCATCTTGGCAGGCTCATGCAGCTGCGAAGGCCACTGTGTGTTTTTTTATTATCTGTGTATTTTAGTTTTTAGATCAATATTCTGTGTAAGAGTTTTGCTAGTACCCTGTTTTTTGCCATCAGTGTTTTGAGGTCAAGGAATGGAGAGTGAAAAGCTACAAGTGTGACTGAGAGGATGTTATGACCCGCCTCTGAGGCAGAGTGACTGAGCTTCTTTTTATAAATCCCCTGGGGTGAATTAGAGCGAAATGAAACTGAATGACTGGTGTGTATATATGAGCCAGGTTTATTTTAAAATGGTTTAATTGCAGTAGAAAGGAGGTGTGTGACTGTTTTGGTTCTTTTCTATATAAGTGTAAATATTTCACGAAGACAATATGTAAGGAAAAGAAAGAAGGAGAAGGAAGAGATAAGAGTAGATAGTGGAGAGGAAAGATAGCACTTCTGGTGCTCCCAGTGATGAGACTTGATTGTTGCAATTTTGATGTCCTTCCTAGGGGTGATGGTCACAGTCTTTGTCTGTTGGGGGTGGGGGCCCTCAAAACAGAGAGTTCGTCAGGTTACATACATTTAAATTAGGATGGGAACACCTAGATCCCTCCCCAGGAAGGGAATTCTCCGTGTCTGATGCAATGCTATGAGGCATGCTCAGTCTGCTGGTGGAGAGTTCCTGAAAAGGGTCAGGAGCACTTTGGGGCCCTTAGCCCCGCCTAGGGTATGACTGCTGTTTGACCCTGCTTCTTGTGCCTGCACATCTGTGCGGCAGAAGTTGGCATCAGGAAAGCATTACCCCACCTGCACAGGATCTGCTTCTTGCCTGGCCGTTCCCCTTAGTTTCTTTGAGAACAGCTTGTTTAAGACATCGTGTTCCCAATTGTCCTAGATGCAGTCAACCACGGAGTTTGCTAAACAAAGGTTGCCATAGATGGTAGAGTAGCTTGTCCAAGGGTAAGGATCTGTGGTTTTTTCTAAGACAGCTGCTCACTGTTTGTTTCAGTTTTTCAACTTTTCTTGCTTGACAATATAAGTTAAAAGTTTTCCGTATTCAGGGCTTTTACTTAAATGGAAAACAGATACAGTTATAAGACAGTGAGGAAGTATCTTGACAGAGATTCAGCAACTTTGCGTTTAATCTGCAGTAGGGGTAGTCATACAAGTGTAGTCAGTGGTACTGAAGGGAGGGTAAGAGTCAGATTCATGAGCTGGTATTTTCAACTCAGTTTCGCACAGACCAGGCTTTGAGAAAACTCTTCAAGGTTTGTCCTAAAGCTTCTACCACAGTTTTCCCAAGTTGTTCTGTGGGTGTCTGTTTTTAGAGTTTAGACAGGATTCTTCTACTATTGGCATTAGTTTGGGGAGCTGTCTTCTGCCAGAAGCTACTTCTTTATGTATCTGGAAGGCAGCTGTGTTACCTCACCTCTTAATTTTCTCTTTGATAAGTTAATAGCTTGGCTTTCAAAGTCTGTACAGTACAATGTCTTTCCAAAACTTGAAGTCATTCTTGTACTTTTTCTCCTTAACCCTGCCCAGTATTTTAACATCCTTTTTGTTGTTTCGCTACTAGAACCGAATTGAGCCCGCAGTAAACATTTCCCTCAAATCATAGAGGAAATACCATCTGTTCTCCTATTTAGAGATCCAGGGGATTATTAAGCATCTTACTAGTCTCGTTTAAGTGCATGAAAATAAAAAATTCCTAGTGATCCTTTGAAGTGAGAGGCCTTTAAACTAATATGACATAAAAGGAAAACACATCTGATACTACCTACTGATCCCGCTTTTCTAGATTCTTCTGCTGTGAAATTCAGTTTTATCTGTCATTATGCTCTTGTGTCTTTGCATGATCGCACTTTTTGAAACAACTGCCTTTTAGTGTCAGAAATGTGATGGTTGTAGGGCTGGTACTAAATTAAAACTATATTTCTTTGTCATTGTAGTGTCGCATGGGACAGATAAGAGCGGAATAAACACTGTTTGCTTTTATCTAGGTACTGACTTCAGTATAAACAGCTTGCCCCTCCCTCGTAAAGAATATCATGATTGGGCCCTTTTCCATGAAGAGTCACCAAAAAACAACTACAAACTCTTCCATGAAGCAACCATCACCTTATTCAACCACACTGCAACATTTAGCCGCCATTCTCACCTGCCACTGACCACTCAGTACCTTGAGGGTGTAGAGGTCCTGAAGTCCTTGAGGTTCATGATCCCACTGCAGATGAAAAACATCCTAAGGAAGAGACTTGCACCACTTGTATACGTGCAGTCTGACTGCGACCCCCCTTCTGATCGGGACAGCTACGTGCGTGAGCTGATGTGCCATATTGAAGTAGACTCTTATGGGGAATGTCTGCATAACAGAGACCTTCCTCAGCATCTCAGAAATCCATCTGCCATGGATGATGGCAACTTTTTGAAAATACTGGCACAGTACAAGTTCATTCTTGCTTTTGAAAACGCTATTTGTGAAGATTATATCACAGAAAAACTCTGGCGGCCACTGAAGTTGGGAGTGGTACCAGTGTACTTTGGGTCTCCCAGCATTGTAGACTGGCTGCCTAGTAACAGGAGTGCAATCCTGGTATCCAGTTTTTCACACCCTCGGGAGCTGGCCCACTATATCAAAACGCTGGATAGAAATGATGAAGAGTACGAATCCTACCTGCAATGGAAACTGAAAGGGGACATTTCCAACGCAAGACTGCTTACAGCAGTGAAGGAACGCAAGTGGGGAGTGCAAGATATCACCCAGGACAACTACATTGACACCTTTGAGTGCATGGTGTGTAACAGAGTGTGGGAAAACATCAGACGGAAAGAAAAGGTACGTGTGAATTTGTTGCTGTGTCTCGGAGGGGCTTTAAAGAGGCACTAGGGTCAGATTTGCCCCAGGGAGTTTGGTTACCAGACTTCTGGCCAGCCGACAGCCACTAGTATTCCAGTGGCGTTGTTTTGTGCAGCCTCGTGTAAAGAGGTGTTGGCAGAAGGTGTGGGTGTACAACCAGAGCATGTGTTTCCTCAAGAGTGCTGCAGTGCTTGAGCTCATACACATTGGCAATTGAGCTGGTGGTCACTTCAGCCAAAGGCTTGAATTGTTCAGGAAGGAGTTTTTTTTCCAGGCTACAGAAAGTAACCTAACTTGCTGACCTTTTTTAGGTGACCTGAAACATTTGGAAACAGGTTGCCCAGAAAGATTGTGGTATCTCTGTCCTTGGAGGTGTTTTAAGACTCAGCTCAATTCTGCCCTAGGCAATTAGATATGATTACACCTGTTTGGAAGAGGGGACTGAGAGATCCCTGTCTTAATATCTGTCTTAAGTACTCTGTGACTGTCAGGCTCTGCATACATGTGGGTACATTCAAACCTGTAGTGACAACGTGCCGTTGTCTGTGGCCACATTTGGTGACTAAACATTGAAACATCCATGTTTAAGCCAGTCTGTGTGTTTGTGAGAGGAATTGGACCTGTTCCTGCTAATCTAATCCTTTTGAAATTACGCTAATAAGAGACCAGCTAGTAATGGGTGACTTACCAGGCAGCCCAGCACTGAGAGCCCAGTAGTCTTGCAGTGCCAGCCACGCCACCAGAAGGCCTTTTCAAAGACACCACGAGCTGTGCAGTTGTCTGAGGCTACTAGCTGTGGGGGATTTGGGTGCTATAAACAGCTTTACTTGGAACTAGACTGAAGCTAAAAATTCTCACCATGTATCTTTGAGTTTGTGGATACTCACTGTAATTGCCACATTTTCCTTGAAGGTTTCCAGGTTTACGTACAAAGGGTCAGTGGTCATTTTTTAAACCCTCCACAAGCTCAGTCATCAGCATGAACCAGAAGCCCCCCTTTTTATGTCCAGTAATTGAACTGGTCAATGCCTTTGGTATCCTACAGTCAATTAGGCTGTATTTTAGCTGATCACAGTCTGAGCAAGGCACTATGTGGTCAGCCAGTAGAAGGGGGATGAAGAAAACATTTGAAGTTACTAAGGTGAGCTGAAGGGATGGGAAATCCAAACTGGTAAGTATTACGTTTAACCAGACTTTGCTATTTGAAGCTGGTGCAAATTTGGACAGATTTCCTCTCTCTGAGTTCGGAATACAGCGATGGAAGTAGGTTAGATACAGGTAATCCTTCTTCATGCTTTTGTGGCTCTCTAGTCAATAAGATGATGAAGAGCCGTTTGCTCTCCTGGTCAGATTCATGGCTTAATTTTTCTCCTTAAAAATATATATATCATTAAGTGTGTGCATATACGAGGTGAAAACTATATAATGGTGAAAATGTAACTTCTTGCCTTAGAATTGCAGTTTGGATGGGCTGATGCTGTTAATTTGCAGTCAGACCTTATCTGAGATTCAGGCTCTTGTCAGCATGACTGACCTGGTCCCAGACACTTTGGAGAGGGCTTTCCCTGTGACATCCACAGGGACATGGGCAGAGCCTGTAGATGGAAGGAAAGTGTACCTGACATGCTTTGGTAGTTTACTGGTGGCATAAAACCTTTCTCTGTTTGCATGGGTCCCTGAATAATCCCTCTGATTTGTCTCCATTGCCAGGGATGGCTGCCCCGGAGGTGGGAGGCTCAGGTTAACCATCTGAGCTGCCCCAAACCAGAGGCATTCCGGTTCTCATCCTCAAATCCTGGCTGGACTTCTCTCCAAAAGCTGTGGATACCAAGCTTCGAGCAATCCAAGAAAGAAGCCTCAGCTCTGAGGCACTTGGTGGAAAGGAACAGGAATTTTACAGCTCAAGAATTCTGGATGCTTGTATTCAAAGAATAAACACAACGACCTGTAAAGCAGAGTGAGCTCCTCAGAGGAGTCTGTGAAATTTTCTTTTGTAAGTGACCTTATCATTTAGGATTAGTAGCCATAGCAAGAAGACCTGTAAGACTGAATTTGGTATATTCAGTGCTCAAGGGTCACTAAGAAATGCTAAACAATAAAATTACACTGCCAGGTAATATGTGTACGTATATATATATATAT
>VXAY01007346.1:434947-452397 GCA_013399855.1 Oxyruncus cristatus | reverse complement strand
TTTTTTTTTTTTTTTAAGTGCAAGTTTTGAGGACATCCAGTTGGAGAGGAAATCTGACCTCCCCTGTGGTATGGTCTTTTCTGCTCCCAGGTGGAGAGAACGCACTCTGCATTTTGAAAAATGCAACGAGTTGTTTTCAGTAGCTGAGGATGAGAAAAATATTTCCTCCGCTTCCTTTAACTGAAACAAGTAATTTAACTTCAGCTGAGGGTCATGTGTAGAGCAAATAGGAGGCTTTTCACCAGGACTTCATTGCAGCAGCAATGTCTGCTTTTAGATTTCAGTGGTCGTATTAAAAGAATATCAGACTGAAACACAAAAGTCTACGTCTGGTGCTCAGTGACCTAACTTGTCCCCTTTAGAAGTGTGGATTATCAAACATGAGTTACTGAAGGTAAAAAAGAGAAAGATGATACAGAGAATCATCGAATCATAGAATAGCCTGGGTTGTAGGGGACCTTAAAGATCATCCAGTTCCAACCCCTTTGCCATCCGCAGGGACAAATTCCACTAGACCGGGTTGCTCAGGGCCTCATCCAACCCAGCCCTGAACACTTCCGGGGATGGGGCATCCACAAGCTCTGTGGTTAACCTGTTCCAGTGCCTCACCACCCCTCACAGTAAAAATTTCTTTGTAATATCTAATCAAAATCTACTCTCTTCCAGTTTGAAGCCATTACCCCCGTCCTGTCACTATATGCTCCTGTAAAAAGTCTCTCTCCATCTTTTTCGTAAAAAGTCTGTCTCCATCTTTCTTGGCAGCAGACCTCCTCATGGGCCCAGTTAGCATATTTGGGTCCTCTGTTCCCCTTAGAATGGAATTGCCTACGGCTATAGCCTGTCTTTTCTTCCTCTTGGAAGTGGTCGTAATATGGAGAGGCTGACTTTTCTGACTGTGGTGTCACCCCTGGTGTAACCAGATCTTCATCCTCTTCATCTTTTGGCTGGTCTTCCACGTGCAAAGCCTCATGCCTTGTGTGCTGAGGCACCTGGGGGAGTGAGGTGGGTGAAGAATGATTTTTCTTGCCACCCAGTTGGTGTCACTGGGAGGAGCTCGGGAATGGTGTCCACTCACCAGGGAGCCAGGTCACCTACATTCATGAAAAAGGCTGTAGTGACCCTGACAGAGCTCCCAAATCAGCTTTAGATTATATTAAGCACAAAGTTCTCTACTCCTTCCATGTGCCAGTACCTTAGCAAGGTGCAAGGATAACTGATCTGCTGATCAGTTTCACCAGCAGATGAGAACTACTGATACAATTGCCTTGCTTTCCTGGGGGTGGATTTTTTCCATGTTTATCCAGGATTGCCCCTTCTGTCCCTGCAAACTCTCTGGTGTCCCCATGTCACTATCCCACTGAAGGAGTTTGTTCTCCGTAAGCCCTGGGGTTCCTTAGCCACACTGTGCAACGTGCACAGCTCAACAAACTTTCTGGAGATGCAATTTCCTTCCGTACCTTATTGTGAGAGTGTAAGGAAGAATTCACAAAAATAAATGCAGGTGACAGTCTTGGCATTTAGGTGTGGTTTTTAAAAAGCTACCTTCTCTCAATCACTGTATTTTTCAGGAGCCTTGATGGTCCTGCCAGCCCTGTTGTTCTTTGAAATAGAAAAACTGAGCTGAGTCCTGCTCCCCTATCTGAGCCCATTCAGATCACAGCTGTTTTCCTAAAGCATGCTAGCAATCCCATTAAAATGATCCATGGTGTTAAGAGCTATGGAGCTAAAGCAGCCAGAAACCATTCTTTTGGGAGCCTTCACATGGTGCAAAAAAGCCCAAAGTGCCTTTTGAGCTGCTATCACAAATATCTCAAACACCATGGCTTAGAACATGCTTGAAGAAATCCAGGAAAACTACTTGCAGATTGCAGTGGGTTTTTCATTTCAGATGCAAAGCACTGAATGGAAGTATCTGTGTATGAATATCTGTGAGGCTAGACCTCCATTGACAGGGTCAGATCAAGAACTATCAAGAGGTTCCTGGGTATCTGGGCCATCACTAACACCCATTCATCATAAGGCAGACCCTTCTGCAGCATTTCAGTGGGGCTTGCCTATAAATCGTTGTTTCTCTAAGCTACTTCTGCCTTGGAAGGTGAACTCCAGTATTTCAGTGCTGAAACTGAAGTCTGGAGGCCGTGATCTCTCTGGCAGCTCTGTCTGATATCCCGTCTTGTCTGAGGCTGAGGAGCCAGGGGAGGAATTCAAACCCTCGAACTGTGGATGTGGTAGGTGATGGTATAAAAAATAGGTGGCAAGGATCTGGGAAACCTTTCTGCAGAAAAGGAACCCATGCAGAAAGGATTGGTCATCCTTCTTCGTAATGGAACTTGCCTGCTAGCACAGGAAAAGAGAAAAGTTTTGGAGGAATATGTCAGCTCTGAGCTGGGACAAAGCACCTTGTTCAGACTGGCATGGCCTACAAGGTGGATTTGGGTAACACTCAGCGTGTCTAAGAAAGGGTCAGTAGAGAAACAGAGAGCACAGTCACACCAAAAAGTAGGTCACCTGCAATTCCAGATGCTCGGTATGTGTCAGAACACAAAGCAAGGGCAAAATTTACAAGTGCCAGACTGCATCAATGCCAGGAGCCTGAAAGCCTGACACGTGTCTGGCTCCATGGTTAATAAGATATTAACAAGTTCCTATGACCAGGTGGCATTCACTGGAGGGCTGAGTGGGAGCTCAGTTGTGAACCTGCGGGTCTGCTGCCTGAGGTGCACAAACTGTCATTACGAACAGCAAGGGTGTCAGGTGGCTGCTGGAACTACCAAACAGTGGATGACTTACATTCCTGAGAGCATGATCCAAGTGTACAGCCAAAACTAAAATCACAGAGCACATGGGTAAACACAGTATATTGAGAAATAACCAGTATGACTTTCTAAAGCTGTGTACTGCCCATTTGCTTGATGGGGCTTAATGGAAGGTACTCCAGAGACTAGTGCTGGCACAAATTTTATTCAGAATGTCCATCAAAATGCTGGAAAAGGGTGTGAATGGGAAAATTTAATTCACTGTGTTTTGAGCAGAGAGTGCTTGTCTTGTTCCTCCTGTCTACAAGAAAAACGTGCTGGATACAGAGAATGGAAAGAAAAGAGCAATTAAAATGACTGTGGAGCTGAAGAAGTTACTTTCAAAGACAATAAAAGTTTTGGAAGCTTTAGTTTGTGACTGAACTGAAGGGTTTGAGACAGGCCCGTGCAAAAGCAGTAAAGAGGAGCATGAGCTTAAAATGGAAGCATAGCTTATCAAAACCTGCAGTACTGGATCCATGGAGACAGTTTAAAGCAGAAACAGAAAAGAAAGAAGCTGCTTCTTCTGTTGAACTACAGAGGAGAAGGGTATTTTTTGAACTTTATGGCACAGGAGGTTGTGACAGCAGACTGTCTCACAAAGAGCTGCAGAAACTCATATAAGGGGATGGGCTTGTATATTGTGCCCAAGTAGCATTTCTTAATCCCACAGCTGGAGACAAGTCCAAGAGGACTACTGTGCAGCAGTACTGTCCACCTCACTCTGCAATATTTCCTGACTAAATTGCTTTCATTACAGGGCTAAGAGCTGACCCCACAGAGGGTCAAGCTATTAAAAAATAAAAAAAGTGAGGGAGAATGAAACAAAACAGGAGAGGAAGAAAACACTGGTCTCAAATGTTTGAGACGTCAGCCTCATAAATTCAGCATCAGCTTCCTTTGGTTCTCAAACCAAGTCAGCTCTAATGCTATTTGCAGATATAGATTGGTGTCTTTTTCATTACTGTTATCAAATGATGCATTTGTGGTACAGCTTCAGAACCCTCTTTTCCCTGGTAAGTGGATTATGCATCCTGGTGCCAGCACTACTCAAGTAATACTTTTAACACTAAAAATAATAAAAAAAAAAGAAATAATAAAATATTTTCCAGGCTTTTAGATTTTTTCTTTTTTCAAAGATCTAATTAAGATATTTATATCCCAACAGGCAGAAGGGAGCTAACCCCCTGCTTTATTAGCAAAATGTGACAAAAAGCACTTTGCTAAGCATTTGCAATCACCGCTATTGTCAGCTGGACTTCTGGGAAATGGTGTCACTGTTTCTTCTTGCTGCTCAAAGTGGAGCCAAGCTTCACAAGATGAACATCCCTCAGCAGGCTAGCTGTCTGCCTCATGTCATTACAGCATTTTTCACTCTCCCCACCAGCACCGGGTATGAGGAATCGCGGCCCCTCCCTGAGACTGCTGCGGTGTAAATAGAGACGCCCCTCATCCCTCCCCACGGTGCATCACACCCACGCTTCCAACCACAGGTGGCACACTTTATGCCTGTGTTTGGCAGGCCCACCTGGCCTGCCTGGTTGTGTTGCTTGGAGATCCTGGAGGAGGTAATGGATTGCTTTCAGAGCCCAAGAGTAATGTGCTCTGTTTTGCTTGGTATGGGATGGCTTTAGTAAACATGACCATGGCTCTTTTAAGGAACGTTTCTCTCCCTTTAGGGTTTACCTCACCAGTGCCCAGTAGAGAGAAGATATCAGCAGAGGTCAAAGTGCTCTTGAGTCAGTTGAGGAACAGGTATTTTTCTGGTAGGTAGGTACCAGTAGGTATTTCCAAGCCCCTTTTTCACAGCTGGATTTGTCACTTTATTTCCTTTCTTGCTATTTGACTGATTAAACCCTAAGGATTTGGAAAGAAGCTGCGTAATTCTGAATTTATGTAGTAACAGAGAAAGCACCTTGTCTATAACCTCCTGTGCAGTCAAAAGTACAGGAGCCTCTGGGTCCACTCTGTCCATATCTGTTCACCCAGCAGAGGTAATCCTCAGCTAGTAGGACTATAGGATTTAATTTACTTACTACCCATCTGAGTTCTGTAAACCTGATGGGTTTATGCTCCAGTTTTCTTTGTTTCTACTCACCTGCCTGTGATTCTGTCCAGCTTTCAGACTGTTCAGATCTCACACATGGGAGATCCACCTGAAATCCTGATTTCTACCATGACCTGTAGCCTCTCTACCCTCACTTACCCACCCTCCTTATTTCAAGAGGACAGCATGTGCCTAAGGGCATAGTGGCCTTAGTTAAAATGCTACTAAACTCCAGTGGAGAAAGGATTAAAAAGGTTCCCTGAGATCAAAAGTGGTGTATAAAAATAACACCAGAAGAGAAAAGCAGGCTCTGCAATGTGCTCTTCCAATAAGAGTGGTATTGACCTCAAAGAGCGAAACAAAAGGTGGAAACATGAGCTATAATCAATTGTTTATTTTTTTTTTTAACATTACAAAAAGGAAAGGGAATAAATTGGTTGATAGCTGCTGAGTCAGGTCTGTAGCACCCAGCATGTCAGATTCATACTGAAGAGAGAGAAAGTGAGGAGCCAGGCAGTTCTGTAGGTGCTGCACAAAGACCTGCAGAAGTCATTGGGCTGGGATGAGCTCATCATGATGGTTTTGAAACTCGCCCAATTGATCCAAAACTGTCTTGACTTCAGATGGTCTTGGATCATTCCCTAACACTGCACTGTAGGAACTAATCCATTTCACTTGGTAAACGTTAAAGCTGAAATCTGCAAAACAGATATTTTACTATATTGCTCCTGTTAATGCTGTTGAAAGCTCATTCTCCAGTGCCCTTCAGCAGGCTTGAAAATCTTGTCCTCCTTCGTCCTTAGAGAGATTCTGAGGAGAAGGCAGAAGAAAGAGAGAAAAAGGTGCAGGACCAGATTTTCAGTAGGCAGAGACTTGTGTTGCTTAACTGGAGTCAGTGGAGCCACACTGAATTACACTAGTCAAGCTTTGGTGTAGTAAAGGCTGCAGAAACCTCATCAAAAGCATTAAATGGCCTGATTGACCACCAAAATTTACAGCCACTGCAAAGAGTCTTGGTGTCAGAAACCATGGAGCACAAAAAGTGTTCATCATATTATCAGGCCCGACCTTCTGCTGGGGTGTGTCACCTCAACTTTTCTGCTATTCAGCACATTGATCAGATGGCCAGGATGAATGTGTAGACATAAAATCAAATGCAACACATTAAAATCAAGCAAAAATAGCAACACGCACAAATATGCAGCCTGGGAAGACCCTGGGATCTAGCCCAGGGGGAATATGAGAAGAGATTGCCTTTGATTTTAAGAGCTGGGAACTCTGTTTATTTGAGGGGAAGAGTGACATCATTGTCTAGCCATGTCAGCTAGAAAGGTTTTATGTGAAGAGAGATCATTACAGCAAAATCATGTATTCAGCCACCTAGCCCACATCTGTTAGGAAGACAGTTGTCAGCTTGTCTTCACTGCGATCAGGAGTTAAGCACACAGGGGAAGAGAACAAGTTCTGTCTCTCATGCTTGTTCAGCTCAGGTGTAGAATGACTGGTAGGGCACAGGATCTGCCAGCCAGCTGACATCCTAAAAGCAAATGCTCCATGCATCAAGGACCTGAAGGTCACAGCTTAGGTCAACCCTTAGCTCATGTTTCTCTGGGCACAGTGTGAATATTAAGTGCTGTTTCTACAAGCAGACAATGGCTGAGATGAAGAATTGATTGGCTTGGGAAGAACCTGGACACAATTTCAACATTTTTCAGGGGTTTCTACTTCTCTTTGGCAGTGTTATACAGTAGAACAGATGCCTTCTGCTCAGTAAGATTGAATTTTCATGAATTCACTTGGCCGACGACAGTCACCTCTAAGTTAGCCTGCAGCATTCACACAGCAGGGCACGATAGCCTGCTCCTGCAGGTTTCTTCTTGGCCTCAAACCACTGCCCATTCTGTGACCGGCCATAGCAGTGACTGATGGAGCTTGTTAGCATCACTGCCTTAGCGTGCTCTTTTTCCCTTTGTTGACTGCAGCTTCTCTCTTGGGCAGCTGTCTCCCGGCTTTGCTTCAATTCTTGTTTGTGAAGACCTAGGGAGGGCCCATCTTTAGTATGAGAAGATGGGTTTAATCAGTACTGGTGGCCACAGGTTGCTTAATGGATTGCATGAAAAACTGAATAAAGGGGGAACATGTGAGCATGAAGGTGCATGAAAGTAGAGGCTTAAAATGTTGGAGCCTTGGGCGAGGCAGTTGGCTCACAGTGTCTTTGTAAGGAGGCTGCTTTCTCCTTTCTGCCTTTCCTCCCCCGAGTAATTAAAAATCCACTGGGTAATTGCTGTGACAGTAGCTGATATGTCCATGTTAGTTCTTATTACAGGGTATTTTCTGGGCTGCCAAGGCAAATGAGCACAGCTCCACCAAAGTCATTTGAATGTCTCTGAATTACAACAGCTGAGAATCATTTTTACTAGTTGCAATAAATAACAACCCTGACAACCTGGCTTGGATCCAAAGTGCAGTGCAAAATTTTATGCAAGTTGTTGGAAGGAAATTATTCTGCAGGCTCCAGGCACTCCTCTGGGACACAAAAATTAATGAGCAGCACTTAAGTTTATCAGAATTTGAAAGAAAAATGTCCTCCAGCAGCCCCCAGTAGTGCCTCTTTGTTGTATTAATCTTCAGAGATTGATGCAAATTTCAACCATGAAGACAAAATTTAGATGAGAAAAATATAACCAGAGGTTTGCCAAAAAATAACCACCAGCTTTCAGTGCAAGGGCAAGAGGATACTGAAAAATGTATATTTATCTGTATAATTCTATATAATTCTAATATATATATCCATGTATTTACCTATCCATAGATAGAGCTCTTATGTATAATATGTTATACACATTATCTGCAATGTATCTTCTCATTACAAATACATGGGGTGAATATTCAAAATAGACTCAAGGCAGCCCTTTTTGAAGCACGTCTGGTGAGAATGGGAACTCCTCAAGCCAGAAGAATTCCTTAGGGCTGATGATTTCACAAGTCCAAAAGATTGCAATTCATGCAGAGCAGAAGGACACTCCCTTCTACCTACTACATCACTCATGATTTAAACCTACTCCATGGAGTTAGGCAGACAGTAGTGGTAAGGTTGTGAGGTGGCTCTGAAATTCGCTAATCCATGGTGTAAATCTTATGAGGAATGGCTGAGGGAGCTGGTGTCTTTAGCCTGGAGAAAAGGGAGTCGTTATCACTCTCTGCAACTACCTGAAAGGAGGTTGTAACCAGGTGGGGGTCAGCGATAGGACAAGAGGAAATAGCCTCAAGCTGCACCAGGAGAGGTTCAGGTTGGACATCAGAGGCATCGCTGAATTTCTTAGTAAGATAAGCCTTGAAACAGGCTGCCCAGGGAGGTAGTGGATTCACTGTTCCTGGTACTGCTCAAGAAACAAGTGGATGTGGCACTTAGTGCGATGGTTTGGTTGATGAGGTAGTGTTCAGTCAAAGGTTGGACTTGTATTTATGGAGGTCCTTTTGAACCTTAATGATTTTGTGCTGGGAAAATACGCTCCTTGGGCAGGGCAGGTCTCACATTCAGATGTCTCCAGCCAAACAGGGGATTTCAACACATCTCCTTGTGGGATGGGCTAATAGCTAAGGAGTACCTTCACTGGTATGGGCCTGTGCACATCCAGAGCCAAGAAAACCTGCTGCAAGATGAGACAGCCTTGGACATGCCCTGACATGTATGGCTGTACTCCTTCAAGCCTGAATGTTGCAAGGACCAGGCTCAGAAGCTTGATCACATCCAGGACTTTAGCTACCTTTAGGGGTTTTGACTACCTGGTGCCAGAAGCTGGAATAGTGAGAGAGGAGGAAGGACATTGATAAAAATTTACCTTGAATCTTCAGGGTCAGCACCAGCAGGTCAACTTTTCACCAAAGGAAGTCATGTGAGCATATGCCAGCGGGATAAGCTTGATACAGGGCTAGATTTTCAGGAGTGTGCTTGTGGCTTTCCATGAGATCTTAGGTCTGCCCTTGGGAAAGTCATCACTGATTGAGAAGAAGAAATTCATCTGCAGAAGCAAAATGTTGGAAGAAATGCAAACTAGGGAAACTAGGATTAATACAACTTGAATCTCAATGGACTTGATGCAATAGGATATTGGGCTCCTGTGTTCTGTGAGAGGGATAAGTCCTCCTTTGGGTTTGTTGTTCTTTGGATATACATATTTAAACCAATTAGTCTCCTTGGGCTGATCCCCCTGCTTGTAAAACCTGGCAGAAACTCACTTCAGCTCAGATTTCTGAGCTGTCAGTTCAAGAAAAGGGCACCTTTGCCCTCTGCTGTTTACTGCCTCCTGCTCCACAGACCTTCACAGTGCTGCAGGTGGCAACACCTTTTACAGTAGGAGGAAACCCCTTGCCTGAGAGCACAAAATTGTAAGGAAAGAAAACAACAACCAAGATCCTGGAACATCAGCGGAGACAAGGAAGGAGTGGGAAAATGATAGTCTTGAAAACACAGGTGAGTCTAGCAGGACAACTACGTGTGATAGGCGATCTCTATAATGAATGACTGGCTTCTCCCAGCGTGCTGCCTCAGATATAAACAGCTGACTTCGCACCATGTAGTATCACAAGCAGGCAGAGGTAAACTTTGCAGATATGAGCACATTACAGCTAACCTGAGTTAGGATATTTCACCTCTTTCAAGTGTCAGGAGATACCCAAGTTGCCTCTTCTCAAGTACCTGAGATCAACCCCAGATTTTAATCCTTTATACTCCTTAAAATCCTCAGCTGTCAGGCTGATTCTTACCCAGACTCCTCCTGGTGCTGTCCTCTATTGATTTCCATCCGTCCAATTCAGTTGCCCTCACCATGTCCCTGTGAATCTACAAGCCAGACGGTCACTGTGTACATGCTGATCAGGTTGAAAAGCCCTGTTAAGGCAGCTGCTGGAGAAAAGGTAATGGTGCACAGCTGCAAGTATGGGGGGCAGTGGCATGCCCACAGGACACCCTGGAATGGGAGCTGGTTATGCAAAACCCTGTCTTTTATGGGTGTTAGGTGTGTTGCACATTCTGGATGCTCTTACAGTTGTTGCATATTCATTAGAATATTTTCCCCTTTAATTAAGAGAGCCTTGAAACTGCAATGTAAGTAAAGCAGAGTGCCACCAGTTAATGCAAGACCTTGCCCTCTTTAGATCTATGCTTACCAATACAGCCACTGATCTGGTTAGTCCCTTTGACAGCCAGCAGGAAAATGACCTTTCTTTATGCGTGTGGAGGACACTGTAACATGTTCCACCAGCCACTTTTCTCTTGCTCACATCTATACCAACCCTCCTCCCATTTCCTTTCTGGAAAGAGGAAAAAGTATTACTATTGTCTGCCTTTCATCATGAGACAAAAAAACAGCAGACATTTTGCTGGATGAGTTTTAAATGCAGAATTGCTGGCTGATTAATGAGAATTTTATGGGAAGCTCTTAGCAAAATGTCTCTGCTGTGTTTTATCTTCTAGTTCTACAGCAGATCTGCCAAACTTCCACAAGGTGCTAGAGAAAAAACAGTATTGAGAGCAGATAGAAAAGGAGTAATTTTAGTTCCTCACTCCTTGTATGGCTCAGCTGTTCTCTGTAGCTTGTGTGCTTTGTGTATTTCCGCATTTGTGGAACTGCTTTTTGCAGTGGGATTGTGGTGGATTGATCCTGGCTAGGTGCCAAGTACCCACCAAAGCTGCTCTATCAGGAGCTCTATCCCCTTCCTCAACAGGACACGGGAGAGAAAATATGATGAAAAGCTCGTGGATTAAGATAAGGACAGGAAGAGAACATCCATCAGTTACTGGCATGGGCAGAACAGACTTGGGGAAATTACGTTAATATAGTACCAATCAAGTCAGAGAAATAAAACCAAATCCTAAAACACCTTCCCCCCCCACCCCTCCCTTTTTCTCAGGCTCAGCTTTACTCACGAATTCTCTGCCTCACTCCACACCTCCCCAGTGGTGCAGGGGAACAGGGAATGGGGGCTGTGACCAATTCATCGCATGTTGTTTCTGCTGCTCCTTCCTCCTCACAGAGGACTCCTCACACTCTTCTCCTGCTCCATTCTGGGGTCTCTCCCGTGGGAGACAGTCTTCCATGAACTTCTCTGATATGGGCCCTTCCCACGGACTGCAGTTCTTCGTGAACTGCTCCAGCGTGGGTCCCCCACAGGGTCACAATACTGACAGCAAACTTGCTCCAGTGTGAGCTTCCCAGGGGGTCGCAGCTTCCTTGCATCCATCTGCTCCAGCACGGGGTCCTCCATAGGCTGCAGGTGGATCTCTGCTCCACTGTGGACTCCCATGGGCCGCAGGGAATCTCTGCTCTGGTGTCCGGAGCACCTCCTGCCCCTTCTTCTCCACTGGCCTGGGTGTCTGAAGGGCTGTTTCTCTCACATACTTTCACTCCTCTCCCCATCTGCAGTTACTGTTGCCCAGTTGTTTCCCCCTCCTGCCTAAACACGTTGTCCCAGAGGTACTACCACTGTTGCCGGTGGGCTCAACCTTGGCTAGGGGTGGGTTCATCTTGGAGCTGGCTGGTACTGGCTCTGTACAACACAGAGAAAGCTTTTGTCTTCTCACAGGAGCCACCTCTGTAGCTCCCCCACTAGCAAAACATTGCCATGCAAACCCAATACAATGGTACGGATTTATCTGGTGAACCTGTGCCTTTCTGGACACCAAGCAAGTCTCAAAGGCAAAGAATAGCAAGGCTGTAACACCTCTGTGTTGAGTCCATGATTCCTGGGGTGGAAACCTCTCTTGCAAAAAAAAAGGTATCTTCTCTTGCACATTCCTAAGAGAGAGACGCTTTTATGATGTTACACAGCAGTGGCAAGTTAATCTCCCTCTTGTAATACAATGTGGCCCGTTTTCATTCTTTGACAGCTGCTGCTGACTCCTGGGCTCCCCACGGTGCTCTTATCTGCTGCACAGATGTGACCTGATCTCACAGAAGCTCTCCAAGTCAGGATTCTGCCTCTGCAACCTGCCGCGTGTGGAGAGTGTCTCCCTCCCATTTTCAGATGACATAAACTTTGTGGCTTTCAGTGCAGGGCTTCTTGTGACTGGTTTGCTAGTAGAGGTAGCTGTGGCACTGTAATGAACAAGGATGCATCAAGAGGTCACCAAGACCTTCCTGGGGCAAAGTACCCAATTAGCGGTTCGACAGTGGAAAAGGACTGCCTGAGCAAAAAGGATCTGCTGGCAACACGAATTGTGCCGTGTATCCAGGGCAAAAATAACCCTACTGAGTTGTTCCGAGTATTCTCATGTAAGCTTGGAGTGGTTTAAGGTCTATACAGAAGAGACAACTGCTTGCACCCCCAAGCGCTCCAAGGTATTGGGCACAGTACTGGGAGGGAGGCTGGAGCGCTGGATAGTAAGTAGCAAGGGTGGGAGCTGTAGATCCGAAGCCAAATCCTTATGACCTTTGGAAGTCAGGTGGACTTTGGTCTTTTTGGGGGATCTCAGAAGACTTTTCAGCAGAGGACAATGAGGAAAAATGATCCAAATTAAACAAAAGTTGTACATTTCCCTTGTGCATTAGTTGAACTGCCAAGAGCACAGTGATGACATTCTCTTTCAGACCTGAAAGGGTCACAATTCTGCTGAGTTTAATTGACTTAGGACAAGAATTGAGTTAAAGGAATTAATGCCCAATTAAGCTAAATTGAGGTCATAGGGCTTTAGAGGAATTTAACAAATCTCTTTTCAAAGTTATTTTGAATTAATTTCCTCAAATGCTTCTGTGCCGACAAAGAACAAATGTTTGTCTGCAAAGGGACATTAATTTGTTTAATATTATGGGATTAACATAAAGAGAAAGGCTGATTTGTGGTTCACTCCTTGTGCGTGAGCCATTCTCACGCTGGCCTAAGTATACTAATTTAATCTAATCTGCTCTGGAGCAAGCGTTGCCATAGAATGGACCATCAGGGGTAGCTGTTCCAGAACAAATCCCGGTACAGGAAAGTGCTGAGTGCGGCAGAAAAATCCAGTCCAAACTGCCAGCCCAAATTTAATTCCTTAATGTGTTGAATGGCAGCCCTTTGTTACCTCTGCAGCTCAATAACACAGAAAACTGATACCTTACTTCTTCCGGACACACCATTACCTAGTTGGTTTTTTTTTTCCTTTTATTTTTTTCAAGTGCTCAGGCTTGAAACAGATAAGAAAAAAAAAATAATTAAGGCAGCGATTTAAATTCCAAAGCAGTGTTAAGAATGTATTTTAGGCTATGATATATGTGATTAAAAAATCTATAAATGCATTGGGCTGATGCTGGCTGAATCAAAGCCAGGTTTGCTTCTATTAGTAGTAATCTTTGGAGTGGTTTTGCTCTTTCTCTCCACTCCCACACCCCCATCCCTTGCAACAAGAAAATTGCGCATTTTCTTTTAATGCAATTACAGCTGCAAATACCACCGTGTGTGTAATTTTAGTAACATTAATTCTTTCAATTAAATTCAGAGTAGTAAACTAAAAAAACTGAATGAAAAAGTGCACAGCCAGATATGACCATGAAGGTGAAGAGAGGGAGATGGACACATTCTGCTTGCTTAGGAGTAGAGAGACCTTTTCAGACCAATTTCTTCAGGAAATGAAGGTTGTGCAATGAGAGTGTGTGTGCCCCAGCAGTCCAAACATGTTTTGAATATGTTGGCCAGTTATAGCCTATTTTGACAGAGGAGGAGAGATGTCGGTGATAACTGCATTCCCCAGTCCTAGGAGGGGGATGGAGAAGTCTCTGCTCACTCTCCTGCTGAGGTGAGCGTTTATGTAAGGTGTAACTGAACTCACACAGGAGACACACTGGAAAATGCACTTTGTTCTTTCCATTGCTCAAGGAAGGGTTTGGTTTTCAAGGAGCAGACAAGCAGATGTCCCCAGATGTGTCCGGGTTGTGGGAGGACACGGAAGTATGTTCTGTTAGGGAGGGTTTCCAGGCAGTGTCCCACTTCTCCACCACGGGGGATATCAGCTCTTTTCCTGGCACGGGGTGGGGTGGGAGCTCTGCACGGCGTGCTGAGGGGAAGGGATGCTGTGGAGAGCCGACAGGGATGTGGAAGGCACATCAGCTCTTAGCAGCCAGTGTCCCACGGCAAGGAGGTCTGCAGCTTGCCCACTATCAGCTGTGCCACTCACTTGGCTGCAAACAGCAATCCACCCCTCCAGCCCCCCATGTATGCCCAGAGAGAGCTGCCGTGCATACTGTGTGCTCCGCAAGCTCTGTGCAAAGCTGCCTCCAGAAAGCAAGGGGTATGAGTAAGATTGATTTGTATAGAAGTGCTCTTTCTTTCTGGAGCTTTTCTGTCCCTTTTTCGGCTTTTGTGCAGCTGATGAATTATTTAGTAAACAACTGGTTGTCTTAAGAAAACTGCTTTGACTGCATGTGTCCACTAAGATGATCTGGTGACATTCAAGAACAAAAGCAATTTAGAGGTGGAGAAATATCAGAATAAGCTCTTAGTAAGTCTAGGAATATTTACAGTGCAGGCCTTGCATTGAGATCAGAACATTGCACAATGAATAAATTGTGGCTGACATTTGATCAGTGACTCATTTTCCAAGTATTTGGAGAGGAAGTATTGATCCCAGTGTGCTGGAAAACCCCAAAAGCTTTGATAACAAAATGCCTATTTTAATGTAGCCTTTTGGAGGGTGGGATGGGGGAGGAAATAAAGGAAAAAGCACTTACTATCTTTTTGTTATGGATGTTGAGAGATTTCTTGACATTCATTCTGGACTATCATCCAGAGTTTGCAAATATTTTCCTCTTTTTCTCTCATTCTCTTTCCTACAGAAAAGCAAAACTGTCAGATTACAGGGTTATTCCCTGTTTTCTGGTTGACAATGGCATTATTGCTTGGAATTTATTTGAATGTAAACAGATTTGGAGCAGATGACTGAGACTGCCTTTGAAGTTAAATATCATTTAAGCACGAAAGAATAATGGAGTGTGTAACTGTAGAGATTATAATAAATCATCTTATTATAAAATAGATATTACATTATTGAAATTAAAAGGCTGCTTCGAACCCTGCCAATGCCTTTATTTAGGCTGTCCTCAGTCAGAGGGTGATGCACTCTGATGCTGATAAACCAAGAACTGACACTGTGAGTGATAAGACATGTTTCTACTCATGGCTAAAGTGAGGTTTCTGTCCCTGCTTCCTCCCATGAGAATCGAAAGCAATCAAGTCCTTTAGGGAGATGTTTTGTGTAGTGATCCCTACTTCAGACTTTTTGGGAGACTCTTTTTTTCTCCTCTGAGCACCCTGTCACTACTGTTTTGGAGGAGAAAGCCCACTACACGGGAACTCAGATGAAGTTCCCCCATTTTCTGCTTCCCTTTTGAAAGCTGGAGCAGGAGAAGGGATTTGGGCAGGATGCCGCCGGCACGGATGTTCAGGTACCCTTGGTGTGTTCCTTGGAGCCCTGGTCTGGCTGATCAGGTGTTTGATCTCCACTGGCACATAGTTCTGGTCTGTGCAATCTCTCAGCTTCACCTTTCAGTGGAAAGTCCTTGTGTTCCGTGTCAGGGTGAGTGAGATCTCCCAACAACTCTTTCTTTTTTATCCACAACAGACAAACCCCTTTATGTTCATCTCGTGCCACCGAGAGGGCCTTTGGACAGTTAGCCCATCATGCCCGGTTTCTGATGCTGTCCTGCTGTGTTTCTCAGTTTACAGAGGAAATCTTGAAGTCAGGAAAGCCATCAGAAAATCTTGGAGCTTTGGGAAGCAAAGTAGCAATGAAGTTAAATAATATGTAGACAAAGCTAGTCCTTAACTCCTGGAGGTGAGTATAAAACAAGTGACATGCTTTTTCTTCCTTCTGACACGGACTCCAAAACTTTGTGTACCACAGGAAACCTCTGTCACTTCCTGACTTTGACATGACTGTGGTCTGTAGTATGCCACCTGTTAACTCCCTTGAGGAGAGCAGCACTAATGTGGAACTTTAAAGAACAGATATTCAGCACACACCATCCGGGATGCCATCACCCCTCTCTTACCCAAATACTGTTACAAAAAGCTCTGTTTTGTGAAGCTCTGGGAGCTGAAACAGTGTGTTGATTTCATTGTTTCACAGGTGAACCTTTGAAGAAGTCACCAGTTTGAATCCCTAAAAACAGGCCCTAAACCAGCAAGGGCTCTTCTGGGGTATGTGGTGCTGCACTAGTCACAAATGCTTTTTCTGACCACTAAGTTTTTTTTCTACTTGCCGTTTTTGTAATTGCAATTATTTTAAAACCACCTTTTTGTCATTTGGCAAGGAAGAGAAATCTTGGCATTTTAGGAGAGCTGAGGGATGTGAGTAAGTTGGAATTACAGAACAGTGATATCTGCCAAAGAGCAGTATGGCCTTTAATCATCCTAGAAGTACTGTGTGCTTTATTGGAGAAATTAATATAGGAAATTAAATGTCTCTCTCCTTTTAAAAAAAAAAAGAAAAGAGGGAAAGAAGAATGTTTAATTTAAAAAGTGAGGCTTCAGTGCCCACATATAATCCAGAAATAGCTTTGAGGTGAATAAAATGCAAGGTTGAGATCAAAGGTCTGTGATGAGGCAGCGGTTTGCTTCTGTTCAGAGGATTAGCTTGCATTTCCTTCAGCATGCATTGTAGCAAGTCAAGCTGCCAGGGCCAGGCTGAGAACAGCCAAGCTCACTGGGGTGAGGCTCCAGCAGTCAGACAGAACCAGCTTTTCACTGCTACAGTGAATGACTGCACCATGCCCTCTAAATACAGATGGGCGGCTTGTGGCTGTGAAGAATACAGCAGGAAGGTGATGGGGAGGTTTGAGTGCTGGGCATCAGCTCTGCTTAGGCACTGGCAGAATTTTTGTCTTCTTACCTCAAGCATTGCCTGCTTTATACCTTTCACTTTCAGAGTAGTACTTCAGCTAGACTGCTTTTCTCTTGAGTGGTTTCTGCTCCAAAAGTGAGTCAAAATAAGCTAGCAGCTAATGGCCCCACCTAGTTGTCACTGTATGCACAGGTGGTATGGCTGGTAAGGACATAACTCAGAATATGAGATCCAGCCTTTTTTCTTTCTCCCCTCTCCCAGTCTGAGCAGTGGAGAAGTGGGATAACAGCCTTTGTGTCAGCTATTTTGCCAGTTGCAGGGAGCTTTCACTAGACTATGCTGTGCCAAGGCAAGGGCAGGGCACAAAGACGCCTCAGTGTGCAGGAGGCATGGGTTTGTGTGGGTGCAGGATCCCAAGTCCCCAACTTCAGAATGTGTAGGAAGACCATGCACGGATATCTTGCCGTGTAGGGAGGTCTGGCTCCTTGCCTAGCCATCGTCTCTTCTTTCAGGGAGACGGTCACACTCCAGGACAGAAAATGCTGAGGCTTGAACTCATACAGCCCCATGGAAAGGAAGTGTTTTTGCATGTGGGCACTGAATTTTCACAGCTGACATCATTAGTATAAAGACTTTTTCTGCCAGTGCGTTACCCAGCCTCCTCCCAGTGGCACAAAGGCTGGCATTTTAATGCACAACCATTTTCCTTTGGCTTGTTTTCAATGCTAATCAGACTGGGGAACACCATACAGCGAGTTTAGAGCGTTGCTGGGTCATCAAAAAAAAAAAAAAAAAA
>VXAY01007346.1:396151-434915 GCA_013399855.1 Oxyruncus cristatus | reverse complement strand
GTAAAAAAAAAAAGAAAAAGAAAAAGAAAAAAAATATCTCTGTGTCTCTGAAGGTGAGAAACGCGGAGGAAAAAAAGGAATTAATCTAAAGTAAGTCCATCTGAAAACACCAAGCACAAGAGCAAACAAAAAGGATGAGCTGTCCAAAGGTCTGTCTATCTGCAGGGTGTGTGTCACGTTGGGACCCCGGTTCCATCTCATAGCATTGCTGCAGTGCAATGCACAGGCAGGTGCTGCACAACAAACCTCACCAAGGCAGGGAGCTTCTTTCTCATCAGTTGCAGGCTGCAGGTGTCCTACCAGGTAGACAGGCATCAGATGCCTTGGCTGGACTGGGAATAAGGCTACAGATGTTTCAAGTGAGACACAGGGACTCCAGCCCCACAAAAAACTGGTTCTGGGGTCAGAGGAGAGGAGGGAACAAGTCGACATGTAGCAATGAAACTTACAAATGCACTTCCAACTAGAAAGAAACATTAATTCCGTAAATTAAATTCTTGGGTTTAGTTTTGTTTCCTGTTGGTACATATTTATGGTGCAACAGGACTTTCTACTTGATATTAATGAAGTATAGGCAAATTCCTTAAACCCTTTTAAAGTCTTAGCCTTGCTGAAGTGAGGAAATAGTGAGCATCAGAATGGAATGGACTCCTCTGAGCCTGCACTGCTTTCCTGGGAAGCCTAATGTGATAAAATCTAGAATGAGCACAGTACACCAGAGCAGAACGTTTCATGACATTATTCTATTCTGGGTTTTTTATTCGCTTTCAATGTAAGAAGAAGACATTTTAGACATGTGAAGGAATCAAGAGAATCCTGCACCAGTTCACCAACCCGTAACACAGGATTTGCCTACACAAGTTCATCCCAATGGAAAAACTTTGCAGTAATATCTTGATATACCTGTATGTCTGGAAGCAGGCCACCCTAGCCCACTAGCTGCACGGTTTCACCACGAATTAGTGCTTGCACACATGATTCAACACTGGTCTCTTCTCAGACTTCCACATCACTTCGCTGTAAGGGGCATTGCTGAGATATTTCGGTGGATGAAGTTTGCTCCTGAACTTCCATTTAGTTTCCACTGTAGGTATGTCATGCTTACCAGACCTCCTCCTGATTTGCCAATGCAAGTGTTTTAAAATCAGTAATGCCGGTTACAACGGATCATTCTACGTTTTTCTGTATAATCAGAGTGTGGAGGGCAGTGAAAGACAGCTTGCTGCGAATGCTGCCGCCACATCCTATCTCACTGTCAGGCACGTTGTTCTGCCAGTCTAGGTGATTTGGTAAACTTTGATACAGAAATGATCTGACAGCATTCCAAAAGGGATGATTCTAAAAAACTTTTCCAGTTTCTCACAATCAGAAATAACATGCCTTTTTTTTTTTCTTTTCTTTTTTTTTTTTTTTCATTTAAGACTGCCAGCACGGTGCTGTTCAGTAAGCACATAGCTATCATGAGACTGTGAAATCTCCTTCTGAATCTGGCTCATACGAGATGTAAATGATGGTGGAAAAGCCTGAATGTGGAGAATACCCAGAAAAGAGGTGCAGCTGGTGTACTACTGTCCCAGCACTTGCTCTGACTAACAGCAATACATAGAATCGCTCTGATATCTGCTCAGAGAGCATAACGAGGATGAGGGCTGTTGAAAGCACCTGCCTTGTGAGTGTTTCCTATCTTCAGTGCCATCTGGACACCTCCAGTGTCCTCCCCAAAATGAATCTCAGTGCTAGAAAGGCATATAAAACTCCTGCTAGCACAGATGATGAAATTTCTGACATTTTCCTGTCTTGCCATCCATCAGAGTATGTATTCTTTCCCCTCAGGGGAGTGATGCCCAACATTTTGTCTGGGTTTCCGTGCTCCATTCTCCTTTGGGATGGTCCTGCACACCTCTCGGATGTGAGTGGGGTCTGCAGGCTCCACAGCTGGAGCCCAGTGTGGGCTGATGTGGGCACAGCTGTATGAGAAGCAGACGGGCAGAGACTGGTAGAAAACTCTTCCAAGCACTATCTAAGCCCAGGCACACAAGGTACATTATCCTTGCATAATCAAAAGCAACAGAGCTTGCTGGACTTGATTCATCTGGACCTCTCTGTGGTCCAGTTCTGTGCAACGAGGCAATAGAAGCACAGAAATATTCCTGCCTGGTACTTTTCTCTCTTGGTTAAGCATGTCACAGAGCCAACACAGAAATAATTCACTTTGCTGCATATGAGAAAAGTACCCATGTGAATTACCAACTATCCAACATGCATTTTGTTGATTTCCTTTCAAATTCTCTGTCTGCAGCTTTTCTTTTTTACCCCAGTGCTGCTGTAGGGTGCACACAGAGCAGCATTTAACTGCTGCTGTATTTTACCCACCATTATATTAGAAACAAGAACTGTTTTCCATCCTGTTGGTTGCATGGCCTTGGCTGTAAAATATGTAAACATAGTTCAGATCAGTAAGAGCCTCATACAACTCCAGCTAACAATCACTTGGATTTTCCAGCGTGCTCTGTTGAAGCTGAAAGTAGCACAAGCTCAGGTTCATGCAGTTTGCTTTACCAGGCATTATGAAATATGTCAATTAGCTTGAAAAAGATAAAATCCTGTTTCTAAGTCCTAGACTACATGTGGCCTTAGCCTCATGTTGCTCAGAAAGGGCTTGTTCCCAGATGGTGGACACGAATAGAACAATAACAGTATCCATCTCTGTGATAGCTGGGGAGTAGATATGTCCCCTTTGTTGTGGACACACTGCCACCCAGCAGGCTTGGCCCACAGACAGATTAAGTGCAGCTATACTGACAGCATGATGCTGGAAGAAAGACCTAATAATGCCTAAAAATTTATTAAGGGAAGCCTTGCAGTGTGTTCAGAAAAATATCCTCTTATACCACACACATAAGGAATCTTAGACATTTTTCTGCACATGCAGTCCTACCCCGACTCTGCAAAAACTCTCTGATCCAAAGCAGGTCTGAGGATAATTGGAAGTTGCACACTTGCAGGATCAGGATGCATCAATTCTGCTAGTAACAGAACAAAATAAGTATAGGTTAATGGAGAGCTGGGATAACTAAGCCCAAGGTTGTTCCTGATCTCTGGCTCTCACTTTCATGTCGCTAGTTTTTATGGCCATGTATTAGAAAGTTGTGCAAGTCCTCCTGCCAACAGTGCAGTGATGTTCCAAACCCTGGTCCCACCAATGAAAGACCTGATCCCAGTCTAAGTTCTTGCTGTTCCAAGAACACAGTTTAAAAATAAAAGAAGAAAGATTTAACTGGTATCAAACCCAGTAATATATTGTTTGGGATCCTCTAGAATTTTCTGTCTCCTTCCAGCACATGTCTAATCTCACCAGTTTTCACAATTTTGTCTTTCCTTCCTGCCTGTTGGAGAGCAGCATGTGTTAACTTAGTCCTACTGAAAACCTGAATCTTGGCTTTGAAGACTGCTGACTGTAAGACAGAGGAAACATGTTTTCCCATCTCTTTTTGAAATCACGTATTTCTAATTTGAAGTATGACCACTGCAGACCCGAAAGCAGGAGGCAGTGCTAAGAAAACCCTGAAGATTTGTTATGTCCTGTTTCCTGCCTCTCACAGGTAAAGAGACTCCTCTCTCCTGGCTTTATGCTTTGGATCTTACTGCAGAGGGGGGGGAGAAAACAAAAGGCTGCCACCCTCAGGCCTAGTTTTAGAGATAATTTTCTTTTTTTTGCTCACAGTGGCTATAAAGAACTGAGGAAGACAGGTCCTTAATTACCCTAATGATTTTGTTACTTAGTGCTTAGTCAGAGACATTTAAGATTTTGTGGTTTGTTCCCAGCAAGTTCTGTCAAAGAAGTTCTTGGTTGTTACACTGCAGCTCCAGTCTGGCAACACAGTCCCCTAATACAGTGTCTACAAGTGTCAATCCCATTTAATTCCACCTGGGATTTGTGTATCTGGCCACGCAGTGGAATGGCAATATGACTTGAAAAGAATATATACACATGTATATATGTATCACATATACATGAGTGACTGCAGCCCCTGATAAACTCCAGGCAGGGGATTACTCTAAGTAAAGGGATCTGCACACTGATCTTTTTTTCCCCCCTCATAATTTCCAGTGTACTCAAGCTGTTAGAAAGTGCTTCCTCTGACAATCTCCAGCTTTTAGCAATCGCTTTGCTCAGTGATCACCAACAGGAGTGTGCTGGAGAATGACAAAGTGCGATACAAAGCAGAATTGAAAGAGCAGCTTCTCAGAAGGTGTCTTTTGTAGTTAAGAGTTGCATTTTGAAGACCTCTTTACCTCATTAGAAGATCATATGGGGACCGAATCTCTATCCTTCTTCCTCGCTTAACTTCCCCAAGCAAGTTCTGTCCTTTTAGTAAGTTCCAATGGAATTTATTAATGTGGGGGAGTGGTATCCCAGTTCAGCTGAGCCAACGTGCAGCAAACTTTTCCAGAGGTAGATGTACAGGCCCATTACTGACGGGTTTTGAAAACCTGACAGTGGATCCTATGATCCCAGTACCCAAAGCACGGCTTTGCTGGTGCAGATCATACTGTGCAAAAAAGGGGAAGAACTTGCCTGGCAGGTAACAGGAGAGCTCACCTACCCCCAGCACTGCACAGTACTGTTTCTGGAGGTAGAGAGGACACTTCAGTCGTCATCACGTGGTTATGAATACAATAGCAGTCCACCTTTTGCACAGGAGGAACTTCCCAGTGTAAGGCGTTTTAAAATGGGTGACTAGTTTCTGGGGTTTTTTTTACTGGTGAAGAAACTGATTCAAGAGAACCAAATTGCCCAAGGCCAATCAGAAGTCTAGTGGCAGAGTCTGAATCAGACATTGGGCTGACTACTGAGTCAGTACCAAGTTAATCAGGTATTCATAGAGGCATATTCTTTACTAATCTAAATGTGTCCACACTAGAGGGTGCTGCACTGCTTTTCTAAAGTAATTTCCTTTATTTCATTTATTTAAGCTCATGCTGAACTGAAGTAAAATTTCTTTATGCTTGACAGTGAGAGTCTAAAGAACAGGAATTGTTCTTGGGTGACTCAATGTGGGCATGCACTTTTGCTTTGGAGAATTAGGATTCTAAGGAGGAAGAGGAGCTCTTTTTTAGGTCAATCCATTTGCAAGTGCATTCTCCCAGGAAATACTGTACACATGCATAACTATACATACAAATAAGTTCTTTTATTCTTAAAAGCAATTACCCCCCCCAAAAAAAAAAAAAAAAGAGAAAGACAGATTTTTAATAGATGCACTGGAAAAGATCTTGTGTTTCTTCAAAACAATTTCAGTTAAAATATTTACAGTCAGATTTTTATGATAGAATATATAGATATGATAGATTGTTTAACCAAACTCAATTTTACCAGAAACAGTCTGACTTTTCAATATCTTTTAAAAGTACACATACAGATTAAAAAAAACCCAACAAACCAAACAACTCATTCTCCAGTAAACTTAAGAAAATTAATTTTATTAACAAAAACTTCTCAATCTGAAAATGATGTGGGATGAATTTGTGTAGCTCAGGGACTGTGAACAGAGGCTCGATATGACATCAGGACGAATGACCTTTCTAATCAGTCAAAGGAGAGGGTGAGATTATTCTCCCTTTTACAAGGGAATAAATTCAGAGAAATGTTTTTGGGTTTTCTAGTGGCATTGTATAAATTTATAGCATCAGTGTAATGCTACCAAAGGTGTGTCCTTCACAAGAAACACACATACACGTTCAAGCACAGGTGTGCATGTGTACACATACAGAGAAAGTAAACATCAGCATGTCTCAGCTGCATTCTTTGGAATGATTTTTTTGGCCTGAAGGTGGGAAATGAATTTTGCTGTTGGGAACATAAGAGCCCAGAATAGCTATTACAGAAGGAGTTAAAGGTTAGTCTTCTCAATGAGCAACTCAACAGATCCTAAATCAAGCACCAGTGAGAGCATCCATACCGTGTGGAATTGAAATGGACATAAATTATGCTGCTTTTTTCCCTAAGGTCACTCCTGTACTATGATTACCTTATGTTAGCTTTAGCCAAATTAATGCATCTCTCATATTTTTACGTATCAGACTGCAGATACTTGTGAGAACTAAGACATTATCCACATACAGACCTGAGAAATGTACAATTTTGAGCTGCTTTCATCAAACCGTGTCTTCTACCTGATCTTAGGTCCATAAGGTATGCAGGCATATTCTCTGAAAATCTGTGTTCAGGATTATGATTTTCATAACATGTTTTATGAAGACTGTGGGAATACTGGATTACTCTGGTGATAAATTTATATGATGAAGAGGATGGTTGTCAGTAATTCCATTAGGCTGCTGCTAGTCACTTTTCAATATATTCCCCAGCATCCAGCCAGAGCTGCAATTGACTGCAAATTTTGGAACTTTCCACTGACTGTCCTTGGTTTCTGCGTTGAATTCCCACTTCTCTGCAACTTCAAAAACACGTGGCACCTCTGGTTTCCTTGTTACCTGACTTTGTGAGGAGTCCCACCCTCCCTGACACAGGTGTTTCATGGCACGCTTTGCTGCAGCAAAAGCTCACATATCTGCTGCTTGTGGTGCTTTATGGCTGCCATAAAAACAACTGGTTTCGTGTTTGGATGGAAGCAGTAAGCAAACTTATTAAAATCAGAGGCGACAGTTTTATCAGAAATCCTGGTAAGTTCTTCTGAAACTCAAGAGAGGCTGTTTCAACAAGGGAGATGATTCCAGGTGTGCAAACAAGGTGTCATCTGTGTTTGTTGTTCAGCTTTGCCTTGTGTCTGATGTGCCTCCCGGTGGCTGCTCAGTGGACCATGACAGCCCCCCTACCTTGCTGAATTCCTGTTCAGAAGCAGTCACTTCGGAAAACACGGTCTGAATGTGCTTTTCCACTCGTACTCTGTACATGCCATGGCTCAGAGCACCGGGATGTTAAGGGCTCCAGCAGAGCAGAGTTGCCCAGCCTGGACAAGGTGCAGAGAGTGCTCTCCCTGTAAGGAGGAGCTGGGCAAGGCAGATCACAGTGACCTGTTTCTGAGCCCTGCTCTGTAAGCACCATCAAATTTGGGACACGGGGAATGTGAGATTAGGGCTCTGAGGTGCCTAACCTACCATTTCAGCATCTTTGCACAGTGGAGGTACTTCATCCTACAGAGTACAAATAAAGCCAGCCAGGGATAAAACATGGTGTGTCTTTCCCTTCCAGCAGCATAAAGGGCATCGGATGCCCATTTATGGTTGTGCCCTCCGCACCTTCCTCTCCAGCTCACAGGATGTAGATTTCACTGATGCCAGCGGATATTGCAGAGCCATTGTTTGAAACCCAGGCACACAAACTGCCAGTTATTATTTACATTCAATGGATTGCCATTGACCAAGGAAGATAATACTGGAATTTCATTGCATTTGCTGACAGCAGAGCAACTCTGCATGTCATGAGGCTTGCGAGAGCGAGATGCTCAGGTCCTGGGAGAATTGCTTCATGCCGGGGGAGTGAGAGAGGCAATGCTTTTGTTGGTGTTTTCCTCACCACTGGCACTTGCACAGTGAAGCCTGAGGGCTAGGCTAGCCTGAGATCCAGCCTGCTAGCAGTGCAATCAGCTGGTATCAGTCGCTGAAGCAGTGAGAAGATGGCTGTGTGTTTCCACTCTGGGGAGATGGGGTGCAGAAGTAAGAGTCACAGACTTGTTTGCTTCCAATAAGGGTATAAACCCTTATTAAAAAAGTATTTTTGGACGTGGTAAGGCCAGGCAGAGAGTGCAAAGCCCCAAGGAAACACTTTCTGTTTCACTCTGAAGAGCCTTTAATCACCCTTAATTCATCTGCAATCATTTTGAAGGCCTCCAGTAACTTTTGTCTGCAGATCAGCTGGAAATGCATCTTGAAGTTAAGGAAACATTCATATTCCTCTTTGGTTCTTAACTCACCAGGTTTTCATGCTACTCTGATCTTGTGCTGTGTTGTTCTGCAGGGCACAGAAATAGAGGTCTTTTGTTTATCTTTTCTGACCTTAAGTAACTTCTGTCTTTTGACAAGATGCTTTAATTGGTACTCAGGCCATCCCATGTTTACTCTGCCTGTGAGAGGTGCTCTTCCTGTATTTCTTGCCACATTATTTGTAGGGAGTGAAGAATCAGCATCTAAACTAGAAGACAAGAGTCCACTTACATCTTTTACCACAGAGGAGGAATAGGATCACTTGTGGTTCAGGAGGAGGGATATGATTTGTGATTTCTCAGGCTCACTTTCAAGCCAGATCTCCTAAACCTGCATATTTTAGCAGGCATAAAATGCACACTTCGTCTCCCACACTGATTGATTTATGATTCAGTGTGGTGCCTGTCTCCTATAAGGCTTGTCTGCAGAGCCAAACCATCCAACAGAGTGGCTAGCTGGTGACTGACATTAGACCTTTAGCCCAACCACCAGCAACGTCTGGTGATTCTCGTATTTCAAAACCTGGTGGATCACATGGGTGGGCTGTTTTATTTGCACGTGCCACTATTTGTATTTTCTTGTGTTAAAAACCTAGGAAACTGCATAGAAATGTGTATATAAATTGCACCACATGTTGCCAAGAGAACATAAGAGGTAAAAGTTGAGTGCTTCAGAGTTAGGTAATGCCAAAACCACTTGAACTCCCTTGTGTGTGTACATTATGAGGCAGTCTCGACTTACAGGATCATATTACTCCTGTTTCCACAGGTCAGACAACACTAGGTGCTGTAAGCTGGAGGAAAGCTTGATTCTGTGTGTTCCCTGCTGCCATGACAGAAATTAGGGGGTAAAATGCAAAAATACCCTGTGAGGAACAGGGTAGTTTGGCAGCAGGTGTAAGCAGGAAAGTCATTTGGTTAAGACATGACAGCTTCAAGGTGTGCAGCAGTGTTTGGCATAAGCGTCCTGATAGGAGGTCACCTCTGCCTTTATACTATTCCTGTGTGGTCTGGCCTGCCCTTGGGATTTTATGCTTAAAATTGTAATTGTGGAAGGCAATAAGATTCACCAGCATGAGAGAAATAGCACAGAAGGGGAAAGAGTTGTAGAGACAAAATATGTCTTGCTTTCTGCTGCATACTGGTGTTCCAGAGGTGTGGGAAATGGAAGCAATTTTGTAGGACTAAATTGCAGAGTTATGTGACAGGTCAGCAGTTCTACTGCATTTATTCTCCACGTTGGTGTTGAGTATCAAACTCCATGCGTTCAGGCACTTTGCAAGTTTTTTTATTGTTTATTTCAGAGAGCTCAGTAAACCCACTGTCCCCAGGCATGTCTAGTGGTCTGCTACGTAAGTAATGCTTTTTTTGTTGTGGTAAAGAAAAAAAATTATTCAAAAAAAGGAATTTAAAAAACGAAGAAAATGAAAAGGGAAAAAAGGAGTGTAAACACAACCTGAAAGTATCTTCACTGTGCCAAAACTTCATTCATAACATAAGAACATGTTAATTGATATTGAATTAACTTCAAACAAACACTGTGGACTGAGGAAAAATGGGTGTAGGCTAGAAAAATGGCGTAGGAATAGAATAGATGAAAAATGTCCTCAAGGTCAGCTTTAGGACATCTGTTGTTCATAACATGTGTCTACATATAAATATAAAATTACTTGGATGAGGGTGTTGAAAACATAGGTAATATCCAGCTCTAGTTTCCGTTTGCTCACTCTGGAGTAATTCCACAGACTTTAGTGGAGAAGGTCCAGATTTACCCCAGCTAAAAAATTGAAAGCACAACCTGACCAGAGAACTCCAAGTTTACAGATGATGCAGAGGATGAACAAATAGCAGGGAACAGTGTAATCAGGGATTTGGATTATTTTGAGAATTGGAACCGTCACATGGCAAATGCAGTTCATTGTCAAAATGATAAAATAATGAGGCTAAATTCAAGGAGACAATCTAGGGAATAACTGCTACATTCAGGAAACATCATAACTAGGAAAAAGAGATTAGGGGAGAAGGGTTGAAGCTCTCAGCCTGTTACAGAGATACAGCAAATAGAAAGACCTGTGAGGTGTGTGATTAAAATCTGTATTAAACGTGAAGAATACTGGAGAAGGTGCACAACAGTCATAGTATTTAAGGCACTTCCTAAGCAATTGTCTCATCTTCTAATTATCAGTGTACAGGAAAGATACCCTATCATTTTATCCTATCAATTCTGTGATTTTCCTCACCTCGGAGAAGGCTTAACACTGATCTGGGCAGTGCAGGTTAGGAGAAAGGACACCTTGGTGTGTCTTTGTCTCCACCATTTCTTCTAGTACGTAAGTCTCCGTGAGTTGGAGACCTAGAACAACTGTATGACACACAAACACTGTACACCCCCCAGGAGAGAATTTCAATCCTGAGTTCCCCCCACAGAAGAGTGTGTTAGTCTGGTAGATACGTCATCATTTCAGGAAATCTACGTATTTTGTCTAGGAGAGGTATGTTGGTCCAACCTTTTGATTAATTTGGAATAATCAGCGTGAATACAAAATGTGCAAGAGGAAACATTCCTCTCTATATCCTCATATTCATGCTTTGTGCTGTAACCTTTCTCAGTCCCAGGCCGAGAGGGATCAAGAGTGGGTGCCAAGGAGAGTGTAACCCTCTGATGTGCAAGAAGAGTGGACTGGTAATGACTGATACTGACAAGGCTGAGGTATTCATGGAGTTCTTTTCCTCAGTCTTCACTGGCAGTCAACTTTCCCACTTCCTCTCAAGTCCCTGATTCTCCGTGTGGGTGTGGAGGGAGTGAAGTCCCTCCCGCTATAAGCAAAGAGGAGGTGTGGGATCAGTTGATGAAGCGGAATAGCCTCCAGTCTGTGAGACCTGATGACATGCATCCCCGGGTCCTGAGGGAACCGGCCGATGTTGTTGCCAAGCCACTGTCTATCGTGTTTGGAAAGTCATGGTGGTCAGACAAAGTTCCTGGGGACTGGAAAAAGGGAAATGTTGCTCCCAGTTTTAAAATGGGGAAGGAGGAAGATGCGGGGAACCACAGACTGGTGAGCCTCACCTCTGTGCCTGGGCAGATCATGGAGCAGATCCTCACTGAAGATATGCTAAGGCACATAAAAGACAAGGAGGTGATACAAAGCAACCAGCATGGCTTTACTGAGGGCAAATGGTGCCTGATCAATCTGACGGCCCATGATGGAGTGATGGCAGTGGTCGACAAGAGAAGACTGACAGATGTCATCTCTCTAGACTCCTGTAGGGCCTTTGATAGGGTCTCGCATCACGTGATTATCTCCAAACTGGAGACATGTGGATTTGATGCATGGACTGTTCAGTGGATAAGAAATTAGAAGGATGAACATGGCCAGAGAGTTGTGGTCAATGTCTCTATATCCAGGTGGAAGCTGGTGACGAGTTGTGTCCTCAGGGCTCTGTCTTGGGACTGGTGCTCTTCAGTGCCCTCATCAATGACACAGACAGTGGGATCGAGGGCACCCTCAGCAAGTCTGCAGATGACACAAAGCTGAGCAGTGCAGCTGACCCAACAGAAGGCAGGGATGCCATCCAGAGGGACCCGCACGAACTTGAGAAGTGGGCCCAAGAGAACTTCATGAAATTCAACAAGTCCAAGTGCAAGGTGCTGCACCAGGGTCTGGGAAATCCCAGACATGAGTGAAGACTGGGAGAAGAAGTCACTGAGAGCAGCCCTGAGGAGAAAGGCCTGGGTGTTCTTGTGGATGATGGGCTGGCCATGAGCCAACAATATGCACTAGCAGGCCAGAAAGCCAACCACATCCTGGCTGCATCAAAAGAGAAGTGGTCATGACGTCGAGGAAGGTGATTTTCCCCTTCTACTTTGCCCTTGTGAGGCCCCACCTGGACTACTGCATCCAGCTCTGGGGTCCTGAGCACAAGAAAGACAAGGACCTGTTAGAGAGAGCCCAGAGGAGGCTACAGAGATAACCTTAGAGCTGGAGCACCTCTCCTGTAGAGACAGGCTCAGAGAATGGGGATTGTTCATCCTGAGGAAGAGAAGGCTTCAAGGACACCTCGTTGCATCTTTCCAGTACTTTAAGGTGGCTTGTAAAAATGAGGAAGAAAAACTGTTTTTAAGAGCATGTAGTGATAGGACAAGATGCAATGGTTTTAAACTGAAAGAGAATATGTTTAGATTAGATGTTAGGAAGAAGTTCTTTACTGTTAGGGTAGTGAGGAACTGGAACAGGTTGCCCACAGAGCTTGTGGATGCTCCATCCCTGGAAGTGTTCAAGGCTGGGTTGGATGGGGCCCTGAGCAACCTGGTCTAGTGGAAGTTGTCCCTGCCTGTGGCAAAGGGGTTGGAACTGGATGATCTTTAAGGTGCCTTCCAACCCAGGCCATTCTATGGTTCTGTTATGAGGAAGAATATTTTTGAGGATTCAGGTTCCTTACAAAGAGCACATATTGCACCTGCCCTCTTCTTAAAAAATACACCCACATTAATTAACTTACTTTACAGAATCCTATGAAATTTAGAGATGAAAGTAACATGTTAATAGATGGCTGCTTGTTTCTTCCTCAGGGGAGTGATAGAACATTATTTTTTCTACCATAAATTTCCACTATTCGTTTAAAAGTTTACCTTTCTTAATTTAATGATCTGCCCTTTAGGGTTACTAATCCTGCCAGAATCACTCTGTAGCCAAGAAGCTGATGTGTTGAACACCTTAGTGGTAATTCTATTGATTTTGACTAAATGAGCAAGAGAGTGAGGCTGAAGGTTTGATTTAATTTTCAGCTTTGTCCTTCCAAAATCAGTCTCCCTGGTAAAACAACTCTTGGGTGTTTCAGTGGACTTAACTTTTTTAAATTGTCTGTGATTTGTTCTGCCTCCTTTGATGTTTTATGTGTGAGGGCAACTCTGGGTTGTGCAGACACCACTGGTTGTAGCTTTTCCATCATTTTCCTAGCCAGCAGTTGCCTCATTCTCACTTCAGGAAGCAGGTGAGCAGGTCTGAACCCTGCACCACCTGCACAACTCCCTGGCAAGGGCAGGGGGTGGCTTTGACACCTGCAAAGGGAGTAGGTGGGGAAAAGTGCATGAGATAGCAGGGCACGCAGCAACACTTGCTGCAGATCAGCTGGTGTGTGCCAGCCACATGTCTGAGCCCTCGCATTTTACAGAGAGCTCTCTTTGCTCTCACAGCGCTGACACCCTCCTCCTCTGGCAAAAAAATTCCTGCCAACCCTTTACAAAAAATCACAGCAGACATCCAGCATTCAGAATGGAGTCTGAGATCCTGAAAAATGATCTGCAAGTTACTTCTGAAGAAAAAAAACGAAAACAAACCAACCCTAACACCAAAAGGAGTTTTTTTTAACCATAAAAATCCCCCAGGGATGCTGGAGAACACCAGAGACATTCTGTGATTTTATTGAAGGATGCCCCTATTGGAATTATTTCTGTGGGAAAATGCCTGAATTCTATGTTGTGCACCAGTCTAAAACCAAAAGGGAGACATTTTTATCTCAAAACTCCATGATCAAGCAGTTTAACAGTCAGCATTTCTTAGATTTAAAGGTCAGCAGGGACCATTAGCTCATTTAGGACGACATCCGGTAAAGCACACAGGCTGTAGGACTTGATCCAATTACTTCTGCATCAGCCCGTAGCTTTTGTATGTCTGTGGCACATCTCACTCCAAAGAAATGGTTTCTTCTGGTCAGCCACTTTTACCTTTGAAAGGATGTGGTTTCCTAGCCTTTTGGATGCAAAAATGCTGGAAATGCAGCAGCAGTTCACAGCTGGTCATGCCACCTCTGAGATTGCAGCACAATTGGCAAATCACGCAGGTCTGGGATCTACAGAGGAATGAGTGCTGAGTGAACAGGAAACAGTGACAAGAGGGAGGTGACTGTGTTTTTTGTGGTGACACTGGGATGAGGCTCACTTGGGCACATAGCTGTGCCTCTAGGAAGAAAACAACATCTGAGTAATAAAATATGGGTGGTAGTTTTGTATTTTCAGGTCTTTGAGAAGTCTTGTTTCCTTGTCTGTGACAGACAAAAGATGCCTATCAGTCAGCAAACAGGTTTCTAAATGAAGGACACACTAATCTTTCAACTATTTCTCTTCTCTAGCAAGAATTCTTCCAATATTTCCACATTTAAGATGCCCACCAAGCAGCTCTATCACTCTCCCTCCCAGCCAAACAGGGGAGAGAGAATAAGATGGAAAATGACTCGTAGGTTGAGATAAGGCAATTTACTAAAGCAAAATTGAAAGTTTGTGTGTGCACAACCGAAGAATAACAAGGTTTATTCTCTGCTTCCCATTAGCAATCAACGTCTGTCCACGCCCAGGAAACAGGGCTTCAGCACGTGTAGTGACAGGAAGGCAAAGGTAAATAACAAAGGCCCCCTCTTCCTCCTCCTTTCCTTAGCTTTTATATCTAAGCCGACATCATATGGTGTGGAATATCCCTTCGGTTAGTTTGGGTCAGCCGGACTGGTTTTGGGGCCTCCCAGGATCTTGCCATCAATTTGGAGCAAGGGGGATGCTGTGCCAGCCCTGCTCAGCAGTGGCCAAAACACTGGTGTGTTGCCAACACCTTTCTAGCTATTAACACCAAGCCCAGCCTTAGGAGGGCTGCTCTGGGGAGATGAACTCCATCTCAGGCAGACCCCAGTACAGGTGTGGGTGTGCTTTCCAATTTAAACAACAGTTGTCAATATGAAAACTCAGCTAAGAAATATATGTTTTAAGAAAAATCTTTTGAGACAGAGATGGTTAGACTTTGTTGCAAATTTTGTCCTTTCTCTGTTTGCAATATAGTTAAGAATAAAACTTTATGTTACAAGAAGACTAATTTTTAATGGTAAATTTTTATTAGTGCTTAATTCTTTCTAAGCAAAGTGGTGCTTTCATTTCCCATATATTTGGGGTTTTTTTTAGAAAAAGACAAATGAAGAACAGAATTTAGGAATAGTTCTATGTACCATATAAAAAAGTCAGTTTCTCTTTCATTGAAATACAGGCCATTGTACAAAGAGGTTGTGATTCCTCATGTAACGTCAACAGTAAAAAATCCTACACATAAAACAGGCAATTTGCAGAAATCAGGAATATGCTGAAAGTCCTACCTGGGCTGCAGGAGTAGGACTGAATGTATCATAGAGGCATTCGTAGGCAGTTCTTTAAAAACTGTGGTTGGTCCAGGGATCATCTTGAGGAAGAATCATGCAAAGTATATACACAGATCACAGGTCTGAGTGCGTGTCTCCATCCCTACCTGCAAACTCCCTGTGACATACCTGAGCATAGTTACTCATCCCTATTAAAACCTGCCTAAGCCCTATCTTGTCTTCGACATACCACTCTGCTGCCAAAACTTTCTGTCGCAAGAATTTGGCTCCTCCTGGTCTGGCAGAGTTTTCTTAAGTGTTCTGGCTGCTGCATGCTAGTGCTCCTCACGGAAGGTGCCAGACTCTGTACCAGCTCTAGTGGCAGGATCAGAAAAAAAATGCAGAATAGGAGGTGAAATGGATGAGTACTCAGCAATGAGTTTAAAGGAAGGCTGTCACACAGGGACAAGGTTCAGGATGTTTTGGTGGACTTAACCAGGAGTGGAGAAATGAGTGGTGGAGGAAAGGTGTGACAAGCAGCATTAAACAGCTGGAGACACAGCTGTGCCCAAACTGGAAATCCCAACCCCTCTCTGCCCCATGCACCTAGAGAGCTACAGTCCTGAGGCAGCGGGGCTGTGCGTTTGGAAGGGCCATGAGGATGCAAGGAAAACCCACGAGCAATAAAAGGGGCTTCTACTTGCTGAAACATCTGCATTGCCAGGCAAGCATGGCTTGGTAGCTCCCTCCAGCAACGTGTGCTGGAGCACCCCTTTTCCTAGACTTCTAATGTTTTCCCTCAACTGTTCTCCAGAGGCTGGAGGTGTTCTGTGGCTCTGTGCTTGTGCAAGCAGTGGATTGGATGAGCATACACCATTCATACATTGGATGAGCATACACCACTCATGAAGCCTGCTTGACTTCAGCACTATGTGCAGCTCTCGCTGTCATTCAACACATACATCCTCTCTGCACTTTCCTCTTGGAAGGCAAGTCTGGCCTTGTTAAGCTTTGCTGTCCCAAGCCAGCCTCGTTGTTTACATCAGAGCAGCAAATCTACTGAGGAGGCCAATTAATTGAGTTACATCTGTGGCCAGTTTGCACTGAGCTAAATTCTTAATAAAGAATAATAGGAGATGGTGCTGGCCACAGAGATTATTTGGTTTCCAGGAAACAGCCTGCAACTGGGAAACCAATATGTTCAGTGCTGAGTGCCAAATTGCCAACACAATCCTCCTGTTTCGTCCTGCAGGCAGCTAGCGATCGGCCTCTGGTGAGCTCAGCCGGCCTGAAAAGCGCTGGGAGGAGCTGCTGTGAGCTCCTCTGCCTTGTCAGATTTCCAGTAATATGTCAGAGCAGTTGACCCCTGGATGACTCAGCCACATCTCAGAAGGGAAATGCCTGGCAAGAAGATCATGCTGGAGGAAAGGTTTTAGCAGCTGGAAGAAGCAGCACTGTCATTGTGGCAGAAGAGGAAAGTAAGACACTATGATCTAGCCTACTCAGAGACCAGCATGCAAAGGTCAGGAGACGATGGATGCCTCTGTTGATGGTGGACTGAGGTTTTCATAAGTCAAGGCCATCACAAGAGCCACAGGGATCAAGCTCTGGATACGCTACTCTGTAAGATGAGAAGTGTTGTATCTTTACATACACGGTGGCTTAAAAAAACCCTGTTCAACTGTGATTTCAGAAATCATTGTCCAGGTTTACCAGTAAGACCCAGTAACATCTGCTTTGTTGCTGATCCAGGGGCTGAAACAAGACATCCAAGTGCCTTGTCTGATGAGAGCGTGTTTGTGCTGCTTTACGCAGACAGAGCAGCAACAAAAGGAATGAAATATGCCAGAGACTCCAATCCCTTAATGTCTTCTACAGGGTGGGACATGAGCTCTGTCAGAGATAAACAGCCAGCACTGTGAGGACAGTTGCTTCATGGACCACTTACTGTAGCTACAGAGCCCATATTCCCATGGCTTCATGTTCCAGAGATAAAGCATAACTCTCCTGCTGAAGTCTTCTGCACCATCATTTGGCAGTTTCCCCAACACTTTACTGTCTCTTAAACAGTTATCCTCTATCGTCAGCTGTCTCTGTGGCCCTTTCATTTTCTTGAACATTTGTCTTGCAAGAGCAGCTTGAGACCAAAGCAAACAGGTTATCCCAGTTGTGGGCTGTGGGACACACTCAGCAAATACATCAGCTTTTCATTACATGTACATATCTCTTTTCTAATCGTGTTTCAGTCCTCGGGGCCGTCTCTGGCACCCTTTGGGCAAGTCTTGACTTGCTGAACTTCTGACACAGTGAGAACCTAGCCAAAAAGTCACTAGGTCTCGACCCCCCAAGAAAGAAACCAGAAGTCCCAAATTCCCTGAAAAGGTAAGTATCATGTTAATGCCAGTAATAGTATTTTCTAAAAATATGCCATGGTGGTTTAGACATCTGTGACATCTATTGCTTACACATGCTTTATCTTTTATGTCTCTCTCAAACTCCTGAGATGGGAGGAAATCCTCCTATCTTGAAATGTAAGTCACTTAGACAGGGATACTGATAGGAGCATCCTGCAACAAGCATAACAAAACCTCTCTCCAGGTGTTTGCATTTCAGAGACCCGGAAAAATGTCTTATGATCTGTCTGGAGCTGATTGGAGGTTTTCTAATGTCCCTGAGTAAAAAAGTAGGAGCCCTTAGCCATGGTGTAGGTGTGCTCCATGCCAAGGTCTCCCACGCTCCCATATGGCACAAGACCTGTCCATTTCTCCACACAGTGTCCTGATTTGGTGGCCACCACACAGTTCATATCTGACTTTTTGGGGTGGACCTTTGGTCTGACTGGAACTTGGACCAAAGAGGAGAGATTAGGAATACAGAAAAGAAAAAGGCAGTTCCTGGCCATTACTTTCGCCAGGATTTAACATAAAGAGTTCCAAAAGACCTATACTTGTGTCTAATATTATAATCAGAAATAGGTGCGCTGAGGTTAATGAGACCGTTCACAGGATTCTACTTACAAATGCATACAGAACTTTGACAGACCAGTATCATGAACTGCATAATCACCAGAGGTGCAGTACACATATGCTGCAAACTTGTGCACTTGTCTTTCTCATCCCATATAGACAAATCTAAGTGTCATTGTTTGTTCAGGCACATTTCCCTGTGCTGAAGTTCAGAGAGTATAAAAGGCTGTCTTTGTATCCTTGATCTTCTCTCGGATTTCCACTGTGTCTCGAGGCTTCTGAAAAGTTTTTAGTTTAGTCCCAAATGTTATTTCTGTCCCTCTTCTGGGATTGAACATTTCCATTCACGTTTCCCTTCAGTCAGGACTTATAGAGTGGGTGGCCCATAAAGACTGTTTATCTCTTTAGTGTTTGGAGGCTTTACTTTCTATTGGAAATTGCTATTTTTTTCCACAGTTGAAAGAAACAAACCATTGTCACTTTGAAATCATTTAATCCTCCAGTGTCACGCCAGAAAGGTGCACTGCTCAGCCCAAGCAGCAATAAACTAGTGCCCAGGAGCCTTACCTTCCCAAAAGGTTCATCTGTGTACCTCATGTTTGTTGGCTTTCATAATCACAGAATGCCCTGGGTTGGAAGGGACCTTAAAAATCACCTGGTCCCAGTTCTTCCTGGCATGGACAGGGACACCTCTCACTAGAGCAGGTTGCTCCAGTCCTTGTCCAGGTCAGTTTTCAAAAATGATGGAATAGTGGCTTAGCAACTTTGCCCACCATCTCCCTCAAGACCTGTGGATTAATCTCATCAGGTCCCATGGACTTGTGCACATTCAGATTCCTTAGATTGTCTCAAACCTGATCCTCTCCTACACTGGGCTTAGGGTCTCCATTCTCCCAGTCCCTGCATTTGTCTTCCCCGGCTTCAGTGGTGTGGCTGCAGCATTTGCCACTGGAGACTGAGGCATAAAAGCTGTTGGGAACTTCAGCTTTCTCTTTTTCCAGGGTAACCTGGTCTCCTGTTTCCTTCCATAGAGGGCCCACATTACCCCTAGTCTTTCTTTTGTTTGCAACACACCTGTAGAGGCACTTTCTGTTGTCCTTGATATCCTCGGCCAAATTCAATTCTAACTGGGTCTTGACTTCCCTAACCTCATCTCTGGCTTCCCATACAACTTCCCTGTATTTCTCCCAGGCCACCTGTCCTTGTTTCCACCTTCTGAAAGTTTTATTTTTTGCTCTGAGTTTGCTCATCAGCTCCTTACCCATCCAGGCCTCCTGGCGTTTTGGCCCGTTTTCATCCTTGTTGAGGTGCATCACTTCTGAACTTGGAGAAGGTGACCATTAAATATCAGCCAGCATTCCTGAGCCCCTCTGCCCTCCAGGACTCTATCCCATGGGATTCTACTGAGTAGGCCCTTGAAGAAGCCCAAGTCTGCTCTTCTGAAGTCCAGGGCAATGAGCTTGCTGAGGAGCTCAAACTCCACCATCTCATGGTCTCTGCATTAGAGGCACCTGACACAGAACAATCCCCAAGGGAGAGGTTTCTTGCTGCAAGGAAGGGAGGTCATGCAGTGGGGTGGGTGGGGGACATGGCTGAAGTGGGCTGCTGGTGTGAGAAGGGTGACAGGCTGTGTTTGAAGAGCAGGCTGCCCAGAGCCTGGAGCCTTTTGATGACAGGCATTTTGAAACCATAAAAAAAACTTTTCATGGGCCTTGCTTTCATCATTTCCCTGCAAAGTTGTTCACTGTTCCCCACCCCCTCCTTTAAAATGAATTTTTAAAATAGAGTAAAAATAATATTATCAAAATGCATAATCTCGGTAAAGGCTCCAATTCTTTACCTCAGTGCTGCCGTTTTGCCCATCATAATGCCATTCCAATATACCAAAGCCATCACACAAAAGCTCCAGCTTGGCAGAAATAAAACACTTCAATAATTTTCATCAAGACTGGCATGTTCCTGTTGAACGTTTCTGTCTAACCAAAAGGGCATTCTGTGTAAGACAGGTGTTCACTCAGAACATTTTCAATCACTTCTTACCAGTTAATTAGCAGGTAGTTTCCAGATGCACCCAGGAGACTTAGACAATCAAGGTCCAGTACAAGGTTGAGGAATTTCTTTCTCCAAAAATTCTTGGTGTTGGTTTGTGTGGTCACACTTCTTCCACTTAATACCAAAATGTTACAACAGATAAGCAAAAAGTAATCAAGAAATTGAGGGCAAGTGTCTGAAACATCATCAAGGATCAAAGCCCTCTCCATCCGAAGCAGAGCTGGCTGCTGTAAGAGATTTGGCCACATGCCCACAAGGGGAAAAAGGAAGAAAACAAGACTCAGGAGACAAGAGAGCCTCGAAGACAGACTGTGTGTATACTGCTTGGGAAAGTCCCACTGAGGACTCAGTGAGAGCTCAGTAAGTCCCACACTGTGCTATTCTAATGGCCAGGAAACCTTTCATAAAAGGTGTAATTTAATATTGAGCCTGTAATACTGAGCCCTGTAATACTGAGCAATCCCCTTCTGAACCGGCATCCTCAGTGAAATGGGCCCAGCAGCCACCGAGCTGACTGAGCAAAGATATCACCATCGTGCCTGAGACCATGTGGCTGGGGCAGTTTATAGCATTTATTCTCATAACACTCAACTCCCGTACTCTTGCTGCATTCCTCTTCCCATTTCCTCATCTTGGAGATCGTGCCATACGGAATCGAGAACTAAATGTATTCAGAACCACATAGGTAATTACACATAAGACCTTCGACTGCTTTAATCAGCATATGGAATTTAAATATATACTGCTATTCCCCTGTGGAACAGTAGCACTTTTAAATCTGCCTCGAAATCAATATTTTGCATCAGTGACTAAAGAAAATTAGCAGTGGGCTGGGACTGAAATTGAAACCTGCAGCTTTCCGCATCACATCCGCAAAGCTCCATCCCTCCAGGAGACTGTGCCATCTGCTACATTCTGATCAGTACACTTGTCAGGCAACAAAATCGCGTTGAGGAGCTCTGGGGGCTAAGAGCTCTTCAGTTCAGACTTTTACTGATATTAGGGGCAGACTTTACACCTCAATAATTACTGCAAACTGTAAGCACTAAACCTTTAATCCATGCCCTTTCCAACATCAGAACTTCCCAGAGAATCGGAAATGCCTTTCGTATCCCGTTTCTTAGTTTGCCTCTCAGAAATGAAGTTTTCCCACTGAAAGTATTTCGTCCATGGTGGCTGCTAGTGTCAAATGAAAGTAGTACTTGAAATAAATTTCCCCAGTGTGACCTTTCAGCAACACACAAGCCACAGAGCACTGGCCCGAGAAGCATTTTAATTCTCAGTGAGATGCTGATATTTTTGTTATGCCTTCAGTCAATCTGCTGCAAACCATGTGTAGCTGTAAGCTTACTTTGCTCTGCAGGAAGCTGTGTAGCTTTCAGTGAAGCAACAATCCACCACCCCAGCTCTTACTCTATCTCTTAATCATTTCCATCCTCTTTTGTCTTTGCAGCTCCACAATTCAGAAAAATTTTTTTCCCCCAATTTTCTCCTTCTAATACCTTACCTTCCCCATTGCTTTGTTATTTGCAAACCCCTCTTTTTAAGTCTTTGAAATTTACATATTCCTGAACATTTTCCCAGGCAAAAGCTGATTCCAGTCCAGCAAATTTTGAACATCTAATCGTGCTGGATGTCCTGGGTGGTCTCTTGTCAGTCGATCAGTAACAACAACATGAAAACCACTGCTTTTAGGGTGATCAATATCCCACCTTTCTCTCTATAGATAAAACCAAGGTTCTTACAGCCTCTTACTTCAAGGCAACATTTTCAGACCTTGAGTCACTTATATATCTCTTTTCTGAGCCCTCCACTTTCCGATTTTATCCCTTTGCCTTCTCCACTGTTCTCTCCATACCAGTGACACCAAGCTAAGCAGAGCAGGGTAGGGATGGTGTCACCACAGCTAGAGCCCCTGTACAGGAGGACTGTGTTACCCTCTTTAGCTGCAGCCTCTCACTTAAAATTCACATTAAGTTTCTTTGCCAGGGGCACTGATTTCCAAAACTGTCCTTCCCTTCATTACAGACTGATTCTCCCTGATTTTGACTATTAGCCAAACACAAAGGTATACATATCAGGCAGTACACAGCTTAGTAATCTGGATTTCCCCAAGGAAATCATTCATTATTCTATGTATTCCTGTTTCTTCCACAAATTTTATCAGCAATGATTTTCCTGTTTCCTTCCAGAATATTGATCAAAACATTGAACAGCCCTTGGACTGAAATCCATCCTTCAGGGATACAACTAAAATCATCTGCATTCACACACCGGTCCACTCGAACAATTACCTTTTGAGATCTATTTTTTGGTCCATTTTTAATCCATTTAACAGGCCTTATTGATTTCTAGACCATGCTTATTTTAAGGGAGAGACACTTTAGAACACAATGGAAAGCTTTTTCATTCGGGAAAGTGCATTCATTCTGGCCCTGGCAGCCTGGGGAATTGATGTCGACTTCGGTCCTCACAACATAGCATTTATTTGTGGGTTTTTTTTTTCCTACTATTTCCTACCACAGTTGTTTGCCGTCCAAGGAAATAGAAGTATGAAAAATACCACCGTTATTTCAGAGACGCTGTGCTTTATGCTCTACTTCACCACGCTACGCTACACAGGGACTTGATTTCTTAGTTGTAGTAGTTGTCGATTAACACTAGGGAGCAGCGTTTTATGCCTGGTGTCCAGAGTTACTGCCGGAGAGTTCCCGGGCTGTTCCCAAAACTCTATTTTAAAAAAGATGGAAGGAGGAAAACGTGTTATTCTCCAGTTTAATGGTTTTGAGACCATCCAGTCTGCCTCCACTGACAGAATCTTTATGAATGCTGAATATGAAATAGCAGGCTGGTGGACCTCTTACCGACATGTAAGACCTCTTACCTCTTGTCTTTAGCTGTACCTAGCTCTGGGGATTCTGTTCATGCAGGCAGAATTTGCTTTGCTGTGCTGTGAAAAAGTCCTTTTCAGATACATGGCAATTGAAACTGAACCTTTCAACTGCGCTGAGGTTCCGGGAAAGGCTTTCAGTCAAGAATTCAACTAAACAGCCCTGAAAAAATACGATTTGAAGAAGGGCTACTTTTAGGACTCAAGGCACACAGAGTTCATGTGTTTAGGTTTTTGTAGTATGCATAAGCAAAATAAGCCTCAGCACCAAGCCAGCCGTGTAACAAAGAGCCTGTCCTGACTCCCACAGGGAAATCAACCTCACATGGACACCAAGTAACCTGCCTAAACTGAGGAATAGATTAATGCAAACACCGCAAACAAAAGTAGCAAGGGAATTTCAGTCTTCCCTCCAGGAAAGCCCTGCAAGGCACAGGAGCACAGGAGATGAACGTGTTCATGGCACACCCGTAGTTGCTTGCCAGGCAGATGGATCACTGCCCAGCAGCTCCCATGCACAGACCATTTACCCCAGAGGCTGGTCTGGAAAAACTCGGTGAGAAAGAGGATTTCGTCATGACATTTCTTGGACATGGCAGGGCAGTCCAATCCAGCTTTAGTGGTGCAGTGCAGCTGAGGAAAGGATAAATCCAACCCGCAGCTAACCAGAAAATGTCAGAAATGAGCCTCACAGTGGGCACATATGTATTAGTATATATGCTGGCAAATTGGATGATAGGTATCCCAACAGAGAGCAAGATGTAGGCTATTACAGTGTCTGCATATAAAGAGCATCTGTATAAGTATCTGCTCAGGATATTGGAGAAGACCGCATGGAGACTTGCTTGGCAGATGATGCAAAGGTACCAAATTCCTCCATGTGTCTAGACAGGCTTTTAGGGACTCCTGGAAAGGAGGTGATCGTGATGGACAATCAGTTATGGTTGAAAAAGGGCTGGGTAAGAAGATTCTTTATGCAAAATTTATGGCTTTAGACCCTGTCAGCTTTGGAAGGCCTTCCAGAAGCATGTTCAGGGCCAGCCAGAGATATGGAAAAACGAAGCCTTAATGTATAGCTAAGTAGATGAGGTAGGGAAGGTGTGAGGGGGAAATGTTCAGTTTCATCAAGAGTACCCAGGGGACTGACCTCTGGAGTGGAAGGGCTTCAGCTAATCCTGTGTGGAGGTGAGCTGCAGCTAAAACTGTCAAACAGCAAATCAGAAAATAGAGAGGTAGAAAAAGCAGTGAAGTGCAGCAAAGATACCGTTCGGAATGTTGCATCTCTAAGGGTGAAGTAAAAGAAACTGCACCCTCAAAAAAAGAGAAGGAAATGGAAAAGAAAAGGAAAGGAGCAGTTGGAAGTGATATAATTCAAGCAGAACATAGGCAATAGGAAATCAAATCGTAATATATAGGTACACACATATATATATTTTAAAAAATTACATATATATTTCTTGGAAAATATTGGTCACCTTAGAAACAATGTTTGGGAACTGACAGGTAGTTTTAAATGAAACCACTACTGAAGTGGCCGTAGTGGAAACTTGTTGAAAGAGTGATAATTAATAGAGCACTGAAATGTCACACCTGGCCCCAAGCAATGTGCAAGACTCAGTTCAGAAGAGAAAGGCTGATAGGATTAAACAGCAGGGTAAGAGATGCTGCCAGGAGGAGGAAACATGTTCCAAATGAGACCAAGCGAGGACAACAGGAATCCGTCTGGTTAGTCAGAGTTATGAACAGGCAGGTTGAACACCTCGGAGAAGCAACTTGCCAAGGGCATATCTATTTACCCTACTCATCAGGAGAAGGATGCTCTCCACAGGCTGTGTAAAAGGTGTGGACGGTTGCAGAGCTCAAAGTGAAAAGATAAGACCATAGCAGAAAACTAAACACATTCTTCATGTCTGCATTCACTGGAAAGGAGCTCTCTGAGGTTCACAGTTCACGTTCTCTTGGGGTATGCTGGAGGATCTGTGTCTCACAGAACAACTCTTTAAAGCGAAGAGTGAAAAAATCACCATGAACAAAGATGTTTATCTAAAACTTCAAAAGGAGCCTGAGTATGGAATTCCCACATTGGTTACTGCAGTGTGAGAGCTATCATTAACCCCAGCACAGGAACAGTGGGTGGCCAATAAAGGTGTGTTTTAAAAAAGCTGTGGAGAGGAGTATTGTGGGCAGTGCAGGATAGGAATTCTGACATCCATACTGAACTACATAAGATAGAATTTATGGATACAAAAAATATGATCAAGAAGAGTGCTTGGGTTTTGCAGAAGGAAGTGATGTTTCACTAATCTATGAGGGTCATTTAGGGGAGCCACTGAATGTGTTTGTGAGGAAGACTCAGGTTTTCTTAGGGAAAGTCTAAGGACTCTCCTTGATTATATTTCTTGTATCCATAAATTCTATGACTCCCTACAGGGTTTTGGGGAAGCTAAGCTCTGATGGGCTACAGGCAAAAAAATGTATTGTGTAGGTGAAGAACTGGCTAAAATAGAATTGTTAAGTGACTAAAAAAGTGGGAGTTTACCATGAACAGCTTGCAAATGAAGAGGAACTGTACAGAACTGCATGTTGCACAACCTGTTTACAAGTGATGGGTAGAAGGGGTAGTTGCCTAATGAGGCAATCAACTTTGGCAAGCACATGAAGTTGGGGTAGTAAAAACAACTGGTGCTGGGAAGGGTTGTCAAAAAATCTCAAGATGCAAAATAGCATAACAAAGGCTGTGGAAGAAACTCTGCCATTTAATACAAAGCAATCCCCATGTGGCAACAACAGTGTCAACACTGCTTACAAAGTAGTGAACTGTGAATGCCACAGTTTCACTACAAAACAGATTGTTCTATTACTGTGGGTTGGTCTGCAGAGACATTAATTCAGTCAACAGTAGAAGTGCAAAAAACAACTAATGGTAAAAGTTAGTAGATGGGAAGACAACAGAACAGGCTATATTACTGTGTTAATCCATACATGCCTAGGATATCCACGTCTTGAATACCAGCTCCAATGAGGAATATTCATTCCTTACAGAATTTTGTGCAACCACAGTAGCACCATAGGAACTACTGGTCTGTGGAGAGGCTGCAGCATGTATAGTGATTAAATATAAGCAGGACGCTTCTTCCTGAGAAGAGATGGCCGAGGAGGAACATGCTGGAGCTCATGCTAGCCATGAAGATGATGTCCAAACCCCAAGGAAGCAGGGTTTGTTGTGCTGAAGCAGTGGGAATGGACCCCATAAGAGGGAAATGTGTTTGGGATTTGAGCTGCCAGAACTCACTTTGAATTTGAACTTAGTTGTTGCAGAAATTTAAGTTATTTGGCTCTATATGGAAAACAGAGATGAGGGCAAAGCAAGATGAGTGAAAGAGGATTCTGGGGAACCTGTCTCCAGCTGCTGAGGATGCACTATTCCTTGAAAGCCAACATGCACTATTATAGGGACACACTCATTTCTCCAAAGATGCACTTCGGAGACTGACATGTTCTTCAGCAGAGTTTTCTCTTAAATCTTTTCTTACTTCTAAATAGGCACCAGGACTGACATGTGAACAAAGTGTGCTGAACTGGCACATCTCACATTCATTATCATCTGAGCAGCAGCATTTGGAAATAGCCTTTCACTGTGCCAGATGCTGTACAAACATAGAAGAGAAGGGCAGTTCTTGCATTGCTCTACAGCAACTTTTCCTTGTTGTGGGTGTTGAGGAGGCCAAGGTGCTAAGCACTAGTGACATTAAGGATGGGTACTGTGGACAGAGAAGGATGCCATTTATAGTATTAAAATCATAGGGCCTCATTTTTTGAAGTTTAGGAAACGTTAAACAGTACAAGATTCTAATGCAGCCCTCAAATTACTTTTTTTATATCCCTCTTCCCCCACCCCAATTCTATTCTTTTCAAAAGGTCCAGGATGAACGATCCTTTCTCTTTGCAGCAGGGTGGTCCTCATCCACATCACCCTAACTCCTCCACACAACTTGTCTTCCATGTTGTCCACCTCAGTTCCATGATGCTTTGTCTATGCTACCAAGCTGCCTGGATTACCAGATATCCTAGCTGAAGGACACTCTGTTCAGGGGTGCCTGAAATTCATGATCTCACCTTATTCCTTCTGGGTTTTCTGTCTCGCACTCCTCAGTTTCATGTTTCTTTAACCAAATTTCTTCACCTCTGCACTCCTTTCCCATCATTAAAGTATCACACCTATTAAATGAATCAATTCAGCTTTTGAAAGTAGAAGCATAATTTCTGTCTATGATTTACCATATCTGTGAGAAGTCCATCATGTGAAATAGGAAGGCCCCCCTTTCTCATGATGTGAACAAAAAGCAAAAGTGCAAAGGTCAGGACGGAAGTTGTGGAAGAGTAGGGAATTCTTAAAAATTTTGAAATTCTAGAATAAACCCCCTAAACATAAAACTTATCAACTTGCTCAAAACACTTTTTGCTAGCACAGGCTGGAGCTAGTGATGTTTGTGGTGCTGGTTTCATTGCTGGACATGAAAAAGGATGTTAGGAGGGTGTTCCTGAGGTTTAGTGAACTCCTCCAAAGCCTGTCCCAGGTTTGCAAACCTTTTTGGTGAAGAAATTTCTCTTAATATACAATCTAAACCTCCCCTAGTGCAGATTGAGGCCGTTTTCTTCCGTCCTTGTGACCTGGGAGAAGAGATAGACCCTCACCTCACTGCAACCTCTTTTCAGGTAGTTGTAGAGTGCTGTAAGGTCCCCTTAAGCCTCCTTTTCTCCAAGCTAAACAACTCCAGCTCCCTCAGATGTTCCTCATAAGACTTTTGCACCAGACTCTTCACCAGCTTTACTGCCCTTCTCTTCTTGTCATCCCTTCAACAGTGCCTTGCTCTGCCTTTAATTAACCATATCTTGTACTTCATTCAGTCTGTAAAATGGAGAGAGGCAATGCACAAACTATGGCAGGGGAGGTTCAACCATCAAGACGACCTCAGTAAACTGGAGGTGCTGGTCAGTGAGTACAAGTCCAAGGGAGCAATACTTGAGCTGCACAGAGGGGATGGGCAAATCCTGCATCAGGGCCATCAGCTCTTCAGAAGGGACCTGTGGCCAAGTGCAGGTTGTGTTGTGAAGACCGATATCCTAATAAAACATTAATTCACTTTAAAAAGGAGTCTGCAAGACTGGAGGTTTTAAAAAGCTGCTTGGATTGGCACCTGACAGGGTACACAGGGCTATAGCCGCACTTACTCTGGAATATCTGGTGACCACGCTGGGTGGACCTGCTGCACAACCATGGCCTCTGAGGAGCCAGACTTACTGATAACAAAAATTCCTGGGGCATGATTATAGCTGCTAAGACTCAGGATGAAAATGGCCAGAAAAATCCTCATTTGAAGCCCCGGGCCTTTGTTTTCTGAGTACTTACAATCAGAAAGTGGAATAGTGACTAAAGACTAAGTTGGAATTAATAGTGTTTCTCCAATGCCTTCTCTCTATCAATAAACAGACTGAAATAAAGAAGGTATCAGAGGAAACTTGGAGAGATAAGAGCTATTTTCCCTGCACTTCAGTTGTTTTTGTCAGACTTGGTAAAACTAGCCATGCAGTGTGGGTGTTTTTGTCTTAGTTTTGGTCCTCTTCCTGGCTGTGACCCCTGCAAATGCAGGACATCATCTTCCCTCCTTTGGAAGTCAAAATTGTAGCTCTTCTCTTGGGACCACAATTCCCATTGTCTTCAGTCTCCCTGCAGACCTACTTTTATGGACAGCACCCCGTCCAGACTGTGATCTCCCTTGTCACAGTGCAGGGAAGAGTCTAGGAGACAAAGGTCTCCAAGGAAGAAGATGTAAAGCAAAAGTGTGTGCTCAGGTATGTGACATTTAGGAGAGAAGGAAAGGAAGGGAAGGCATGGGACTGAGCACATTTCTTGCCATGGCTGCCTCAGCCAGTAGACATGTAGGAAAGGCCAGGTCCCTTGCAAACGAGGTACAAAGTCAATCTGCTGTGACACCTTGGTTCTCATAAGTGACTTTCAGGTAGTTTGTTTGGTATGTACCACTAAATTCAAGAAGTCTGAATCTCCATCTTTCAGGCAGACTGGTGTGAAGGGAAAGCCATAGGGAAAAGGTACTGAATGACAGAGAAACACAGCAAAACAAATCCATGAAGCAAGAATAAGAGGTCTGACATGTACAACACTTTGTCTGTATCACCAGAATGAAGAGGTTTAATTCCTCCACATGTGATCTGGAAGTGCAAGTACAGCATAAAATTCCTTGGCGTGAAGATTGTGTAGTTTCTTTATAGAAAACTCTTTTCATTTAGATCATGACAGAATGGAGTTTGGAAAGGAAAAATAAGATGAGAAACTCATTGTGTTTGAATTAAGTGGAGTAAATTATCATCTAGCAACATATACACAGGATAAATATGAATGTTATCACCTCCTCTAATAGCCTAGATTTTACACACACCTCTAGTTTCAGGAGGGATATGCCTCGTAGACAATCATCTAATTAAAAAGGGAACAACAACCAAAAAAATCCAGCTACTGGCCATCATGTCTCCCAGTTAATATCCTGAGTATAACAAATGTAATTGAGAGGTCCAACCAGGAGATGGAGAAAAATTCAATATCCAGACATTGCAGCGGCTGCTTTGGAGGGCATCCAGTAGGCAGGCCAAGGTTCTGTGTCCTGAGTGTAGGAGACAAACAGTGCTGCAGTGGCACTTTAAGTGGTCCGTGTCACTGAACACACCCTAGGAAAGGAGAAGGGAAGTCTTTGGCTCTTCATATAAGATGGGAGAGCCTTTAAGGCTACTTCAGTTTTCCCTCACCCTTACATCCAGTAGGTCCTTAGGATGCTGGCACATCCAGGCTTACAACAGAGAGCCAGCCCAGATATGCTTTGCCCATTGTTGGCCCATGAAACACTGCCTGCAGAAATATTTGCCGGAGACGTGTTACACACACGGTAAGAGACGAGCTGTCTGATAAAACAAGTGGCCAGCAGGCATTTTTTAATGAAATCTGGATAGTGGGTTACTGTTCCAGGACTTTACCATCCTCAGCAAGCCCTTTGACATGCTTAGAAGCAAACCTGAAAACGAATCCACGCTGCCTGTCCAAATGGCACCAAACCTGCTGACACTTTCGGGCTGATTCGTGTCACTAGGGTGCTAACTAAGTCATACCAAGATCATACAAACTTATGTAGGGCCAGAACTGTGGGCCAGTGGATTTTCTTCCAGCACTGTGGCATCTGTTTGACTGCTGCACAGGCAAATCTCTGTTACGGGACCTGTATAAGATTTCATACAACTGAAGGCAGGACGCAGAACTTGGCTAATCCTATGGAAATCCAGAGGCACTCTTGCCCAGCTTAACCCTTCCAAAGGTAGATTTTTGCACATGCTGAATTTTGTACACAAAGTGTAGGAAGTGCCTCACTGGACCACGTCCCCCTGGCAATCCCAGGAAACTTTTTCTTTCACTCCAGCTGCCAGGAGCTGCTGCCATTAAGTGGCAGATGTGGCACTGGAGATTTTCATTTGCAGCTTTTGGAATTCAGCTCCAAGAATGATTACTTTTTTTTNTTTTTTTTTTTTTTTGCACATGGTCCAGCACAGCGGGCAGCACCTCTGCAGAAGAACCAGTGCCACTGGCCAAGCTATACACACACAAATACAAGTGATTCTTCGAAGGCCCAGTTGTGCAAAGCCATAAAGGCAATTTAGATAACAAACCTGAAAGCAACAGTTTGGGGAGTGCCTGTTCCCGGGCTCTTGTCATTGTGCAGGGCCCTGCACAGCGTGGTAACTCCCAGCCTGTTAGCAGCGTGGGCCGCTGAGGGAAGGGGCTGTCTGCAACTCAGCTTATGCTGCCTATAACCCATCTCACCTGCCCTTCGAGGGGACCAGGATGGTTAGTCCTGTTGTGGTAGTAGCAGAGACCAGGATCGAGGAAGATCTTCCTTAAATTGCTGTAGCTGACTCACTGTAATTCACCTGTCGGAGCCCTAAAAGCATGTTCAAAATCTCCCTCAGAGAAAATGGCTTATGCTGGGTTAACTTTCATTGATTTGTTTAGATATGCAAACCACAGCATTTAGTTAAATCACTGGAAGTGTTTTTACAGCAGGGCTTGCACAAAGAGTCCTTTTTAGTTAAATTACCACAATGGCTGCATATAGAAAGGGTCAAAGAACCAAACAAGAAAAGCGTCCTGAATACCTGATTCAAGGTGACAACTGCCCTCCAAGAGAGTTCCAGATGTGTCCTTCGTCTTGTGACCACAGAGGCAATGGAAACAGCTGGATTTCTGCATTTGTTTGCTCAGAGCACTAATGAATTAGAGGAAAAGTCAATTTGTCCACTTGCTTTTCTCATTTTCGAGCAGCGTATAAAGATATGGGGGCATTTCATTCTCCTCAGAAAATTTATCAAACCAGTAGAAACACTAATGAAGACAGTTCTCATAACTACAGCTCAATCTCCAAAGAAATTTTTTCCCTCTACACACCACTGCTACTGTTCCTCACTTTGTCCCACACACTGTTTTGCCCCTCCAGCTGGTTCTTAACTGCTTGCTGGACAAATGGCATAAATTAATGAGTCATCCTACAGACTGCTTGGTGAACTTAAATCACAGTCCCTTTTGCAATGGATCTCCTATCCAAGTTTCAGCCTCCACAAAATATGTGGAAATGTATTCCTCTGAGATGCTGGTGAATACCTTCAATGACTTTTATAGAACAGCGTGACTGATGGCAAGCAAACTGCTTATTTATATATCCTGATTCCTGATGAAAATCAGACCAGGATTTTTTACTGAGAAGGCAGTTCTTTCTTGAAAGATCCATTTTCTGATATTTAGGGATTTTGACAAGAGAAAATATTTTAGAAAAGGGAAATGATAAGCAAAAGTAAATTTCAGTGCCCTCAAAGGGCTCATGTCCACATTCCACCAAATGCTGTAAATATGGATAGTGAATGCAGAAATTTCTGACTAAGGGTTTCTATTTTTATTCTCACCCATACTACTTTATGGTTGGAACAAATCAATTTTCCAACCCACTCTGCAAATAACCTCTCCTGCCTGCTGTCATCTTCGTTTGCCCTCCAAACTGCAGAACTAGCTAGAAGTCTGCAGTGCTCCCAACAGCAAGAATGCATTACTTCGTAGTACTTGACTATTGCAAAGGTGAGCTGACTAGAAAGATTTCTGCTCCAGATGGTATTTGTCATTGCCAGCCCATTACAGGTGTAAAGCACTGGGAAAAGGACAGTCACCTAGGTCCTAATGAGAACAGGCTATGGATGTTGTTGGAGGTCAGTCAGGATGTCATTCTTCATGCCACATCCTTGCCACAGCTTCATTTGTACTTTAGGAAAGGTGACAGTGGATGGGCAGACTGGTGTGCTAGAAAACCATGGAAAATTGCAGAAAATGGAGTTCCTTTCCAGAGGAAATGGTCTTCTCCACCACCTGAGTTCCTTAGAGGACTCTAAAGCTTTAGCAACCAGGGGAGCCCCATAATCCACCACCTTTTACTTTGCAGGTGGATCTATTCCACACACTCTTGCAATACTCACACTCTTAGAGCACAGGGCAGAGAGAAGCCTGCCTGCCCAAGGTACTGAGTTATTGCTCTACTCTTTTCTTCCTGAGAAAGCCTGTGCCTATCCAGGTATACTGTCATTAATAATATCTCACCCTGGGACTGAAATCTGCTCCTGAAAAGAACATGTACTCTGCCATCTCTGATAGCAAATGTCAAACCACTCAGTGTCTCTTCCATAATACCCTCTAGGGCTGAGGGGTTGTTTCCTTTTTTAACAGAGATGGCAAATGCAATGCACACCTTAATTTCAGGACTGTCATTAAGGGAGACAAACAATAAAAAGGAACTGAGAAGAATTCTCGCTTCCACACCCCCAGTGGGCACATTGTTCTGTGCATTGTTCTTCTCTACCCACTAAAGGAGCACTGCCAGCTAATTTATGCTGCAAGATTTACCTGATACTGTGCAACTCAGTTCTGTCTTTGCTTTTGCATAAAGAAATCAATCATCTCATGGTGCAACACAGGTGAACCTTCCCAAGTTGAGACAGGAGGGCCATGAGAGGAGAATGGGGCATGAAGAAGGCAAAAGCAGGAATTGTATCCTTTAAAAGAGAGGTATCTGGACAGTATAAATATCTCATTACTTGATCTCCACTTTAATAAGTTTTTCTGGGACCTTGACTTCCCAAGAAGTAACTTGGGGGCAATTGCCCACCATGCAAATTCTTAACGATCCAAGGTTTTAAACCACATTACAACTCCTCTCAGTTCCCTCCCGTCCCCACTGCAACCGCTGGAATCAACAAAGGAGGGGACAGTATCCCCTGGCACAGGATGCAAAGAAGACATGAGAGCAAAACTCATGGAGACAGCAGTGTGTGTGTGGAAGATAGCACTACTCTGGAAAGGTCAAAGCCTTTTCTGGTTTTCCCTGGTTTTCTGCCATCATGTTCAGTCTCCAGTTTATAAGAGCACTGTGGTGTACCAGAGAAAGGTTCCCCAGCAGACATCAGACACAGAAGGCCACCAGGACCAACATGTCTGTGCCTGCTGGTTTGGTTCCAAGCACATCTGAAGCACATGTAACACTCATTTCCACTGTCCTGGCTAGGGTCATATCTCTGTCACACTTGGCTGTCCAGAGGGCTCGTAGGGCACCAGCTATGAAGCATGGTTTCCTCCGAAATGACAACACACCTCCTCTGCACTTTCTAGTGCCAATCTTCTAAAGCACGTCTGGCAACAAGTGAGTTCATATGACCTGAAAATCAGGATGAATTACCTCATCAATTTGAAATCCATTCTTTTAGGGTGCTTGTCTGGATTAAAAAAAAAAACAAAAAAAACAACAAAACCCATGACAACAAAAAAACCCCTTTGTTTTTTTAAATCATTGACCTCAGACAAACCAGTGGATAAATTATATTTTTTCCTATGTCAACTGTTTGTTATCAGAGGAAATGTCCTCAGAGTCAGGGCTTGCTGTTTTTTGTGTTTTATCTGTGCAGCGAATTCCATTAAGTGAAATTTAATGCCAAAGCTCTAAGATCTGCATTCCTGGGTAATGACTGTTTGGGGGGCATTGTCTTTGAATCAGGAGCAAACACAAGCTGATAAAACACTTGTTGGATTATTTAGTCATGCCATCTTTTGCTGGATAGCTAACACACACATACAAATCACTAGAGGCAAAAATATTTCCTAAGTGGAACATTGATGATTCCTGAAAGATAAAGCAATGGTCTCAGGCAAGGAAGCAACCCTACTAGTGATTAAGCTGTTCCTGACATACATAACAGCCTGAACAAGATCTCTCTCTGCCTCCTCAGAGTGAAAAACCTTGTTTGTGTATGGCAATGTTGTGCAGCAACGCACACAGGGAAAGAAAACATCACCCTATTGTGTCTTTTCAAAAACCTAACTGTGGCTGATTTCTCATTGCCATGCACCATGCAGTTTAGTTGCAGCTTGATGAGGCCTAAAAGTTGTCTCTTGCCCCCAGTGGAAGAAAGAGGGGGCAGAATAGCTCTTTGCTCTGCCCGGGGACTGAGAGTCCGACAGCATTGTCAACCCTCCTAAGAGACAGTCATTTCATTAGAGAGGCACTGCACCGCTTGGCCTCCTCAAACACCACTGCTTGCCATACTTCTCCAACTGGAAACTCATCTATGGCACATTAGTGACCAGAGATGAAGGACTTGTCTCTTTCTTCCCACTTCTCCCTCCTGTGCCCTGTGGGCATGAGAGAATACATAGGCTTAAGAACCAAATCTTCCTCTAGCCTGGTAGCAAGACTCCGTCAAGACCCTCCTACAGCACTGCTCTTTATAACAGACATGAAAGTTCTTTAACTTAAGGTTGGTGGGCTTATAAAAATCAGTATCTAACAGGCTAGGCTGCAGAATATGGCTTATGCACATGACTGGATTTGTTCAGACCTGCGGGTTTGACCACTCCAGTTTTGGAGAAAGCTCACAAGTGGAGGGAAGGTCTAGGGCTATCTAATAATTGTCAAACTCTAGAGCAGCACAGCTGTCACAATGATCCCAGGCCCAGTGGTGTTCAGGTTCCATGACTGATACCTGCATGATCTAGATCCCATTCTGAGACCCCAAGCAGGCTGTTAAATTGTGCTATCCACTGAAGAGTTAGCTAAAGCTTGTGCACAGAGACAGCAGAAGGATTTCTTCCTGAGTGGGGAAATCTTATGCTTCTCAATTCAAGATTAGGCCAAGCCCTGTCTTCATCAGTCTGTCTTACTAAGGTGCAATAGGTCACAGTCAGCAACAAAAAACTGCCCTTGGGTCTGCTTTCACAGACCACATTCTCAGAGCTGCCAGTGCTAAACCTGATTTTATATACGGGAAGACAGAAAACCAGAGGTTGCAGCAAAATTTTAGTTTGCAGTATCCAGTAATTGACCACTCTTTCCTGAAGGTTCCAATTTTCATTGAAAATTCATAGCTCAAGTGCTATCCTCTGGATGAGGATGTCTCTGCATGGTGGAGTGGCTGCTCAGCTCTGCAGAAGCAACTGAGGACTATCCCTCTGACTCTCCTCTGTCTTCAGATCAGATGCAGAAACTGTCCAACTCAATGCATAGAGAGATTTTAGTGCCTGAAGAAAGAGGACGAGCCTACAGCTTTCTAAGCCTGACACAAGTGAGTTGCAGAGGTCTGGAGCAGACCAGGAGGGGATAACCTCTCTCTGCATCCCCAGCATAAACTCTTGTCCATCTCCTGCCTTCGCTCGAGGGAGCACAATTCTGTGCAAAGCAGACACGGCCACATGGTGGTGATGGACGGGCTGGGATGAGGGAGAGAGCAGCCCAGATTCTTGCACTGATGGGTCCATACCAGGTATGAGGTAGGAACTTTAGCCTTCCTTTCTCAAACTGAAAAACATCACTTCATGACTAGCCCAATCCGCACTCCTTCCTGCTGGAGCTGCTTGTTGCAGGCTACTGTAGGTGCCACAGCTTTTGCAAGGTCAAGGGCTTTTGCGAACAGACTTGCTGCAAGTTGGAGCTTGCAAGTCTCCAACCTGCCTTCTACTCACAGCTCAGTACTTTTTCACCCAAGGTGCTGTGGTTTGTTTTGCAGATCCTCTGCTGGAGTGTTCTCCTTTTGTTGTTTTGCTGCTGGTCTTGCAACTTCGACTCTGCTGGTGGTGCTGTAATGGGCTCATGCAGGAAGCAACTGGCACCAATCAGAATTCTGCCTGCTTTCCCCCTTTTTCCCTGGCTTTTGTTGCTTTTGTTAATGTCTGGGAGCCTGTTATGTGTATGCACAAAGCTTAACAACCAGCCAGTGTGCAGCAGTCCCATCTGAGCAAGGGGTGAATTAACATGTACAGTATCCCATAAGCAGGGAGAATCAGAAAGGAGTTTGTGTGCCTAGAGAAAAACTTCGTGATTGCTGTGGGGAAGTATTATGGGAGATCATCTACTGCCCTGGAGATAAAATCAGGAAAAGGACACTTTTCTGGGGAACCTCCATTGCTTTTCTCTCGACTTGCTGCCAAGGAGGTTTTGTTCCTTTTCCTTTCTCATTGTCTCATTCAAATATTATTTTCCCCCAAAAGTAACATCCACCATAATAGTTAATGCAGGTCAACAGCTACAGACTCGTGTAATCCATAGTTGTGCCTCTGGCTCAATATGCTTTGTGCAGCACGTTCCATGCTGGCCTTATCCAGGAGCCCCCACACTCACTGTTAAACATGGGTATGAGATCAGTTTCAGCTCTTGGATTCCACTGTTCTGCCTTCAGGGGAGCAGATGTAGTCTGTGGAGTAGCTGGGGATCCCACTGAGGGCTCCTGGGGTTCCCTCTTTGTGAACAGCCATGCTGGAAATCTCAGTGCCTGGATAAGTGAGAGTTGTGTGCCTTAGGAAATTGTATGTATAAGCAGCTCCAGCTGAATGTGCTAAGTTCCTAGCCTGGCTGAAGGAGTACCATGCCAGCAGTCTGATGGCCAGGAGTTCTGAGCAGCATCCTCGTGATATGGTGGTAGCTGATGTGTGTTGCTGCGGTAGATGCAGTAACACAAACCAGTTGTGGTTGCTTGTCAGCCATGGCCTGGTGAATCTGCCAGAAAATCACTGATCAGCCTGACAAAGTTTGTTAGCTACAATGGCTCCACAAAATACTGCTGTTCACTCTGCTGTGTAGGGGCACCACTTGCCCCCCCTATAAGGAAGGCTCATGTTTGGGAATGTGAGTGTCCAGCTGGAAAGAGTGAGAGCTGCTGGGCAGCAGCTACTTCACCTGATTGAATGAATACAACTGTTTTGCCGAGCTCTGTTCCCAGTGTTACTGAGATTATGATTTGGTTGTTCATATTTTGTCATAGGCATTTTCATGGATTAGGCATTTGATTTCCACACTGTCATTAAACCCATGCTCTGGCTCCAGAGCACTCTGTCCCTCTGCTGACCTGTTGGCTTGCTGAGCCAAACTACGATTAAGGTACTTGAAGGGACATGATTTTGGAAAAAAATACGGAGATCATTCCACAGTGGGTAGGAACCATCTGAGCTTCATAGCTGTCAGACAAACATAGCAAACGGACGATGTCAGCCCCATGGTAACGAGACAAAAAGGACCCACATCTGCTAAGAAATGTTCAGGGCCAGCTTCTGACACCCTCTGCTTCTCCTGGCTCCCTTAGCTATGTATGTGTGGCCCTGGAGAAGACACTGGCAGTATTTTCATAAGGAGGTGCTCCTGTGAGGAGGGAGTAGAGTGATCTCAACTGCTACTACAGTGCTAATGCTCCGGAAATCCCGGGAGCCAGCATTGTCTGAAGGATTTGTACAGTAATTAACAGGCTCTGTAAACACCTCTGAGTTTCCAGAAGTTCAGCTTTAATGAACTCACCCCAGAGGTGGAGGTTTCCTGGCTAGACTACAGCCAGTTAGAGTTATTTGAACTTTATGATGTTCAGCTAGGTAGTATAATGATTTCAAAAACAGGAGTTTCCCCCATTACAGCATTACAGCACAGGATATGTCAGTATGTTCCAGTGTGTATCTGCACTTTGTTACTGAGGCCAGGCTGGATTTCCAAGGATCCAGGAAAGCACCAGGTTAGCTTTGGGAGTCCTTGTGCAGGCATTGCCACTGGCACATGCAGCTGGGCTACAGGAAGTCTCAGGGTTCAGTGCAGTGTGTGGACCCACTGCAGCAGAACCCATTCTCAGGAAGAAAACCCTACAGGTGAGACATCACCCGGTTTTAGGTCTTAGAGAAGTTGCCCCTGTTCTGAGCAGGAAAAGTAGCATTACTAATGTTCCTGCAGGGCTCAGGGCAGGCTCCTCAGAACTGAGGGCGTCCCGCAGCCCTTCCCAGGAGCAGTCCCCATCTCCCTCCTACTCCCTTACCCTTTAATTGGTGGCTGTTTGTCCCAGATCATAATGGTCATTCTCTGTTGCCTTCTTCCTGGCCTTTTTTCTGCCCCCTTCCCCAGACTGGGTGGATTGCAGCAAGTGGTGTGTCCACAGTGACACTCAGGGTTGAGGCAGCAGGCAAACCCCATCTCAGCTTTCTGGCTGTTAACCCTAACCTGTTAGGTTGTTCATGGGCAGAAGGGCTGGCCCATGGTTTCCATGCTATCCCATCCTGCCCTGTTCCAGGTGCCATCTGCGCTCCTATCCATTCACAGGCAACAGTGAAAAATGCAACTGGGGTAAAGGGGTAAAGCACCCTTTCATTCCTCCTCAACCCAACTCTTCAGTCTTCTCCTCTCTGC
>VXAY01007346.1:380962-396100 GCA_013399855.1 Oxyruncus cristatus | reverse complement strand
CCTTCCTGTGCTTTCCCCACCTAAATGGCTCTGGGGTAGGCTGGAGGAGCCGACGGGGAGAGGCGAGGAGCCTGCCAGCTCCTCCAGGTGCTGCCCTTCTGTCACGCTGTTAGGGTCTGCCAGAAGGACAGCTGGTACCCTCAGCTGTACAAAGCAGCCTGAGATAGTTAGCACAGAGTCTGTCATCTTGTGCCTGAGGGTGAATGCAAGAAGAGTGAAGGGGAGGGAATACCTCTCCCCACTGTGCACCTCTTAGAAAGAAACACATTTTGTTTTCATGCCAGAGCACCAGTCATGTTGTTGCTTAATTTGCCTTTCAGGCCTTTTGCAAGGCTTACATCATAGCCTCTCAGCTAAGACCCATATGTTATCAGCTGCTAAAAGGACTAATCTGAAAAATATCTGACACCATAACTCTGTGAGCTGCTGAAACAGTTTAAACTGATACACTGTGCTTCTGTTAACACTCTTGGACACCCATAAAAATGCTAGTCACACAAATAGTTAAATACTTTTCTACTCATGAAACCAAAGATTATGCCCATTATTTTGAGATGTCTCATCCTGAAACAAGGAATTAAACGTAGGTTTGTTGAAGAATAGGAATAATCAAAAATTACCTTTGCAACTCTAGGTCAAACTTGTCTCCCTTGCCTACTTGATAACATACCCCACCTTGATACTCTGGGCTGTAGAAAATGGCCAATTGATTGATGCCTTACACGCAAGTGCAAGTCCAGCACTTCAGTGTGCAAGGTTTTCACAGCTAATCCCAAGGGCAGGGTAAAATTGTCTGCAGTTTGTGACCCTGTCAGACTCCACTTCCACTCAGTCTGACATTGTGGTGGACAACATGTCTGCATCTTTCATGTTTCTTTGCCATTCTGCTTTGTTAGCATCACAAGAGACGTTTTGGTCTTTGTATATGGGTTTGTGTCTTCTGTTTGCTCAGTACACCTGCATTTTAACCCCTTTACTGTACACTTTCCTTGCCAGAGCTCCATCTGGGCGGTGCCACCAGGCTTAGCTGCTGTATCTGTCTTCCAGGCACCAGCTCAGGACATTAGTGTGATTAATCCAAAGCTTGATTTTAACCCTCTGAGGTTAAAAGAAACCCCTTAACTGGTAATCCTGCATAAAATACAGCAGCCTGGGAGCCAGATGGCATAGCATGTTCACCTATAAACTGGTGGTCCAGTCCTGGAAGGGAAGAGCAGTGTAGCTGCCCATTGTTAGTCTGCCTTGAATTGACCTGGTTCTGTTCCAGGCTGGAAAGGAATATTCACATCCACTTGAAGTACCTCGTTCTGAAGTCCCTCAGTGAGACACCAGGTACGGGCAGATGCGAGACAATGCAGTTCATGTTGGATAAAGCAGATTCATCCCTCCTTATGCCAGGTACTGGAGGGCTGTCTAAAAAGTAAATGCATATTTGAAGAAGATAATTGAATCCAAGCCTTGCAGCAGGCTCATCGAGGAGACGCTTTGGCCGAAGCTGAGTCAGTGTTCTAAAAACAGTTCTTTCTTGCCTACTGTAGAACAGCCTGGGAAGGCTGACGTGACCAAACAGACTAGCAGCTACTTTCACAGTCTCACTGCCTCCTTTTATCGTGTCCTTTTTTTATGAAATTTTGCAGCAAGCAGACCTTTGGTAACGGCCTCAGCACTACTGGGTTGAGGATGGAACCGGTTGTGCAGCCCGTGCGTGTGCTGTCTGCATTTATGCAGTTGGGACAATGGTGCTTGAAGAATACACTCAAGAAAACATTTATTATAGCTGGTAACTAGGTTAGACACTGGAGATGTCACAGATTTTTTTTTTTCTACAGATCTCATTAATTTCATAAGTAATCATCTGAGACTGTTCAGAGACTGAGTGCTCCCCGCATAAGACAAAATCAAGGGGCTACAGGGACCTAGCTGGAACTGAGACTATACCCTGGCTCCCCTTTTATTTTATCCATAACTTCTGAAAACCCTTTCTTTCTGCATTAATTCAGCCTTCAGCACTCTCAGTCTGAAATTGACTTTGCCTGCCCCCTACCAGAGTATTTTCAATGCACGAATAGCACTGGATAGGATAGATCAGCATTAAAGTGAGACCAGAAATCTGATCAAATTTCTGGCTTACTCTCATTGCCTACAGCAATAGAGTCTACACATCCAGAAAATGATTTTTCGAGGGGCTGCACTTCAATGCACAGTTTGACTCAAATAAAAATTAATTAACCTTCTTGACTTTTACCTTGGTTAGGCTATTTCCCACTTCCAAAAGTGTCTTTCATTTCTCTTTGAATTGCATAGAAACCAGAATGTAACTCAGCTCCATCAGCTAAAAATATGCCAGACAATACATTTCGATGTGATTAAGGCCTTTATATTTTGTTTTTGACGTGTGCAGTTTCAAGTGTCAAATTGCAGATGCACCTTTAAGAGGTGTTTTTAATCAAAAAGTTGTAACAGCTAGGGAAGAAGGGACTTTTGTCTCTGTCTGGTGAGAACAGAGGGGATGCAATAGAGTGTCAAGGCTGTAGGATAGCCTACCCCTGCATGTGACCTTGTGTGGGTCAGATTGTCAATGGAGATAGAGGTTTTAGTAATTATAGCTACAACAACTAGTATCAGACATAAATGCTGCTAGGCTCCTTCTTGTGAGAGGGGGAACTGGGGAGTTCAGCAACTGGGGGGACATAGTTTGTTAACCATGAAAGCAACAGAGATGGCCCAGGGGCAAGGAGCACCACTGAAGAACCCGCCTACCTTGGCCTATCTCCACCTTTCACAGTGCCTGTCCTTGATTCAGCTTTCGCATTGCCTGACCCTGAAGCATACAGGTACTGTTCAGGGAGACCGTGCCTGTCCTTATACCTAATATGAAAGGACTTCTCTGGCAGTATACAGCAATTTGTTTTCCACTCCAGAATAGCCTAGCTGAGCCTCTGGGCTGAGGCATGGACCACCCTACAGGCCGTGGCAACTCAAGAAGTAACACAATTGGCAATGTCAAAGTGCAGCCTGGTAAGTACTGCCAATCCTTACAAGAAGTCCACAGCATTCCTCAGAGAAACCCAATTTACCCACTCCCTGTGGATTACCCACACCCCTGCAGGGTCCTGTGGATCAGCGAGAAAATGCCACCTGGTTTGTTGCCACTAATCCCTCACAAAAATCTCAGTCCAATACAAATGACAAGCTGCATGGGCTGGATGAAGTGTGGCAAAGCTGGAACAATGTTCTTATGGGAAGGTGCCCCAGCTGCAACAGGGAGTTAAGCTGTGATCTCGGACTAGAAGAATTAGATGGGTAAAAGATCACAAGGCAAAACCTTGTCCCCATCTGAGTGTAAGAAACAGTGTCTTGTTTTCTAGCAGTTGGTGTTTTTTATCTCTGAGGTCAGGGTAGACTTAGACACAGGGTAACTAGGATAAATATCAGACTGGGGATTAGGCTCAGCACCTATGTGGTGTTTTGGATGACGGGTGTGTTTCTGCTCTGAAGGTGGAGAGTTCAGAGCAGGAAGGATGAAAGAATGCTCTAATGTCCATAATTCAGACATCACACAGGCCTGCTGATTGGCACAGTGCCTGGGAGTTGTTAGTGGATGGCCAAATAAACATGTCCCAGCCAATCAGTTAAGTCAGTCTTCCTCCATTCTTAGAGGAAATGAGGAAAGGCTTCAGTTTCTGGAAGTGTACTGCTAATTGCAGGAATTCATTGTCATTGTGTTTCTGCCAGGAGGGTCTCAGTGCCAGGAGGGAAGCAGACCTCTCCCTGCCATGCAGCAGCCTCCCTTACAGACTAAATGTCACTTTTTGTTTCACATTTATTTTCCTCCAGTCCTGATTGCTCAGGGATAACTTCTGCCATGCTGTTTCTAGCCTCTGTGCATGATGGCTTTCAATGGAGAAGAAAACTGCTGCTTCTTCAACAGCAACCTGCTATCTTACTACGCTGGATAATTCACAAGTCCCGTTGGTTTTCTTCCTCCTCTTAGTACTTGGTCTTGATGACCAGGCAAGTGTTCCTGTAAACATAGGGGACATGAGAGATGACTGCTGTGCACAGCCTTTCTGGACTAGAATTAGCTTTATGTGAACTAACCAAAGTGCTTGTCCTGTCCCTGGCCACTGCACTCTGGCTGCAGCATGTAGGTGTTAGGGTAATGGGGACCATGTGTGGGCTCAAAATAGCTATTTTGTCCAAAAGTGGCTGCCTCAAGTCCCAGCTATTAAGGCCAAAGGCCTGTGGTGCTGTCTCTAACAGGGATGTGGCATTTCTTCTAGGTGTTATAGTTGCCCTGAGTTGTTACTCCTCACCAACAAGAAATTTATGCCACTCCTTTCCAGTTACGCCTTTAGAACTGCTCCTGCCTTTCTTTCCCAAAGGTCCTAAACGCTCACTGCTGGCCAACTTCTTGCCCTATTCCACATGTAGATATCCAAGGAGACTTACTAGGCAGTCCACAGAAAATGGGAGCAGCAGAGACATGATATTTGCTTCCCTGTCTTTGAAGCTGGTTATGGCCTATTTCACATGCACCCTAGACGTCATCTTTTGAGGACCAGCCATCATGGAACAAGATCAAACTCTACTACTGACCACTCCAAGCAGCTTTGTTGTGTTTCAGCTGCCAGCAGAGATGTTTTCCTCTCCTTTTCTGTTAATGGCAGCAGGCTCAGATAGATTTTTGTTCTGGGGTCCTTCCAAGAACTGGGACATTGCATGGGATTGGTATTTGATACACCAAATATATGCCATTTGCAGCTGAAACTTACTGCAAATTAGCTGAGAGAGAACCCAAAAGTATGGTAACAAACTTCAGCTGTAACAAGGTTATGTACTATATAGCACCGTGACATTATCACTGTCACTCACATTAATAGAATTAGCAGTCTGATTTTGAATCCCAGGCATTGAATTAGTGATTACTATTAGCAAAGCACGTATTCACAAGCTGCCAAACCTCTGCAGCTTCGTGAATGAAGGCAGGAACGTTTGTTATCTTTAGAGAGGTTTCAGAGTGCTCATCTGCACAATAAAGCTGAGGTGGCACTGAGGCTAATCAGCACATGCAACTCAGGGCTACAATCCTGGAGAAGGTTTTCTCCTCCAGGGCAAGTAATTTCTCTTCAAAGACCAAGAAAATAGCAAAGTTTCTCCTTGGAAGGTTGGGGTGAAGACTCCATGCGTTTAACCCAGTTCTCTTAATTTCTATTTTAAAAGTGAACAACCTGTTTTGCTTTGGGGAGGCCCAAAAGCATTAATGATTTGTACATAGGGTTCTTTCCCCCAACTGCTTGAGAGCTTTTTCACTTCCCCAAGCCCCTCCTCCTTAATCTCACCTCAGGCATTTCTCCTGTTTAACGCAATAGTGGAAAAGTCTGCTCCAGAAAGGCAATATTCACTATACAAAAATGGGTAATTTTGTACTTGGGCTGAGTCAAATATCTTAGGGAAAGGGATGATGTGTAATTTACTAGTCTGAGTACAGGAGTGAGAGTTAGGACCACTATGTTGAGCCCTAGAGATATTTCATCAATCCCTGGAAATGTCTTCTGCTGAACAGAAGCATAGCTAAGTAGCCATGTGGTCAGTGCATGTTTGGCTCTCTGCTCTCACTGCTATTTTGCTATCAGCAGCAGAGGGGAGATCCTGTCCCCTCAGAGGGATTCCAGATTGCAAAGTCTTGGGGACTCTCACAGAGAGATCAGACATTTTAGAGTTACTAAGGAGTCCTCTATGAGAGTGTGTGTTTGGATGAGTGCAGTTAGTTTAGGCAAAATAAGCAACTTGCATGGGCAGTTGATAATATCCAGCAAGTTCTTGCCACATAGGTACAATGTTTATCTCGAGGTGGATGGGACAACTGGTTACAGAAATGTAATCACTGGACACACATGTCACTGCTTGTATGTACAAGGATGGTATGATCCTGTCTCAATGTCAACCACATAGCAACAGCACCACTTAAACCAACCACCTTCCCCTCCTGAAGAACCTCCAGTGCACTTATTGCCAGTAGCAAGTTGAAGTTCCAGGTTGGTAGTGGGTGAGAGCATCTGCTGTTGAGTGCTGCCTGTATCCCCAGGTTTTGAAGGATGCTCACCCAGCCTGCAGGCTGCAAGTTTCCATTGCACTCCATCATCTCAGCTCCCACCCACCGCCCCTCCAAGAAATCAGGGAAAACATTTGCTCCTTGGTGCAAGAGATTGTTCAGCTTCTAAGTCACTGGATGCCTCTGTTCTGAAGTAATTCTCACTGCCATAGCTGTCATAGCAGAGTATTGACACAGTGTCTGGTTTCAGGCCAACACGCAGAAAGTCAAGCTGTGCATTTGTTTCCTCCCCTGGGTGGGAAGGAACACTGTTGATACCCTGAGTGTCCTAACTGGCTCCAGAAAGCAAGCCCTGGCTAGGTGTCTTCAAGCCAAGGGACTTCCCTGCCAAAGTGGGAGCACTTAACACCCCTGAAAGCAAGCTGCAGCCAAGAATGGCTGACCTTCGGAACCTCCACAGATGCCGAGGGCATGATGCACTAAAACACACTCAGATAGCCGCCTTTTTAGAGCAGTTCTCTGAAATACTTCTGGAACTACCGGGGCAGCCACATCTCTGGGTTACCACCCTTAAATGCAAGGGGTTTTGAGCCTCTGCTCTGAAGTTCAGCATCACCAAATTCCACAGGGAGTATGGCACATCCCCCATCGCCTCAGTCTGAGATGAAAAATACCTTGCTCAGTGTGTGTGACACAGTGTGACACAGCTAAATACGGGCTCTCTGGCAAAGCTGTTTGTCTTTTTGGCTCAAGACAGAAGCTCGTAGCATCGCCTTTGTTCTGCTCCCCCTCAAAAGCTCTTTTAATTTCCTTAAATCTGAAAGATGTAGGGCATGCATGTGAGAAGATGCTGGGAAACAGAGAAACTCAGCTCTTTTAGTTCTTCAACTAAAAATCTTTCCAAAGAGCAACCTGGAACTATGTGCTGACATTGATGATGTGATCCTGGTGAAATACCAAAGAAGGAGCAGCAAACATGCCGCTCTCCTGCAGATGAGGACCTAGTGCAATCACCTTGGGACCAAGCTGAGAGCTGCTCTGCAGCTGAGCCACTACAGCTCTTGTCAGTCAAATGGAGTTGTAAGGCAGCAAGCAAGGATTACTAAAAATACCATGGCTGCCACATCTGTAGTCCTAGAATAGTCATTTTTACTAACTATGAGAGGCACAGAAATATTCAGATAAGCTTTGGACTGTATTGGGCAGTCAAATAAAAAGCTGAGGGTACAATCATTGTGAATATGATCCTATTACCTGCACTTTATGTCACCTGAACTTCTGTTATCTGGACTTCAGTAATCGGAGTAAGTTCTGTTTGAAGGAAGCTGGTTCTTGGAAATGAAAGTGATAGGGAGTAAAGTATATTAGTTCCTTTCTGTTATTTCATTGATATGACCCAGAATGTGTAAATTAGTGCCATGACAACTGAAAGGTTGATTATAAAACAGAAACAAGATAGCTGTAGTCTGCCAGTTCTTATTTGGAGTTTTATTACTTTAAGCTTTATTTCATAATCATTAGCCATCAGATAAATAGTGCATGTTTTAGTTGGATATGGTAAGATGGTGTGTGCAGATGCTAAACTGACAAAATTACAGGGCTTTTTTTTTTTTTTTTAATGATTAAAATGGTTAATGTGTTGCTAAGATGGCGTTATTTTGTTTTCTAGAAATTTGACTAGGGGATGATTTTAAAACTGGATGCTGAATCGCAGGTTCCTGGATTCATACTGTGGCATTCATGCAAGTGGCTTTTATTTCCTAATTTCTGGACTGCTGCTTTCACCACTCTGGTAGTTCCCACTGGTTTTTCTAGGAATGATGCTGTACTCTGTGAAGGTATCTGAGTCTTCTCATATACATTGAGCAGATTACTGTCCATTTCTGGAGGGTGATCTGACTCACTTCACCCTGAGATTTGGGGCCTTTAGGATGAGAAAGGGGAGCACAAGAAGGGGGACCTCCCGGGAACGAGAACTTGGGACAAGAATTGCTCTTTGGAGATTGTCTCTCTTTGCCACATATAGAGGGCTCAGGGCCCACCACTTAGGCATCTTTAGTGACTCTTTTTCTGTTTGGGATTGAATCCATTGTGTCTAGGGTTGTTTCAGTGAAATGAGAGGCGCGGCCACCCTTCACCCTAGTCTGAGTCCCCTTAGTCTTCCACCTTGCCACAGCTATACATGACAAATACCACCCTCAATTTTTCCTCTCTGAGGTGCAAGAGGTGTTTCCTCTTGCATGCTGGCAGTTTTGCAGCTGCTAAATGGCGTTGTTGTGGCATTTTTCCTTTCCTGTCACTGAGTATGCACTGAACATCAGGAAATCATTACAGAAAATTGAGAGACTGTATGTGTGTGTATACACATACAGAATGCATAACCCAACTGATGCAGTAATGTGCAGGGTAAGTTAAAATACCTCCCACACAATATCTGGCTTCTGAAGCACTGCTCCAAATTGGCCATTACCAGAGTAATGACTTAATCAGTTGTTAACAATCATTGTACTCCCTACAAACAGATGAGCATATAACCTTACAAAGACTTGATACCTTGATACCTCTTCTGCTGCTGTCATCAAAAGAACTGGCCTTATTTCAGGTGTTTTCTATGCACTGCTGCCAGGGTTCCTCCCTCTTGAGTTCCTAAGTCATTGCTTCCAGTGCAGGGAACTCTCTTGCTATCCCGAGGGGGAAGAAACTAAACGGAAACTTAGCAGCTGCCATTTACGTTAGAAGTCCAGCTTCCAGCTGAAGTTGGTGCTTTGTTACCTTCTGGACTTAAAACCTTAGAGAGTAAGGTCTAGCTTTCCAGGAAATTCATTCTGTTCACACTGATGGCTTTGTCTCAGGTTCTGTCAGTTCTTGCAGTGCTTAGAAAGAGCAGTGCTCTAAACACCCTTGGGTGGAGAGCGCCGTGCTGCCCCAACCCCATGACATGACAGCTTTCCTAGAAGTGCCTGGGCCTGATCTTTTTCCGCCTCTTCCTTGGTGGGAGATGTGGAACTTTCCTTTATTCCTTGTCTTGGTGGGTGGGGACATCAGGAGCATACCAGTGATTTGTGACATTGGTCCTGCCACACTTAGCCTGGAGTCAAGGGGAATAACTTCGCAATCAGTAGAACTTTTCTAATGAGGGGGCTACTCTGAAATTACTCCAGTGAAAGGACATGTCATCACATAGAAAAAGGACTCTGGGATCAGAAATCACCAAGGCTCTGTGTATTTTTTTTTTTTTTCCAAGGTAAAATGAGATTTAGCCCTGAAGGGTTCCCAGTGCCAGCGTTAAGGGCCTGTTCCCACTGAACAGGAGTTCTCAGGCTCAGTGATAATCATCAGTGACTAGCTGCTACACCTCAAGGCATTTGATACAGTTTTCTTCCCATCAGTTGTAACCGAGACAGAGAGAATTAACTTGGGGAATGCATTATCCAAATCATGCGCTCATAGCTGGGTGGAGTTGGCATGCTAAGAGCATACCCAGCTGTGGGCTGCAGGAATGAGAAGGATTTGCTTGATTTTCCTGACGCCATCTGCTTCCAGACCTTGTGGAGAAGTGCAGGGGCAGAAGCTTGGCAAAGAAAGCCAATAGGATAAACACAGCATGGAGTGACAAACAATTTTTTCAAGGACAGCCATTTGGGACACACAAGGATGTGTTCCCTAAAGCTCTCTGGTCTGTATCAAATGTGATATCAGGTCCTTAGTCCTCTTGACTCTGAGTGGTTCGTTTGCTACTTAACTGCTTCAGAAACTCTCTATCTGCACTCCCACCCATGAAAGGCCGGTGGGGATGCCTGAGAAGGGGTCTGGTTTCTCAGAGCAGTCGGTTTCAAGAAGACAAGAAGGCCATCCTATCCTTGGTAGTAGCGCTGTGTCATAGGGTGCTGCCTCGTGCTTGCTCTGAGGTGACAAGGCCCTACCCAGCTAAGACATTCAGGTGAGGCAAATAGCCTAAGCATCCAGACTCACAGCTACAAGATTCCTCGATATAAAACAGAAAGACAGGGAACTTGTCTGAGGGAAACTGAACCTATCCTGACATTTGACTGGCCCAGCAGGAGGGAGGGTGACAGAAACCCCTTGCCCCTCCCTCCCTTCCTCCCTCCCACCCTTTATCCCTCTGTTCCTCCATTCACCCATCCCTCCATTCTCCTATCCTTCCATTTCTCCATCCATTCCCAGTTTGGCATCGCATTCAGTACCAATACCAGAGGAATCTGACCTACATGTTTCCACCAGCCCAGGGAACAAACGAATGTGAAACACATCCAAGACGTCTTTACTGCATTCCTCCCTCCTCTACTCACTCCTAGCTTTCTTTGTCTTATTTAATACTTAACAGCAAATGACTTTATATACTTTTATCATGTTAGCACAGCCAGACTAGATACCTATTCCCTTTCTTTCCAAGTGTGGCAGATGGTTGGAGAAGGGTAAGAACAGGGAAAATATACAAGACATTTCCACCTTATACAACCTCCACATCTTTTGAGTTCAGCTATTTCCCACATCTGATGTGGTTTCTATGGATTTAGTAATTTTCATTGGATTGATGTCTGAGATCTGGCCCTCACTATGAATCCATGGAAACTTTTGTGATTCACAACCCCTTGCAGCAAGTAGTTCTCCAAATTCCCTGCATCTTACATGAAGACTCACATCTATCTGAATATGGTGCCCAGTAGTTTTGATTGATAACTCCATTCTTTCACTGGAAGAGGTACTAAACATCCAGTCCTTTCCTGCCTTCTACAAGATAATTATGTTCCCACAGATCTTTGTAATATCTTCCCCCAGCTGTCCTTTCTTCCAGCCTAATGAGATGCAGCTTACCCTGTGCTCCCCAGACCCCACCAGCTCCAGATATCTGTTCGCCTGGGTTGCCCTCCAAACTCTTGCCCACTATACTATTTCTATTCTGAGACAAGAAGACCAGGACCACTTACTGTACTTAAGACCTGCACAATTTGGATAGTGGCATGGTGATGCTATCTAATAATTCCCGGTATCTGATTTGCTTTATTGACTGTTGCTGAACTAGTCAGGTGACATTTTTGCAGAGCAGGCTCCCAAGTCCCAAGACTGTGTTGTTTCTGCCTGTCCCCCCCACAACCCCCCGCCAGCCCCATCCACCTTGAGTAGTAATGGTCGGGGTAGGGCTAATAATTCTAACCTCAGAAACCAAAAATACTGTACATAGGAACAAGAGTGTCTGCCAGAGACCTCCACAGGGATGAGTCAGAAATCTCAAGAACAGTGGCCCACAACAACAGAACAAGACCTTTACAACAACGTTTGGATACAGAAAGATGGTAGCTACCGACCTGACACAGTCTGCTGAGCAGCTGGGCCAGGACCACACATAACAGTTTAATCCAGCACCTCTTTTACTGAAAATGAATAACAAAACCTTAATAAATCAACAATTACTTATTGCTGTATTTGGGGTAATAAATTCTTTAGTTTATCAGTAGCTTGTGGCTTCCATAGCATGTTCTTTGAACAGTTTGCCTTTCAGTTACATCCCCTTTCTCTCCTGAACAATAAATTAGCATTCTTTTTTTTTTTTTTTTTAAAGGAAAAGAGGGGAAAAAGAGGATATATTACAATTTTTTCAAAGCAAAAGGAAAAATGCAACATATTTTTGACATATATCTTAAAATAATATGAGGATAACTTTCTCTGCGTGTTAGATGCCTATGCATAAATAATAAAGGACGTTATGTTATTTACAGTGTTACACAATAAACTAAGAGCGCCTCATTTAACATATTATCCATAAAGACAGTAAATAATGAAAACATCCATGTATGTACAAGATGTATTTACAATAGAATAGAGAATTACAAATGATGGTAATTGGCCATGTTCTTTGTCTGCCCTTCTCTGCAGCATTTCATAGGTGCTTTTTTTGTTTCTTACTAGCAGTAAGTCCCAGCTGATGGTAAGTAGCCACACTGCAGGGCCAAGAAGTGCTCAACAGGCTGAGAAGTGTGTCCTTTGAGGAGACACAAGTTTGCTATCCTGGATGCTCAGGAAACTGCTTGTAATGTGTGTGAGAGAAGCAGGGAGATGCAGCATTGTTGTTTTGGAGGACCGGAAAGAAGGAGCTTTCCTGTTTCCCTGGTAAAGGCAGTGATTGATCTCTTAAAACCTGGGGGTGCTGGGGTGGTTCAAGTGAGGAAGAGAATAACTGGGTCAAGAGGAGGAAGTAGGCTTTTCTCTGTTACATGAGAACCTCTGTGGAGCTGTAATGATTTATACCCCCTGAACAGGCAGGCTGCACCCAGGTCGTGCACAACATATTCCAGCTATTCACCCCTCAAAGAAGCCTTTTATCCTGGAATAATTCCTGCATATAAACACATAGACAGGGAAAACTCACAGCCAAAATTACATGACATGGAAATAAACCAGGACAATCTCAACAACTCTGCCACCACTGGAATATTTCGCCCCTCTTCAAAGAATGTTTCCTCCTGCCATGACTTTCAGCCAAAAAGCTGGCAAGGATTACACAGGGGTGGCTCAAGGATGTTGGGACTGCCTAGCTCAGAGGTCTGGGTACTGAAGCAAATATCCCCAGTAGGGGAGCTGGCCTTTCCCATAGGCACTTGCTGGCTCTGCTCTGTGCTGCTGCAGCCTCCAGCCCCTTGGCCAGCAGGAGATGGCTGCAGCCTGCCAGCAGCATCTGTGGCCAGATAGACTCGCTGACTTCTGAGTGTGGACTTGACTGATGTGAAACACCCTCACAGAGTATAAACACACGTTGAGAGGTGGGGGGCTGTGTCCTTCTCCCAATTCTGTGAGTGCCAAGCTAGGGCAATTTCCCCGTAACTTGCTGCTGCATGAATTGTGCTGTAAGGCTGGGTTCTCCACAAAGACCTAAGGGCTTAGGCAGCCATATCCCCAATTGTATTTTCTTGTTCTTAGGTCCGTGTGAAGACTCCAGCCTAATTTCATGCTTACCCTATAACACACTGTGTTTGTCCCGGGAGGGAGGAAGAGTGGGAACTGCACACCACTTTGACTTTGAGGCACTGCAGCAGAAGAGGTGTGACGTTTTTCCCTAGACCTGCACCAAATAAATCTCACAGGCACAGCTCCCAAATAGGGAATTTTGTACTCCTTCATTTTGTACTGGCCCTCTATAATAACCATGTTAGTAGTCAAATAATCTACTCCACTTCAAGGTATGTTCCCTTTCCGTCCTGATTAATCTGTCTGGGCTATTAACAGACACTTCAGTGAGAGCTGGCCTTGTGGGTGATCTATACTGGAGGAGTTTACAAACCACCTGTGTTATAGTCTCTATTCTGCCACAAAGATGGGAAACTTTTGGGGAAATCTCTTGTTTCTCTGCCATCGTTTTTTTTCTGTCTCATCTGTCCTGCAAGGTCTTTGCAGTATCAGAGGCCTTCCTGAAAGGAGAGATTTTCAATTGCCTCTGGAAACTCAACAAGTGCGAATCCTTTGGAAACTTGTGGCCTTCGTCAGGAAAGCCCACTTGGCCCTCTGAACTACTGAGTTGCAGAATTACTGGGGAGGTGGGTGTTCTGCTGCATGGGATTGCAGATAAATAGGCATGACTAAAGGGATGAAAATGAGAGTATGCTGTCTAGAATTTGTAGGGGAGCTTTTGTTTCAGTCTGCAAAGGCAAAGTGTGTTCAAGTACATGCCAGCTAGGGAAAAATGGCAAAGGGGACTTCAGATGTATTTGCCATCTCCCATGGACTTCTCAAATAAGCAGGGCCATTTCAGCCACCACATAGCCCAAAGCTGTGCTAGTTTCCTAGCATACCAACATCCTACAACTTTGTTATCTTCTTCTTCTTATACCAAGGGGTTTTTTTTAGGTTGTTTTTGTTTTTGTTTTTTTTTCTGCTGAATCTGGTTTTCAGGTAGGCTCACCATGTTCTTACTACTATTATACAGTTATTTATACAGTGAGCTACTCACTGATTTTTGTCAGCTTCTTTTACTATGCTTTGCTTTCAGTCTCAAATCAATAGGACACGCTTTGTTCATCAAAACTCTCTTAAGCACATGCTTAACTTTGTCCACGTGCTGGATGTGTAAATGGGAGTCTAGCACATGCTCAAGGTAACTTCTGCTGGGATTAGCATAAGCATATGCTTGAACAATTTACTGAGTTGGGACTTTAGTTCCTCAGGTTTGCATCTCACAAAATTTCTTTGACGTAGTTGTCTTCATTTAACTGGGACCAGAATGTGGCCCAAAGGATGAGTGTAGTTTGGCTGAAATTCTTTTTTTCTTGACATGGCTCTTATTTTGAGCTCAGTAATACCTGTAAAACATATGTTCTCATTTTCAGAATCCCCAGAGTCTAGGAAAAGCATTTGTTTTCCACATCAGTCCTGAGTCAATGCTGTGCCAACTGAACACACAACAAAAAATCAAAAGAATAGAAGAGGCAGAGTGACCCTGACTAAACTGATAGGAATTCAGTGCAAAAGAGGCCATTTGCTTCTGTCTGGATTGATGCAACTGCTCCAGCACTGACAGCATCCTTGTTCATTATTAGTCAAAAGCTTAAAGACTGTCACTGGCTATATAAGCACTGATGTCAAACAGTCACACATGAGTTACTATGCCTGTAACCCACATGGTGTGCTTGCCTTCATAAGTGGCCTCTGCATCATCCTTGCCTCTCTCTACCCAAGTAATGGAGTAAATAAAGGCAAGTAGAAATAAACTCCATACATCTGCTATGTCCTTCCTGTGTGCCTACCTATACTTTTCAACCATTCAGCAAATCAGGTTCTTCCCTGAAAAGCATTTCTGTGTCCCGGAGTAAGCCTTACTCCAACAGCAACTCTAACATTGTATTGCTAGAAGCTTGTCAGGGTTCTTTCTGAGAAGGAGAAAAAAAGGGAAGAAAAACTGAGGGAGAACAAAAGAATAAATTGTGTATTAGAAAGCAACATTAAAAAATAGAGGTGAAAACTGATTGCACTTTTATTAGTGGCATTTGTTTTCCAGCTAGATCTCTTCCTTGTTTGGTTACAGATATCTGCTATTATATAAATTTTTTTAAAATTTTTTCCTTTTTTTTTTT
>VXAY01007346.1:284615-329143 GCA_013399855.1 Oxyruncus cristatus | reverse complement strand
ATAGTTTTTAATTTACAAATGCCCCCAGAAAAATTTTTTTTTTTTTTTTTTTTTTTTTTTTACTTTATTGTAGCAAGTTCTAACTTTTGGTATTTTAGTCCAGACATTTACTTATTTAGTTAATTAGTTAGTTATGTCATATACTTACTGCTTTGCTACAGACCAGTGCTCTTTAGGGCCAGAATTGGCAAATGCAAGGGTAAAATTTGCTATTAGTTGTCAGCCAGCATTCCTTCTCATTCACTAGACACAGTTCCCCTTAAAAGAGACAGATGGCAGAGGCAGCGACACACTTCCTTGGAGATTTTCCAGCAAGGAAAACTTCCTTAAATTAAAAGCTGAGTTTTCTGAGAAACCAAGTAGAAAACTTAGGATAAGTAACTTAGGACTTATTCTTGCAATGTACTTCACATCTCTTAGTATATGGCAAGTAAAGATCACTTTCCAACACTGCCTGTCACTATGAAGGTTCACTGCTGGAGGTGTAAAACTGCTGGTTTACCAATAGCTATCACTCACATGATTTCAGGCTGAATGGGCTCAGCTGGCCTGCATAAAGAATGCATCTTTCATGGAGGACTCTGCAGCAATAAAGATTGCTCCTCATGCTCTTCGTAGCATTAACTCCATCTTTTGATTTAAAAAAACCCCAGGACTGCATTACATTTAAATCTGCTCTGGTCACCATTCTAATAATTAGATGTGTGCCACAGCCTGTACTTCACAGGGGTTATCTACTATGTCTTCTAGAAAAAACCCTCAGATTTCAGTCCTGTAGGCACATAAATCACTAGACAAGCAAGCAGTTTAACTAATCAAAATCTGGGTCTTACAACAGATGGAATTTAATGAATCAATTTTGGTGTCATTGTGGACATACCAGGCCACTCCATCATTGTCACCTATGGAACTGGAGCAAGTGAAACTGCTCCATTTTCAGTACCCACTTACTTAAAGGGCAGAGTAGAAGTGATATGGCAGTTTTATTCATGGATAGCCACTGGCCAGGGAATTCAAGGAAGCCAGCTGAAAGTGGGGGTGATTGCTGGGCTAGATATCCTATCTCATGCATGCGTTCTTGGGAGGTCTGGAAGATCACACAAGCCAAGGTACAGGCAAGGTACAGGGCTGACCTCAAGGTTACTGCAGTACCTCAAAGAACAGGATGTTCATGAAACGACTACAGAAACACCTCAGTGAAGGGCTGCATGGAAACAGGAAACACGCGGCGACCGTGAGCTTTCCACACTGAACTTGTCCTTTGCAGTTGCTCTGCATACTTGGCCATTGCCTTGTGTCAAAGAACCACTGCCTCACAGCCCTCTGTCGTAACTGGTCTCACAATAAACTGGTCTCACAACAAAGTCATTGCTCAAGATGTCTGGAGTCACGGTGCCATGACAATGGGTGTGACAGCACGAACGGGTGCACGACCTCACTGCAAGACTGGGTGAAACAGCGGCAGATATTTATCCAGCAGTGGCAACTGCAAAGCAGCAGAGACGAAAAACAACTCAAGCACGAGTAACAGAAAAGGCAGTGAAGCAGATGAGTCTTGCACAGGTCCTTACTCAAGGTTAAAGGCAGTCATGATCGTAGAAAAGGAAGAACCTCTTCTGCACAACTCTACTTTCTCCAGTGATGTGTGTGAGAAACAGAAGTCTCCTTATAAAGCCTGTAGAACTACTTGCATTTGGAATCCTGCACATCCCCAATGCTTTCTTGCAACCTTAGTTTTTTTATTTAGAAGAGAAACTCTGGTGGCTGTCATGAGCTGGTCAAGGACTGCAAAGAACGTTCTGTAGAACCCACACAAGTTAGACATTTTTCAATATTTGGGAGGAAGCCCTGTGGCCCTAAAGTATGGCACCTAGCCATAGCTAGGGACCTGTGTGACGCTGTCTCCCTCTCTGCATTACCAGCTGTTAAACTGCAAAAGGATGGCTCCAAACTCTCCGCACACATTCTGCCTCTCCTTCTCTTCCATTCACCGAAGCGCCACCTGAATGAGGTGTGGGCATGGAGTGGACGGAGGTGGCAGTGAGAGAGGGCACTATGCAACGGTGACAACAAACACGAATGCTGGAAGCAAAATCTGCAGAGGACATGAAAGGTTATATGACTGCAACCAGACACAGATGAACAAACTGCTGTCTGCCTGCGGCAGCTCCCTGAGTCATGCTGTACAGGTGTCATAACTTAGCAGGAGGGCAGGAACTTCACCCCACTGCCTGTTCCTCTGGAATGCCTCTTCTGAACATTGCTTTAGTCTTGTCAGCTACTGGGACCTGAAGGATAATGAAGGACTGGAGCTGTGTCTGGCAAAGCACAGGACAAGTAGTTCCTGAATCCCTCCCATTCACAGCCAAACTTCATTCACGTCAGCTCTGAACGCTCAGAGTTTTAGCTGTCACACATATATAGTAGCAGGATGTGTTTTCATCTACCGCTGCATCAGAGATCCAAGGCATCCCAAAACTCCCACAGGAAAAATGCACCAAGGAAGACTGCTCTTGGGATTCATTTTTCTTGCCATCAGAAAGACCTACTTTCGGAAAATCTTGCAAGTACTTGTAACTTCACATGCACGGTGTTGTGGGCACCCTTGGGAAAAACAACTGGGTACACAGTCATCTTGCCTGTGCTGTACTTAGTGATCAGGAACTTCAGGAACAGTCTGGAGAGAAAAGCGACTGCCAACTGATTTGGGCAGGAAGAAGCAATAAGACGAAGCAGCGCGGTAGGTGTGGCCAAGCTGCTTGGACTGAAAAGGAGCCGAGGCCTCACTCCACAGTGGGAAGACTTAGCAATTGCCACAGCAGGTCTCCCTAGCAGATACGAAGGCAGGCCCTTGCAAAGTGCCCCAGCTACACTCCCAGGTCCTCATGCTGCCCAGCATTTTTGCATGTTGAGTAGAGAAAGAAAGAGGTTGACTGGGCCTCTTGAATTAACAGATTAAATTCTGCTGTGTTATTAAAAGAGGTGGTGCTTTGGTAAGGATTGATGCCTGTTTGTGCTTAAGTGCTTACAAAGGTAAAAAAGAATGAATAGCCCTAATTACAACACTGCCTGGACTACTAACAAACTAAGAAATCTGAAGCTGGAAGCAGTCACAATTTGCTAGTGACACAACACAGGATACCAAAAAAAGAAGGAACGTTAAGACAATTAGAAAACTGTAAATCAACTTCTATTAATATGAAGCAAGATTGCTGCAATTTTTCATTACCCTGACTTAGAGAAGATCTATTTCCATGTAGCTACAAAACCCAAGCCAGAAATTTGGAAGAGTTTATTTGGTTTATCTATTCCTCTAGGGCTACTATGCTTCCCTCTTTACACAGACCAGTGCATTTGCTTTCAATTAAGACAACACAAAAACATAAATCTAGCTTTCTTGCTGGAGTTGTTTCTGTAAATCATCCTCCCCCTGTATCCCATCCAGTAGCCATCAGAGGCATGCAAAAATGGTAATATTGAGTTTTTATGTTTGACAACCTTCCTCCTCTCTCCCATTCAGTTATCCTCGACTTTCTAAAGCTGCAAGTACCTAGCAAGAGTTACATGTACATCAGAGATGGACCAACTTCATTTAACTGCAATATGAGAGATTAATTCCAGACTTAACCCCAAAAACTAATCGCAGCCTTAGCTACAAAGAGACCACCACCTCTGCTTTGTTTTGGCATAGCAAAGCCTGCTTTTACAGTGGCAGTGTCTACAATTTACAGATTTCAAAGGCTTTGTGGCGGGGAAAAGAATCAGTTGCATGAGTCTGGCGTTAAAATGTGGTTTTGACAGAGCTGGCACCTCTGAGATTCTACCTCTTTCAGTGCTTGCACACTTGCTCTGCACCACGGTAGGGTACATTGAAGGGCTTTGCTGTTCACATGGTGTAATGCTGAAAAGGAGAGGAAAACACAGAAAGTGAGGGCTTTGGGGGAAGAGCATTACAGGTTTTTTATTGGAAGGTAAAATGTTAAAAGTGTTACAATAAATCATAGTACTGTGACTTGATGAGGTGTCTCTGACAGGAAAGGGTACAAAGAAAATCACTGTCTCTACCCTGTGAGTTCTAAACTGTGCTTAAAAATAACAGTTATTCACTGTATAAGAAACTGCAACTGAAGTAAAAATTCAACGTGGAAATCTGAGACCATCATCTATTCCTGGTATGCTGCAGGGTTACCAAAACCTAACCACCATCTTATACCATCTTTCTGAGTTCTCTCTTTCTTATGTACAGGAAGCGCAAAAAACCAAAATTATCAAGAACAACCACAAATTTAGCTATTCTGCACAGGATTTCCAAAGAGCAATCCAGGGCCAAGGTCCAGTGCCATGGGAGGCTGTGTTTCATATCAGGAGATGTTGGAACATCTCAGCACCTTGGTGGATGGGGATGCTGCTCTCACCCATTGACTGCCAGCAGGACAATTCATTCCCTGTTCCTGCCCGTGGAAAATCCATTCTCAGCTGATGAGCATTCACAGAATGTGTAAACCTACAAAAGATCTTTTGAAATCTGTGATTCCCAGATCTCAACAGCTCTGCGCTTCCAGACCAGCTGTGTGTTCCCAATGACACTCCTTCTACCAGAGCTATCACCCCTGGCATGAGCCTGCTGTTAACTCCTGCTTGCACTGAGAGTCTCGTGGTGGGCAAACTGGAGAGCCTTTGTGACTTCCCACACTGCAAAGCCCCGATACTCCCTCCTCCATCACTTTCATGCTCATGGCCATGCCCCACAGCACCACAGCTGGTTACTGACCACACAGAGCTGCCTGACCTGTGCAGGGGGGCAGAGCTGCTCTGCCAAGGCACCTGTACATTTGCAGGTTTAGAGGCTCTGACCAGTGGAGCTGAGTTTTCCAGCACAGGAGTGGAACAGTTACCATCCCACAGCTTCGCAGAGGTTACTTGTTACTTTTATTGTGAGTAACGACAAAACCTTTTTCCCACCGACAGCTCTACACAGGGAGCTCACAGATGTAGTGGGGGTCCAGACTGCCGGGGATCGACGAGGGAGGAAGATGCAGGACACACAGACAGCCTGTGATGGACAGCAGAAGCTGGACAAGCCTTGCACAAAGCCCTAGGAGCTGCCTAAGAGCAGTTACAGAGATGCTAGCAAATGGTGCATTTCACTTTTCATGCACCCTTACATGTCACACTGTTTTTGTCATTTTGAATGCAACAGACACAATGCAACAGACACAATGCAACTAATGAATCAAACACAGCTCAGATAAGATGGGATGTAAACTCAAGCTGCTACAAACAGCCAAACAGGCTTACATGGCAGGTAAAAAGATTAGCAAAGAAAATTGGACAACTAGTGACCAAAACCACACACGTACACCCATGCACGCACACACACACAGAGGTGCATGCAGTCACTCTCGCTCTTGGAGGCACAAGGCTAAACAACAGAATCATATCCAATGCCGGAAATATTGTATGCTCGTTAAAATACTGTCCAGACTGCTTTGTGATTACTATCCCAGGACTTTAAAAGATGTCTGAGTTTGAGATGAGCCTTTTGGAAACAAAAAGTGCTGATGAATAGAGGAGGGAAGTGGAGATGAAGACAGTGAAAGGGAGTTAGACATATAGGAGAGACTTTTCTCCTAGAGCAGCCAGAATTAGTTTGACAAGTAGCCACTGTTTCTAAGGCAATGTTCGTTCTTTCTGTCTGTTGGGGCATTATCTCAGATGACCAAGAAATTATGGAAATGAATGGGAGAAGCATAACAGCAAAAGCTACTTAACATTACTCACAGCCACTCACAGCAAATCAAAGGGGAAAATAGAAGTGTGGGCTGTGCTACATCCTCTCGATGCAATTGGAAGGATCACTGATCATGCCAGCTCTTATCCTTAACTGTTTTGGGTTTTTTTGCCATTGTTAATTTTTAATTTGCTCTCCATTTGCAGTTTAAGACTGCATCAAGTGAATGAGCTAGTCTGTATCTTTCAGCTAAATGTAAACCAGATCATTCATAGAGCGAAAGAAAAAAAACGTAAGGAGATGAATAGCATTCAAAAAAATCATGCCTTGGGGCAATGTGGTCTTCAGTCACAATCCCAGAGTTATTCTTCCAGAAGATGAGTAACACCCTGCAAACTCTTCTCAGCATAGCATACAATGCTGACTCACTCTGGGAGGCAGATCATCTTTATTTTCTCTTAATGGTGAATCTGTCAGCTGTGCCAAAAGTGAAGTGAGAGCTTCTTCTCGCTTCTCAGGGATCCTGCAGCTAGCAGGTATACATTTTCTCTCTGAATTGTCCCCTTCCCCTCTCTCCCCCTACCTCTTTTCGGGAGAACAAGGTTACCATGGTGAGCACAGGATCTGTAATTTCCTAGCAGGAACAGAGTAAATCAAATCAATCTGCAGCTGACATCTCCATCCTCCCATTAATTCTCTGTTGTCTCCCCTTTATGGCATTTGCCATCCACAGAGGCAGAGATATTTCAGACACTTTGGTCTCAACAGCAACAAGTTAGCATTCCACATGGATGCAAACTGGGTGCCACTGGAAAAAAAATGGCTATATGAAGAGGCTGATTAAAGGTGATGAGCCACAAAAGAGCCGGCAGGAGTCCAGAGGTCTGGTGAATCTCTACCCAGAGCAGACCTTCAGGCCCACCACAAGCGACCAAATCTGTAATGCAGACTGGGCTGGCAGTTTTCTACCTTGTGTAAATCCCACCCAATTCAGACAACTTTCAAAACAAATAGGCATACTCAGGTCTGAAAAGTAGCAGCATGGCTAAACAAAATGCAAGATGTTGACTACTACCTGTCACCAACATACTCTGTCTCTCCAAGAGGTTATCAAGGCTGACTTACCTTTGTGACAAATGCACCAACAGTGTAAATGAAACATAATGCTGTGCATGTGTGCTCCACAGTAGTGTCCCTGCATCCTCATGACTCCATATCTACAGAGCCGCCTGCATGTGTTACTGTGTGAGCTCATCCATTAGGTACTCACAAGCTGTTCTTTCACATGGTCATCTTGTCTGCAAAAACTTTCCTAATCTGATTCTCAGAAGAACAGAAAATTTCTTTTCAATGAAATTTTTCAAACAACATTTGAGGAAGGGGAAATTTCCATTTGAGTGGTCTGCCAAAGTTGCAAACGACTGACAACATGGACTTACCACAGCAAATGCTGTAGAGACTTAGCTACAAGACTAAAATTTCAATATTTAAAAGAAAGTAATTTATTTGTTCTGCGAGATTTCTAGGCAGTTGTATTCTGTTTCTGCTCAGGACTGGATGGCCCCCTTTATGCTTAACACAGTGTAAGAGAGTGGCAATGATGTCATTCATTGCTGCAGAGCAAATAAAAAGCTCTGAGCTTAGACCTTGGCAGGAAAAAACAGTTTTGCACTTAATTTCTAAACAAGTGTTTATTTAAAAAGGTTTGTTTTATTTGAATGCTAGTCAGGGTCTGACAGGAGGCTGGTAAGCTTTCCCCAGCCACCCACTCTCTGGACAAACGAAAAGTCAAGGCAGAGCAGAGGGACTGAAAGCACCTGGGTGCTCTCAGCCCCATCATCAGGTTACAAGCAAACCGCTCTCTGACACCCTTACCTCCTCCCCAGCACTTGTGCCTCTGCACGTCAGAAGAGGTGAACTTCTCTGCAGCAGTGACTCCTTGATTTATGCACGATGTCCAGTTAGCAGCTTCTTAAATGACCCCACACTGCTATGCACTTGACTTCTCCTGATCAGCCTCCTCCTCTCACGCACCAGCTCCACTGGTGGTGCTCCAAAATACTCACTTCTCTGGAAAATTTGGGCCAGAAACTCTAATCTGTAAAAGGCAAGGCCTGTGACAGAGCTGAAGGTCACAGCTGTAGTATGTAAAAGGACAAGCCAGGGCAGCCTGTCCCTGGCCACGAGCTGTCTGAGATCTGAAACTAAAACATCACCTCACGGGTGTGTGGCTGTGGCTGTATTTCTTCACACCTAAAGCACTGACAGCACTAAGCTTACGTAAAAAGTGATTATGTAAAAGATGCCTCTGGAGGCAATCTAGAAACCACAACATGCAGAAATAATTTGTGCACCTGTAGCACAGCTAAAGGCAAATAAAAAGCAGCAGGAAATCCTGATTTCTCGTTTGGCCTGGCCCTGGGGCATGGATCTGCTGCAGCCTCACCTGCAGTGGGGCTACCAGACTTGGCCGCTTCCTAGCAAATAAAATCTATTGTCTTCAGGACTTTGAGGGGTGGTTAGCGTAGGGCAGAACAGTATTAATTACTTATCACACACAACAACAAAAAATTACTCTGCTTTCAGTTCCACACTGCTCATGCATATTGTAACTGCTTCTCGCTTTAGGCGCGGATAAATGCAATGTACATCTCCTTGGGTTGAGGTGATATAGGCAAAAAGATGAACATGAGCATCCTTTTTTCCTCCCACAAAAAGTTTTTTCCCGTGCAAAAACGGAAACAGTATCTGTTTGAGAAAGGGAAAGTTTTAAACAATTTGAGCAGTTAAAAGATCTTGCCATATAGAGAAATATTTTTAAAGCTAGGTGGTTTGGTGGAAAACACACCAGCACCATTTTAGAAATAGAATGCTCAGTTTTTCTGGTCTATTGTAAGGCTCACTGTGCAGATGTTTTTAGTAATATCAGGTCTCTAAGTGCACACAAGATGCTAACCCTTTTTTTTTTTTTTTTTAAACTGTTTTTTGGCTGCAAAATGCTTTTTTTTGGAATACATCAGGGACACAAAGCACATGTGTTTCAGACTGTGGCGTTATAACTCAGGGATGCTGACTGCAACTTGAAGGCAATAAACTTTTAAGTGAAATAAATAGTAACAAGAGTTTTCCTTTGGAGATGCTCAGCTGACAAATAGACAGCCTGTGATCACGACAGGTGACCAAACCTTGGGTTAGGTTGCAGCAAAGAAAAGAACCTTTGCAGCACAGAGCGTTAACAGTCATTTTTAGGGGACCAAATTCAAGGAAACAGAATCAAACAGGCCACTCAGCACAGCATCCTGTTACAAAAAATCCACGGTAATGCCCCAGGTGGCTATAACTCAAGTTACTTCTGGAAAATTCCTTGCAGCCTGCCCTTTAACCTGTCTTGACTTCCCAGTGTTCCTCTAGAGCTCTGAGATACGGCTCTTTGTATTGGTGGAAGATGAGGGTCTCTTGGTGACAGGTTTTCCAACACACAACTGGACCTTTGCCCACAGCCTCCATAGCTAGGGTGTGCAAAGGCTGCTCACTACTGCTGTGGGCAAGCCTCTGGAGAGACAGGACAAGGGAGGACTGATGTGGGTGGCAAATCCAGGTAAAGGAAACCCTGCTGCAGCAGTGGAGCTGCATCCTTCACCTTCCTGCTCCACGTTGCACTGCACACGAGTGCCTTGGCAAAACCCCCGCAGGGCTGCTGAGGCTGTCCTGCATCCTCAGGTGGGAGAGGACCTTAGGGATATCCTACACTTGAAGACAGGGAGGTTCTGCCCATCTGGCTACTCTTCACTGGCAGACAAACCCAGACATCTGGCAGACCTCCACTAGCCACTTCCCTGACTAGGGGAGGGTTACTGTTCTCCTTTCCTCCCATTTTTAATGACTCATAGTCATTTGGCCTTTGCTAAACATGCGCCAGGTGTAGACAGGGTCTCTCCTTCAATAGGCTTTGTGGTATTTCAGATTCTTTTTGCTCCCTGACTGCCTATAAACAATCAGTGACTGCTGGAAAGGATCTCCTCCACCTCTGTTTTTTGTCTCACAAGATTTTCTGCTCTGATGTTGCCATGAACACAGACTACCATCACACTCGGCAGTGTGGATTATTCTCTCTGTGCCTTTTCATGGAGATGGACGCCTACGCTGTTTCACCAGGGTGTTCAGCAAAGGATAAAATCTTGAATCTGCTTTTCCTCTATACCAGTCTACTTTCAATTAAATTTGCCTTTGCCTAAACATGAGATATCCACGTTCTTGCAAAGAGCATTAGTAACTGAAGTGTGTCTGTGGTTCCTCACCGTTCCTGGCTCTATACACTCCTTCTCTGTTCTTTGTGGTTTGCCTTGCTGTTGAGATTACCTGTTGCATGAGAACAGAGTACTATACACAGTGCTCCTCACGGGCCTTCAGGCTGGGTCACAACACAGCAGACATACTCTCTGGTCTGTTTTTTTTACATTGTATTGTGGCCTTTGCTGAGATCTACATGTGGATCTTGGGCACAGTGTTTTCCCCTCATCGGAAGATATGCACTTGTCTTTCAGGGCTATTTGTTAGTCTGGACATCTCTGGAATAGCACTCAGTTGACTGTTTGCAACCATGTCTTCCACTGAGAAGAAAGCTTTGATCTTTCCATTAGTATCTTAAAACAGAGGAGGATCTGGTTGTTTTTTGGTAAGCTATTGATGGATGTGAAACCTTTTTTGCCCATCCATTTTAACCATGCCATGCTAAATATAGTGGCTGCTTGCAATGATTTAGCTGGTGGCAGGAAATTTCGAAGTGTGACCGCAGAAGATTAAATTGTACTTTTTGCAGTAATATGGGTAATGAAGTGTCAGAACCCTCTTTATAACTCTTACACACTAGTACACCTGAAGTTTTAAATGAGCTAAGGTCTCTGCTGGGAGGCAGTGTCTTTTGGTAAACTGGTGGATTGAGCTGGAAGAAGATACGTGAGCTTTTGAGCCCACTAATGTGTCTTCAGCTTCAACAAATTCATTTAATCCCACAATGCTCTTATACTGCACAAGCACCACTTTCTACTGGTGTCCTGGGGGGTCACAGAGGTCAGTGTGGCTCCCTACGAGTGTGGTGGGTGTGGTGTGAAATCTGTATGTGCTGTCTGTAATACTGAGCACCTCTTAGTGAGATCAACTGAGCTGACTAACATGACATGGACTTAGTTGTGGTCCCAGCGTTATGGCTGCTGGGTTAGTAGCTACAGGTATTGTTCCTGAACACAATAAATGTGTCTGAAGTTGCTAAACTTGTGGTATCTCTTGCCTCCAAACATTGTCTGGACCACTTGCCATTGTCCTGATTTATTTGTGTTGCAAACAAACCAAGAATATTTTTGAAGGCCTTTCTGTTGCATCCCATATATTGTTGGTCACAAGCCCAGCAATTCTGCTGCCAATGCTCAGCAAACTGGGAACACTCAGTCTGACGTTTGGGAATTGCCAGCCTGTCTCATACGCACCTTGCATCCCACAGCCCTCAGACAAGTAGATGATACTATTTATTTAGAGGCATTTATTCAGGCAGCATCAGCCTACTCCCTGCAATATGGATGCTAATGAATAGCTTCTAAGATGCCTTAGGTATCAAAGATCTCAGTTCAGTAATGCTAACAGCTCTGTTCCATTCTTGGAGCTCTTTGCGTGTACTGCCAAGGATCACAGCAGTTGGTAGAAACAAGACACCCTGGGAAACCATGTCATATTTTCGCTTTCTGGCCTGTTTCTCTGTGCTGGAATTGGAGGAACTACAACTGCAGTGACTTCAGACACTGCCCTGGTGATTTTTCTGCACGTCTCACAGCCTAGAAACCCACTCTGTGGCAGTCAGGGCAAGGAGCCTCATCCATGCAAACAGGCTAGGAGTCCCAGCGAGTCCAGCATAGCAAGTTCTAAAATCTAGCTGAGGCTCCCAGGGCTGGAGCCCATCTAGGCTCAGCGATGTAACTGTACTTCACTAGCATTTCTCACTAGCTGACCTGGGCAGTCAGGATCTGACGGGTCATCCCAGCTTTTCTGATACGGTTCCTCACTTTCCTGTGTAGTGCCTGCTACAGCACTCCTCCACATTCTACACAGCTTCTGATGGCTTGGAAGTACAGACAGGTACAGTGCTCAGGAAAATACTTAAATGCCCTTAGTCAGCATATTTCAGCTGTGAAGTAACTGAAACCATATTCTCTAGTTCTTGTAGCCTGACCTCTTCTCATTTCCTGATGTTTTCCCTAAACACTTCTGTGCAAAAACAGCTCTCAGTTCCTCTGGGATCCCTGCAGAAACCTTCATGTATTTGCCTGCTGGGGCCTGTGCAGCAAGGCAGTACTCATAAAGGAGGTATCAGAGAAATTCCTTGAATGACAAGCAAAGTGAGCAAGTAAGAACAAAACCAAACACGGCGTGTGCACCTTCCCTTCAGCCCGGACTGCCTCTTACCCATCCTGCTGTGCCTGCAGTCCCCTACTAATGTGATTTTTCCCTGGGAAGCTGTTCAGAAAGCCCTGACTGAAAGGTCTGCCTCTGTCTGAAAGGAGATACAGCTTTGCCTGGCCATGCTATCAAAGGCAGCTGCCCATACCAAGTACACCCTATTTGGAATGCTTCTCTTAGGAAGCTGCCCTGATGATGTCTGCTGACAATAAGAGAAGCATTTTCCTTTTCCTTAACTAGCACTTACATTGGCGGAAGAGGAAAGCTCACATACACCTCAGAAGTGAACTGCTGACCCTTGCCTATGTGGAGCTAAGCCACAGGACTGGAGACGGAAGAGGGCGGAACTCTCAGGGAGGCACTGCCTTTGGGCATGGGGAAGAAGTACAGCCAGGGACACTACAGGGAATAGGCAGTGTTGGCTGTGCTGAGAGTCACACAAGGCCTGGGAACAGCCTGGCTCTTGGCTTCAATTACTGAGCAGCAGAACTGCGCTTCAGAGACCATTTATCACTGCAATAAATCTTGCTTCTCGCTGAGCACATGTAGAAGCTGAGACATCTGACAGTGATGAGGGCTCCTGTAGGCAGGAGTTTGGCAGCACAGGCAGGCAGCAGTTTGTACAGAGCCACACACTACTGCCAGTAATGTGGCAGAAGCAATACTCTGTGAGTAAAGCTGCTGTTTACAAGTACTTTCTTGGGCACTGGTGTGGGCAGTGAGAAGAAGGGGATTTAGATGAAGAAATCTCTTTTTAAGCAAGAAACTGAAAACGAAATTCAAAACTAATCTGCAGCCTCAGAGCTTCTTTTCAACATATCACGTGTCGTCCCCCCGCTGTTCTGCCCTGGACACCCCTCCTGGCTGCTGCAGAAAGGTGCTGGCAGGGTGAGCCTTGCCTTTAGCGTGAGGAGCAGGTCCTGCCACGCTCCCATTTTTAATGCTGCATTTGCTGCAGAAAGTGTGAGGTGTCAGTGCCTTCTCACACCATATTCACACCCGACTGCTGCACCCAGCAGTGAGTCAGCACCAGATGCTTGCAGGCTTGGGAGCCTCAGCTTCACCGACTGTAAACCCCTGCAGCTCCACTGGCTACAAGAGCTCCTCAGAGCAACACCAGCTGGAAACCTGCCCCTGTAAATCTCTGGGGATGAGGTGCCTGAGCAGCTCTGCCTCAGGCTGGCCCTGCACAAGGGTCTCATTCTTCTGAGTTCCTCAGTCCATTTCCACTCCTCCTGAAGCATAAAGCAATTAGGTGGAAGTGGGAGCCAGGGCCCTTTATTTAGACGGAGCATGCACAGTTTGCTTCATCCCTAGTCTAAACAAAAGTCCAAATGAGTGTAAACGAGAGTCAGGAGATTGTGTGCCTATGTGTAGGGAGGTGGTAGGGCTGCAGCCTGCTTCTCTCTTTCTGGGAAGAAAATGGATATTTGTAAAGCCAGCACACACCTAGTTTGGAGACAGACTTAATATCCATTATGTACACAATAGCAGAACCCTATTTTTAGCCACTAGGCAATGACAGGGTATCTGTCAGTGGCAGTGTTCAAAACTAATCCCGTGCCTGTCATTTTCTTTCCCCCTCTCTTCATTGCATCACCATCCCTCCCTCAAACTCTCCCCTTCCTGTCGAAACTGGGAGACACTTCATGAAGCTGGTAATGAGATTCCATCTCCACACAGACAATGAATCATCCAAGGAGTTTTCACCTCCTTTCTCCATGAGTTTTCACAACAAACAGATCAACAGACAATTCTGTGATCACATAACAGGAACACCAAAGTCTCATGACCCTTCCCTTCCCCCCTCCTTCCCCTTGCTTGCATTCCTGGCCTGTATATTGAGGTGAGCAGGGTTCAAAGCACAACCTTAAGAGAACATTTCTCTGCAATCATACCTAGCAATCAAAATCTGAACACTGACACTATTTTACTGCCACAATGATTTTCCAAGTGCATGTGTCTCGTGGTACCACAAGTCAAAATGAAATCATGGAACAAAAAGGGGTTAACAGGAGTGACATGGCCCTCACATGCATTGCTAGAGCCAGGGTTGACAGAAGCAGCACACAATCTGCTAAGTGAGGGGGCTGTGCTAAGGGCCTTAGCAGCACACAGTGCCCAAAGTATTGACATACAGGCACAAGCACAATAAATTTTTATTCTGCTGTGTTTTATGGCATGTCATATCCAAAGACATACCCTCAAATGGTCTGAGGCACCAGAAAACAACGATAAGATCAGCAAACCAACGCAAAAGCCGGATAGCATTGCATTCACAAACAAAATCAGGTAAACTCAAGCATTCCAAACAACTCTAGAAAACAGGACTCTAGCATGGCAACTGCCCAGAAATGCTCAGCTATGCAGAACCATTATTTTAACAGCCCTTATACATAGCCTCTAAAAAAGAACTGATTTTTCCTACCAAGCTCTCTAAAACTAATACCTAAAAGAATTCCCTTCACTTAAGAATTCCCTCACTTCCCCTCATATTAGGGTCATCAGGACTGCTTCTGACATGACTCCATTATAAGAGAGGAATTTTGCCTCTGATCTATATAGTTCCTCCAAGTTAGTGCTGTACTCTCAAAAGCATATCTGCGACTCCAGAAGATTGGCAGTAAAAAACAGCCAGGGCCAGTAATTTCCTCATCTGCTCCAGCTCTGTCCTCAAAATATACAAGGTTGCACCACCCCTATGATTTAGGAATAGGCAGACCCCAGCAGGCAAAAGTTGTTCTTGCTATACTGAGGGAGAACTGAAAATATGCAACAGCAGGAGTATCCCCAGCCATTTATCTCTGAATTTCAATGAATGTCTGAACACTAAATCATGGTCTTCCAAAGCTAATTTACAACCTCCGGTTTTTTTTCTCTGTACTAGTACTCTGGAAACTTGTGGGCAGGGTAGTAGTTTTCCAAGGCTAACTCACATGTTGTGTCACCTAAAAAACTGCAAATTGGATTGCAAGAAACATACAAGAGCTCCAGTGATGGAGCAGTCTTTCAGGGAGCATATGCAGCAGTCATCTGAACTCAGTAAGTGATCAGAGGTAACCTCTTGGCTGAAAGGGAATGGAAAATGAGGGTGTTAAAACAGTCCCTGTAGCCCATCAGCAGGGAAAGACTACACCACAAAGCATTCAAACGAGATTGCTGCACTCCATCACCCCCTGAGAACCCACCTACTCTAGTTCTGACGCTTGGTAAGCTTGCAGAAACGGATGTGCTAACTGAGAAAGGTCCCGTAAGTCACAGCCTGGAGATGGTACTGACGAAAAGCATGCTGGCTGTGGTGCTGGTGCACTGCCTGCCTATTTGCTTGCTGTCATAGGCTGTGCGGAAACAGAGATTTTCTCTCAAGTTATTTTGCAGGTCTCACAATAGGAGTTGTGTGCACCCAGAGGGCACCACCTGCTGCCCCGCACCACCCACCCCCTCCCCCTTCGGGCAGCTGTCTTTGGCAATGTCCACGTGGCATTCCTCATGTCTGGGGTAGGTATTTTCTGCAAGGGATCAGTTTTCATCCAAAAACCCAACACTCTAAAACCAGAGATAACCCCAAAAGCAGAGCTGTAGAACAGCAGGGCTGTAAACAGCAGGGCTGTAGAAGCAGCAGGTTTGTTCTCCAGGAAGAGGACATGAGACAGCTGATGGGGTGTTACAAAGGCTATTTCGCTCATGACTAAGCTGTTTCTGACTTGCTGAGTCTTTTAATATTCATGCAACATTTCTTCCTTCACAATGGGCAGTAAATCACTATTTTTCAAAGCACAGTGCCAAAGACTCTGCCCAAGGGAGGCAAGTACAAGAAAATCTGGGTTTGTCTGTGTAGCATTATATTTGTTTGTTTGCTTATTTAATGAGAGCTTTGCTGTTTGCATCTCTTCCTTGATTTCTAGGAAATCTAGCCAGCTATGATGAAGAATACTAACACCTTCCTAAAACAGCTGCTTTTTAGCAAAGGCTTTGAGGCTCTCCATGACAGATCCACTGGGCTGCTGGGATCAGAAACAGCCCCTGGCAGAGCAGCCTAAAGTCTTGCAACATATAGTGAGGAACAAATCACTGTACAGTGGTTTGTATGCTGGTACCCAGACCAGTTCCAAGGCAGATGTGCCCAGTAGAGCTGGGTGATGCTCTTTCTAATGATGATATTCACTACCAGCTTGACACCCAGGGGTAGCAGCTTGAAAAACTCAGAGAGGAGGAAAGAACCAGCTCAGCAATAGGCTGAGGCAAAGAAACAGGACCTGATTCCTTCTGAATGACTGCAGCTCAGTTAGGTCTCGCATACTGTTGTCCTACCCTTGTGATGGAAAGAAACATGCTGCAGAACTGTGCAAAATCAGTTCTTGCCAGACTGCAGGCTAAGGGCAGAGCAGGCTGCTTATTTCTAAAATTATCTCCTTTTGCTGCATTCATTTTCATCCAGGGTATTGCCCATGTGTTCACATCACCTCCTGAGACCACACAAACACATCCTTGCTTGTGGGTTCTGTTTCCATCCACTGCCGGGAAACATTACACATAAGGCATAATGTGCATAAAACCACAAGCCTTGAGATAAGGCACAAAAGAAGAAGAAAAATACATTTCACTATTGCTTTGCTTGAATAAGATGGCCACAAACGAAGCTTAAAAACTAAAGAAACAAAACCCGAACCATGGAGAACAGGACAACTGTGATTCCATCCGCCCCAGTGTGGGGGTCAGGCAGATATGCTGGGCAGGTCAGATCCCTGCTGCTGCCTCAGCTACAAAGCAATCTGTTTCCTCCCTTCTGCCACACTCCTGTTTTTCAGAGTAAGAGCTGTTAAGAATTGTGGTACTTGTTATTCCTTCCTCTCAAATCCTGTTTCTGCTTTACATACCACTTTTCCTGTATCTGCAGCAATCGTTATTTCTCCCTGCAAATCTCTGGAGCACCTCTGTTTCTTTCATTCTCCTGTGGGTACCTTCCACGCTGGCTTAGGAAGTTAGTCCCTGTGTCTCCCATGCATTTACTGCTCAGATTTGTTCACCCCTCACTCACTTCCTCTGACTGTGTGTAGAGCTTGCTCGACCTGAGCTTCAGTTTCGGCCTGAACGCCTTGTATGTGAAGGAGGACCAGCTTCAGCATCAGAGAAAGCAAGACACCAACAAGTAACAGGCCTGAGGGAGAGTGAGATGAAACTGTGCACATCCAGCTGGCTGTCAATATCATCTGCTCAGCTGAAAAATCCCAGAGGGTGTGCATTAGCATGCATGAGAGCTGAGGTGGGGTACTCTGCAGTGAAAAGTCTTTCAGGAAGCACTGACTTGTTGCAAACAAAGCATATCTGTAGAAACGTCTAAATTTCTAAAAAGGTTTCAGCTGGGCTTGAGACAGCAGCCTTTGGGAGATGGGAAGGCTGGTGTGCTTAGCCAGGGTGTAGAAGACCTGGTATTAAGCCCCATGTCCCCTGAAGTGGAACGAATCTGCATCCCACATACTGAAATGGATCATGTTCACTGTTTAGCTGGTAATGCTCAGTGCAGGGAAGAACTGGAAAAGACTGGGGTTTCCTCGTGGTGCCCAACTGAAACACCTCAACCAGAGTCCTAAGCAACCCAACAGCACAGCAGTATCTTGTGGCTTATATTCACAGGTACTGCCTTTGCCCTCAGAGAGTGGAGGTGTGACGGCTGCCTTCCCAGAGGGTGAGTCTATGAGACTTGCAGGAACAAAGCAAGCCCATTTCTAACCCACATCCAGGGGACCTGGCCACTAACAACCTCCTTTCTCAATCCTCCTCCAAGTTTCGTTCTCCACCGCTTGATTCCTGAGAATCACGTTCTTGATCCCAGATCTGGCCAGCCTGCTGAGTGATGCTGAACTGGGGACAAGATCAGTCCTGGTTTATTTTTCTCATAAGTAGAACCACCACAACTGTTCCTGCAAAACTGCAGCAGAGTCTTTGTAGATGCAGCACAGGACTTCTCAGAGGACAAGCTAAAGGTGGAACTGCTCTACAAAAGCGCTTTAACTGCTTCTGACTCTGCACGCTAACTTCATTAAGCCCCAGGCAGATGAGTCACAGTATCAGACTGTACTGGTGAACGAAACACAGCGTGACACTGGGAGGAAAGCAGCCTTTTCACAGTAATTAGGCAGTTTCCCTGTTGTTTCCCTGAGTGGAACTGCCTGATGTCTTGCCTTTAGGTGGACTTTTAACAGGAGGTGATCAGAGATGTCCTCGAGGACCAAAAGATGCTTAACAGCGCCCAGCATATCTGGCTTCTGTTGACAAGAGCAAAGTAATGGTTTTCCTCGAAGGCCCCAAGTGATAGGTCTCCTTCTTTCTTTCCAGCAAAAAGAAAACCAGTACTCCACCATCTACTTCCACTGCTTTCACCCAATTAGATTTCATTAACCTGTCAGACCCTCACCAGTATATGTACGGGAAGGGAATGTCTTTGCTGCATCAGTGAACCTGGAAGATAAAACCTGACACATTGATAATTCATCTGGCAGGAAAAAGGACACAGCACACTTTCCCACCAAAATTATGCTAGGCACAGATCGAAGCTCCCCTGCTTTGGATGCTGTTACACACAGTAACTAATGCAAGTGTGGGTCCTGTTCCTAAGAAGCTGGTGTGACCTCCAGAGCAAGTCCAGAAATGCATCTCAGACAGACTCTTAGCAGCAGCAGTCACCATGAGCTCATGTCACAAGAATTCAGGCCTTCCTAAAGCTGTGCTGACAAGAGAACTTGAAAGCAATTCCATGTGAAGGCTTGGTTATGAATTTGGAAATTTCCGGCCCCTGGGTATCTGAAATTATTACTGTTTCCTGTAGAAAGAAAAAGCTGTGATGTAGATCCTCCTGAGGAGACCACACCAGGAGAGCTACTTCACCAATCACATGCACATGGGCAATGTCAGCTGATGGAAAGAGTCCCTTTGGCTCCTCCACCCACTGCAGTCACTGTGAGTCTGGCACTGGATAGAGTCCGACTGCAAGAGGCAGTCCCCTCCTTGAACAGAGAAGGGAAGACATGCTGCCTTCCAAAAAGGGGCATCTAATTACAGAAACTGCAAGGTTTTGTGCTTTTTTCTTTTTCTTTCTTTTTCTTTTTTTTTAAAAAAAACATAGTATCTAACTCTCAGGTGAGACCACATAATTTCTAGGCATACTTGTGCTACAAAGCATTCAGACTCATCAGGCAATCTTCTAGGACTCTGTCTGTTTTTATTTCTTGTGAAATAAGTAGCTATGTCCTGAAAATGATCAGGCTCTGAAAAGTTATTAAGTATTTGCCTGAATGACAGAATTTTCGTAACAGAACATTGTCCTAAGAAGAGTTATTATGCAATATGTTTACAGAAAACATTGCCAACAAACTGCAAAAACTTTTTAATTTAGGGCGCATCATTAATTGCCAATGCTTATACAAAATCTTGAGCGGCACGTAATGCTTTCCTACATCTTTAAGCACTTCATTAAAATAACTACAATAACTAATGAATGCAAAGCAGTCTATAGCTGCTGTTGCTGTGCAGATCTGGTGGTAACTGCAGCAGGGAGCAGCTTTTTCAGAACCTGATTTTTATTAGAGTTTTTTACTTCTTTGCTGCAGAAGCTACGTAGGAGCAGCTGCAGCTCTCCACACTTGAGATGTCTTTCTGCAAATTTGTTTGGTTTCTGAAGGACTAAAATACACTTTTCCTCCTTTGTCTTTTGGTGTGGAGTAGGGATGAACTTTCAACTAGCTATGTATTTCTGTATCCAGACTGCTTCTCATGAAGCCTGGGGCAGAACCCCCTCCTGGACAACCCCCTGCGTGTCAAACCAAGATAAGTAACAACTCCCATCATAAACCTGAGAAAGAAGGCAGCTGTCAAATTTTGCTGAGTCACTTTAAGCTATTTATTCTCCCCCATCCAGGGCCTATTTCCACTATAATATTTGATTCTTGATGTTGGTACCAGCGAGGATTACAAGAGACAACATGGCAAGGGATTTATTTCCAGGTAACCAAACAGGTGACTTTGTGCTTCTTCAAAAGCCTTTTACACTCCTCTTTCCCATTCTCACCGCTAGTTTATTCTCGTAATCAATAAATTTATGGAACGAGGGCACTGTGGCAACAGCTTTCTAAAAAATACAGAAAAAACACCATTGGTTTTCTGTGGCACCCCATGAAGAGCAATGTGCACCAAGGCTCCTTCATTTCAATTGCAAATCTGAAATGTGGCAAGTTTTTAGAACGGGTGTGAGATTGCACATTTAAATGTGATCTGGGCTGAAGCTGCTATAAAACTGGTACTATTATCCTCCCAACACGTTCACTGGATTTGTGTTGGCGTGGTGCAGGAGGGTGAAAGACTCCTTTTTGCCGCGGTCCCAGATTCCACCGGCAGATTTACAATTGCAGGCCAGCAATACCAGTGATCTCTCGTCCCTCTGCATCAGAGATGCCCCGCTGACTCTCTCCCTGCCACAGGATCCGTGCATTGATTTCTGGCACCATGCTGCTTTCTACCAGTTAACTCCACAACCACCGCTGAAGAAGCAGCGCGGGTGGAGGAAGTGGTTATATCCAATTAAGGTTTTGTGCTACGCCAGAAGGAGGCCTGAGCTTTATCCCTGGCTCTGCTATATGCTTCCACTGCACTGTTAGTGAGCAAGGACGTTCTCGGGTATGGCCACTAATCTCATTTCACTCATTTTTCTGACAGCTGGGGCCTGATCTTTCCAAAACATTTTGCCTTCTGACGTGCTGCCGGCAGGGACTGAACGGGTAAGAGAGAAGTCTCCAACATTCAAGCCCTGAGAGCGCAAGGGAGAGGCTTTATAAGATGGTAGCACATTTGCAAGTGGTTATACCTGGTCCAGTTTCTCTGGGGAGGGGCAGGAATACCTGCAGAGTTGCAGAAGAGGTTACACGTAGGAGCTAAATCAGTGGGATGATTCTCTTTTAGCCACGATCTCACCCTCGAAGGTACGAACAGAGATTCTCAGCTGAGGTTCTCTGACTCAGCCATCTGACAATTTGGCCACAGCCATCTGATAACTCGGCCAAAGAACCCATTTTGCAAATCACATGTAAACAAGGGAGTACACAAACTGTTTCATGTGACTCACAGTCTCCAAAAAGGTACTCTGTAAACAGTTTATATGGCTAAAAATGATTCTAATCTGTAAATTACAGCATGCTATGCAGCAGGGCACAAGTGTTTCACATTTCTGTCATTTGTCACACATTGCTATGGCCTGTGTCACACACACTGGCAAAACTCTAAAGGCTGAGAAGTTTGGTTATGGTCTTGAGAGTATGAGTGCATAGCAGGCAGTCTCTTCATGAGAAAAGATTTTGAAAAACAGGAGAGGGGTGCTGCTTAGCAGGAAAAAAATAAACAGAGTGAGTAAACTACCAACACACAGGTAGGAAAGAATGATTCTACAGAAAGGAAGTCTGAGGCACTGTGGGTCACAAACAGTGGGCAACAACAAATCACATCCCACGGTGTGCTGCATCAGTAAGCTTCCCCTGAAAGACTCCAGTCTGCTCCTTGAAGAAGGAGGACACAGCAAGGGGAGTCCAGAGGACCGCAATATTCACCCCAAACGTGAGAATGAACATACGAAAGCATGAACATGAAGGAGTCAATAACTTCAATATCAAAAATGCTTAAATGTTACTGTATGCATGTAAACTGTAGATCATTATTCTGGCTTTAGCCGTGTAACAGTGCAATGCTACTGCTGCCACAGATCATTGTGGGCCAAAATCTGACTTTGCAGGGATATAGAGTTTCCTCACCCATGTCAGATGCATGGTGTTTGAATTCACCCCTTTAGAGTTCAAATTCTAAAGCAGTTCAGTGTACTGGAGAGGCTGGCCCCTGTGGCAGGACAGACCCACCGTGGTAGCACCTAAAATCCAATCAAGCTACCATGCAAGATAACTGCTGTAGCCTTGGTGTTGTCTTGGTGTTAATTATGCTAAAATCACTCTGATTCATCAAACTTTGAATATACACCCCGCTTTTTGAAGTCTGATTTGAAAGATAAGATGATAGCTGGCCTGTAAAGGTGTGACTATCAGTCAATCACTTTATACTACAAGATTCCAGTCCCCTCTCATGCAGTCAGGTTCTTCTGACATAACCCTTCTTGGGGTGTACGTGTGACAATTCCTCCCCTGGGCTGGGATACTCCTCAAGGTTGAGAGAAAGAGATCTCCCCATGAGTGTTGGTATGGGATGGGTGAGTTACATCAGATCTCTACTTAATAATTATTTTTGCCAGCTTTAATACAACTGCTTCAATAATTGCTTTGTTACAGTGCACTATACTACTTTACGCTATATTATACTCTGCTAATAGATTTTTAACTTTTATATTGTGTAGTAAATAGTTCTGATTAAGATCTTTCATCCATACACCTGTTTGTTAATTTGTCGTAATAAATAATTCATTTATATAAATTTATCTGTTTTGTAGTCATTAAAACCTGCGGGACAAAGAGGTTTAATCACACCTCTATAATGCCTTTAAATTCAAACAGTTAACACAGTCCGAGGCTAAGACAGGATTCAGTCACACCTAAACCCTTCTCTGACAAGAGGTTTAGAAATCAAGGGAGTCCTTTCTGTACCTTGAGATGCACCAGCAAGGTTTTGCTTTTTAATAACTTTGTCTAAGCCTTCCACTCCCACTCACGACAGCACCTCAGCAGGACATCCCTTGTGATTTTCAAGGAAGGCTTTTCAGACAGACAACATGCTCCATGTTTCTTCTGGTATAAGGATATTAATTGAATTGAATTAATTAAGGATATTAATTGAATGAACCTTGAGTCAATTGCTGTCTGCAACCTTTAAACAAGAGCACTAGCACTAGACAATAGTTAATAAAGAGTTTAGTTTTTAGAGTGGGCTTGTAATGAAAGTGAAAGTTTTTGTCAAAAAATTTACCAGTCTGCTTGGGGCAGCTGATAAAACCATTTGGTTGGCTCAGCTCAACTTTTCATACTCAGCAGAGGGAGGGTTGTCATATTTCATGGATGTGACTTTCTGTTTAACACAGGACACGCAAATCTCGAGATGTTAGAGGAATTAACGAGGAGCGAAAATGATCCTGATGCTGTGTTTGGCAAAACATTATGTGTATGCATCATGGTGTGTTTGTGTGCCTGTACACGTGCATATGAGCACATGAAATTTTGCATGGGGCTGAGAGGAAAGCAATACTCACAATTCATCAGCTTAGAGTCACTTGGATGATGTCGGCTGTTTATTACTGGGGATATAATAGTCACTTCCTGTGGGAAAAGACTATTAGTGGAGTAGTTCCAGAAAGTTTAAAAAATTACCCTATGTGTTTCTGAAGCATTCTAGAGGATTTTAGACATTTATAACATCATGCAGATCTTCCATCAATAACACGTATGGGCCTGTTTACATTTTATTCAGCCAAACATGAGACTTTCTAGAACTAGAAAAAGTAAAGAAGATACCTGGATTGAAGGGCTTGCCATGAAACAAAATGAATTAAAAGATATCTGACTGTAACTCCGAAAAAAGAGAAAATCTATTAAAATCCAGATTCCAAAAATTCCAAGATTTGAAGCCTGTGTCATATAAAATGACACACTAGATTCTGGCCTCTGGATTTTTAAACTTTAGCTGCCCAGCTTTTCCAGATTTTTTTTTTTTTTCTGCAATCACCACAATTAGAAATTACGAAAAAATAACACTGTGAAAGAAAAAAAGTACCAGATGCTTATGTAGTATCAGAACTGAACAGGCTGAGAGTTTGTCAAGAAAGCTTTGAGTACTAAGAGCTTCATGTCTGTATCTGAATGGATTTTAGAAGCCATGCTCCATTGCTTATGTTCTAAGTGCTATATTGGTGGAATATATCACTTGGTTACAAATGACTTCTAAGGCAATTGTTCTGTCAGCTGTTCTGAGGTGCTTTTTATTACAACTCAGGTGTCTCCGAAGAACAGTTATCTTAATTAACGTTTGCAGATATTTAGTTAATAGTCATTATAATTTTTGACAACAGCTGACCAAATCATGGCCACAATCCAAGTGACAGCTGACACCATCTACACTGGTTGATTTCACAAATCAGGAGCTTTTATTGCCAATCTAGGTAAATAATGGCGGAACAGATGCTGTGGGGCAAACGTGCTACTGCTGCAAGAGCTGTGGCCCTTATCACCTCCCTTTTGCAGGCAGAAAGCCTGTGGAAAGCAATGTTGGATTTCATTTTTTTACTTGCTATTCTTTCTGAACAGGGAAAGATTTACTGGGAAGCAGTAGACCAAGGCTACAGCTGCAGAATTGTTTTTCATGGGGCAGTCCAGTCTGTCTTTAATGCACAGGCACATTTTCAGCAGGATTTAAATACCTCAGTAAGGCGGTTCACACCGAAGGAGATTTGCTAAAAGGGTCTAACTCTATCCCTGGAGTAAAATGCATCCCTTCCTCCTTGCCTGCCTCCATCTTGTGCAGTTTTCAGGAGGAAAAAGAGAGAGGAGAGCAAGAACATCTGTCATACGTCGGCCACAATTCCTTCTGCATAGGGTGATTTCTATGACTTACTAGAATCCACTACCAATGAGTCCCAGCAACTTGCCACAGAAGGAACATCCACCAACAATAGCTGAGCATGTGTCTTCCAATATCAGCCTCACTGCCATTTCCCCAGTGCCTTTCACTGCTCTTCGGGAGGAAGAGGGGGTGGTTCGCAGGGGTGCTGGGTGTGAAGTGTCCCAGGGGTGGGGATTTCACACATGACTATAGAGAGGTTAATTTGGTATAGTCCTTCGGAAGAGTAGCTGTGGGTCTGGAGTGTGAGCAATATCTGAATTTGCATAATCAAAGAAGGAGAAAGCAACAATCCTGATGGTTTCCAAGTGGGTATTACAGAACAGACCAAAGCCTGTGTGGTGCGAGATTTTGCTCCTGTCCATTCATGCGAAGTCTGCCCTGATGAGTTCCTTATACAGGGCAGGAGGGGCAGGTTTTGAGCTTGGAGATGTGTCTGGTGGTGGAGAGGGAGGCTGGAGGATGGAGGGACACAGTGGTCTTGGCACGGAGCTGTTCTCACATTACACAGCATTAACTAAGGGCTGCCATACAAAATGAGCCAGCAGCTGCGACTTCGTTTTTGTAGGGGTTTTGCATACAATTACAGCCCAAACCAGCAGGCACTGCAGGCTGAGCCAGGCTTGCAGCTATGGGACAGCCTTCCCACATGCCCGTAGGGAGTAGTCACAAACTCTGCCCTTAGCTGGGCAGCACGAGGGCCATCCAGCCTGCTTGGGAAGTAGTTTATTATTGGCCAGGCATTGGGGCTGGCACACACGGCTTCTGCTGAGGCTCAAACCTGCAGCTTTCTGCCCTGCTGCTCTGAATTCCTCTGACCTCTGGTCCAAAGCAAAGCCAAGCCCTGCCACATCCATTATGCCAAAAGGATGAACATGAAGAGATGCTGCCAGGCCAGCCCTGAGAAAACAGACCCTTGTTGCCCATGTTGCACAGGACAGTACGCCTCTCAAAACAGCTCACTTGTGCTTTTGGAGAGAACTGGTTATTTCTGTCCCCATTCAGATAACAGCCATCCCCCGTGGCACTTTAGTGGTACCTCAGTAGCTCAGTTAGTATAGAGTTTGGATGAGTCCTGCCCCAGGCAACTACTGCGCAATGAAATACCCTTTTGTGATAATCCAGGCCCTGATGGGATTTCAGAGCTCTTCTCTACTGCCACAGGCTCCTGAGCGTGCAAGAACTCAGTTTCTTAGTGCCAGGAAGACCCTGAACTGCAGGAATGACAAAGCAGGAGTTATGCAGACAAATGCATTTTATGAGAAGCAATTACAGAGCAGAGCATATCTGTGTGAGAGGAACTGAGTAAAACGTTACGAGGAAAGGTCTGGTATAACTGTCATCCCTAAAATTGGCAACACACTGGGAAGGGGGGAGTGGGAGGCTGTACGAGAATCTTCATTTACTAGAGAGCTCTCTATCTGTCTCTGGAGATTTATGAACCTTGTAGCTTGTTCACTGTTAATGTCTTATACTCCTGAGAATCCTTTTTTGGTCAGAATAAATGATGGCCTCCCCTGCCGTGGCAAGAACAGATAGTTATATGGTTCTCCAAAAGGACCTGACTGCACCATGAAAGATGAAACAGCATGGCATTTCTTTAGAAGCAAAAGTAAAACTAGTTATGCTCTGTGTCTGAGTTCTTTCTTTTAGCGAAAGAAAGAGAGATGAATAATAGATGGTCCCCTGGAAATATGGTTCCAGCAGATCTTAGCTGGAATCAGGCAATGCTAAATACTAGGAGCTTTCAAGATTATTCTATTTAATCTCTGTAACAATATAGTAATTCTAGCCTAGTGAGAAGCCATTGCAACTCTCCCCTTCCCCCTATAAAGGCCTTGAGTCTGTAAGTGAAGGGAGGTCTTAGCCATGTCCCAAGGCAATAGATAAAAAGCCTTTAGTTCCCCTGTCATTCTCTAGAAGGGTCAGATAACCAGGACATGATATAAGGCATTTCTATCAGGAAACAATATACCACTAAAATGCTTCAGGATGCAAGGGACCTCTGAAAAAAAAAAATAAAAGTACCTTGGAAATAGAAAGTAGATGAGGGCAGTTGAGAGACAGTTAATCACAAATATCAGTGACAGCAACAGGACAATAAACCTTGTTTACAACAGATGTTTTTGGTTGTCAAATATCTATGAAAGGGTGAGAAGACAGGGCCATAGCATAAAGGGCCACCACCCACAACACCCTGAATCCATGTTTCTCAGTTATCTTCCAGATGCTGAGATTTAATACCTGTAAAAGTCCACACCAGCCTCAGAGATCATCTCAACAAAGTAAATGAAAAAAGGTGCTTGGATGTTCCAGTGTGTTTGGTAAAAGCTTAGCAGTCAGGCCAAAAATCAGAACTTCATTAATCAGGCACCAACTCACACATGCACCCTACTGTAGGAGTAGCTATGGAAAAATAGGTTATGTTTTCTCCTAATGATTTTGACTCTTGTGACAGATCAGCCCCCTGCCATACCCACCAATTCATTTGAGCTGTCCAAAACAGCCTACAATATGTTTACTTTCTGCCCAATCTGAATGCAAAAGGGATGTATCACATGGCAGAGCATCACTTTGGCTGCTGTTAGTTTGTGAACCAAACAGTTCTTTATTGAAAGAATCTGATCTTGTTTGGTGTCTAAGAGGTGTGCAGCATTTTGTCTCACGGCTTGAGGACTGCAGCACTCCTCAAACTATGCAACCTTGCCCAGTTACAGAAGATACTGAGAGGTCTTGGGGCTGCTTTTCCCTGCCTTACTTCCCTGCTCCTCTTGTATTTACCAAAAAGTGTTTGGGGTGTAGGATGAATATAGGTTGTGACCTGAGAAGGTGCAAAGAAAAACAAGTATAAGAACTAGCAGATCCTAACCAAATTTAACTATTGCATAATAGTTAAATTGGCATAATCAGACCCTGAAGAAGGATTAGGACCTCCTCACAGCCTGCAGTCCTGAACAACAACCAACCAAACCTACAGACCTGTACTGGTACCCTAGCATCAGTATTCATCTAAGGACCAGTATGTCATTTGCTTTCAGGCATCTCCAGGTTACTGTGTGAATCCACCACCTTCCCCCAGAAATGCCTGCTCTGGAAGATGAATTGAAAGCAAACGGCTGCCACAAATGAGATGCTGTGTGCAGCATGTGAGGCTCTGTGCAGCACTCCTTAGGGACTGGTCATGACCCAGTGGCACTCTCTCCCTCTCAGGGCACCCCTTCAAACCATGCATTCGTTCCAGCTCTGTGCAAACCTCCATTCTGACTGTGAGTAGTAGCCCTGTGCCAGCCGCAGCATTTCTAAGTGGGAGCCTACACTGTTCATACAATAACACTCAAGCTGAACTCCAAGGGCTCTTGGAGGTAAGACAGGCGGAAAAGGCACTTGTCCATTCATTTGCACATCCATCTCCAGACAGCCAAGCATCACAGCCTCACCTAGGCAGTACACTGCCTTCATATGGCTGGTGAGGCCAGTTTCCCCTCTGCTCAGTGGACCACCGGAGAAGAGGATCACAAAACAAGGACAAAGCAGAACTTGATCTCCTAGCTCTGGAGCCATGCCAAAATCCCTTGACCTCTCCACCATCACTGATGCTGGAGCATCAAAAGGCCAGGTGCCTTTTGGTCATCATGTGTGGTACCAAAAAATTATGGCCCCTCCATTGCAATGCACAAGGACCACCAGGCCTTTGTCTCTGCAGAAGGCTTCATGTGTTCTGCTCTGCTTCCAGTAATTTCCCTGTAGTTTCAAACTACATGCTTTCCAGAGGACTTGTTTCATTTTGGAGTGGGATTTAATGTGTTGTCATGGTGTCCCATCCTAATTGTGATGCAGCAGAGTAATTCGGACCACGGCTCAAAACATGTTTGAGTCTTCTGTATGTAGCACCACAGCAGAGCTGAGCTCAGACCTAAAGATACAGCTCCCTGGGGTATCCCAGCAACTGGTCATGTGCTGAGTTTGGTATAGGAGGTATCACATGCAAACCTTCATTTGACCTCCCTCCTCAAATACAAGCCTGGCAGTGACCCAATCCCATGCATTTATGCTCCGTACCAAGCTGTCTATCTGTAACAAACCCCATATTAACATTGGCGTTTTCCACTTTGAAGCAACAGTATTAATCTATTTTGGAGCTGATTTCATGCAGGACACTGGGAATAAAGCACATCTAATGTAATCAGTCTTGCATTTCTAGCTGAGGCAGTGCTTAGGTTGCTTTTTACTAACAACAGCATCTATAAGAACCAGTATGTATCCCTGCTGCAGAGAAAAGCAAACTGGCAGGAGAAGAAAGGATTGTTCCTGGCATCATTTCCACAGCAGAAGGCAGAGCTGTTTCAAGCCAAGCAATTATCCTCAATTTATTATAGTAATGACAATAGTGAAGGACAAAGCTAAAAAATCTTTCTAGACAGGGCTGACAAGCAAGTAGGGGGTTTCTGCCAAAGTCAGGCCTGTGAGTGCCCCATGAGCGTTCCGAGTGCTTACGTCCCTTCTTCTCATGCCCAAAAGGTCTGCCCGCTGGGCTGGAGCTATCCTTGTGCTGTGTACCCATGGGGTCCCTGCAGTCTCCCTAAGCAGCGCTGTGGGACTGCCCTCCCTTCTGGCCACAGGGCTGGCACTCTGCCACTGCCACAGTGATGGGGCAGCAGACCCTTCACAGCTCCTCTTCCTCCCCACAGCTGTGCTTCTCTATCTGGCAGAGTGTGGGCTCCTTCCCCTCCAACCCAAGCAGGAGAGTGACATGGGGACTGCTATACCCTGGACAGTGGAAAAACAGCCACTGGGGCAGACAGTGCCCCATCAGAGATCATCTGATTTTGCACACTTACGCACAAAAGTTGAAACTAGCCAAGATCAGAAAGAAGCACTCAGTCTTTATTAAAAACAAACAAATAAACAAACCAAAACAAAACCAGAAAGAAACACAAACGAACAGGCCCTGCAGCTGGTTGATGTTCAGGCAAAGGCTGAACAACTAGTCTGTGACACTCCAGGCTCTACCCTTTGGAAAATGTGATCACCGGACCTTGGTTAACTTGTCAATTGTCAAAGTGAAACATTATTTGGTTTTTGTATTTTTTTTTTTTTTCCCCTGAAGGAAACCATTAGTTAACAGTCTATTACATTCAATGAAGATGACAGAAAAACAGTCTGACTTGAAATGTCAGGATATGATTTTGTTTACATTTATTTCATCCATTTTTAGCAATAAATGCCAGTGAAGACATATCGTCTTCCTATGTATTTAAACAATACTTCATTTCACTAACTGAAAAAAACCCAAAAACCAAAAACAACAAACCACGTTTCAAAGGGAAGGATTCTGGAATGATTTTTGTTTTCTGTGTCTTTATGCACATATGTCTGTAAGTATATGTCTATACTTACTACCCTTTATTTGTGACTTTTCTACGCCTTCTTCCTGGATTTTCATTAGTACATGCTACCACTTAAAGGGAGGACAGCTGCCTCTCAGGCTGTGAGACTTCATTCTTGGTGTTGCCAGAGTTTTCCTCTGTGATACAGGCTAACTCACAGAGGCATCTGTAAGAGGGGCTGTTGACACTCAGAGACTATGAATTCACCCAAGCAAGGCAAAACACTTGTAAACTGTCACCTATGATGTTATTATTGACTCGTGCAGTGTAAAATGGGACTCGTGAGTATATTTCCTTAGTTCTCTCCCAGCTTTGTAATGGATATGAGTGTAGGCTGCTGTCAAAACATGTGCTGGGTGGTGTTAAGTGGAAGATCACTCTGCTACGGTTCTTCTTCCCATTTTGTGCTGTGCAAGCTGGGGTCCTAGATGGTCCTGCAGCACACTTTGCAATGATATTGCAAAGCCCACAGCAGCAGGCAATGGCAGGCTATGGCAATGCAGGGTAACACTGCAAACAAAGTCATAGTTACCTCTGCAGCAGCACCCTTCTCTACTTGCAGGTCTGGATATTCCTACACACGCTGCCCTGACACTTTCAAGGGAGAGGGTGATGTGTCCCCCATAGCACAGCTTTCTGTGGCCCAGATGTGGAATATCTCCCCACTTCCAGTACTGTTCAGAATGCAGTCCAAAGGGCTGCCATGCTCTGCAGTGACATTTCAATCACAGTCGCCATTTTCACATCAGGCTGAAGCCCATTAGCTGCTAAACTGGCTACTTCCAGGCGCTCAGCTGAAGGAAGCACTTTGTTGGGAGCATAATCAATCTCACCACAAAACTCTGGCTAGTACTCTCTCAGGTGATTAAACAGTCACATGGGAGAAAAATGACACAATTCAAGGCTTGCTCTTAACCGAGCCAGGACATGAAAAATGAAAACTGTCACTACATTACTTAGGCTCCCTTACATCACCACCTCCAGAAAGGAGCCATGAAGGGCGGCCCCTCCGAGATGGATTTATGCATAATTCAAAACATGAGCTGCCTTAAGGAGCACAACTCAGGGTCCAAATCTGCTGAGAATTACAAGCAGCACGAGCTTGAAGGCTTCTCAAGCAATGAAAGGGGCAGATCACTAACAACGCGAGAAAATGAAGCACAGGGAAGACTGAGGTTGAGATCACACATGGGAAGTCACAACTTGACAACTTTAAAAGCTCTGTTAACAAGTGAACATCCCCAGAAGCTCTCATAGTTTTACAAATATCACTAGATTTGTGGTCCTTCTGCTCCATGGTCTTCTTATGCTTTATGAATATTCACTGTATGGGCTCTCCACAAGAATGTAATACAATGCTTTTTAAATAAGTGGAACTTAAAGCAGATTAAATGTTAGATTTCAAAGTGTCATTCCAAGATTTCAAATGATCATGCCAACATTTGTTTCTATATTCAAGTACAGAGAGTTTGAGCGGCAACTGGAAAAGTAGAGAGTATTTTCCAATCCTGAATTCACCACAAGGTAAGACAAAGTCAATTATAGCTGAACTGTCCATTAATTTTCAGGGAATAGTCAGTGTGTAGGCAAAGAGTTGTTTCAAGTCAGTATTCTAAACATGAAGAAATCTGCATTCACCCAAAGTCACCAGAGGGATTTGAATTTGCTAAAGCCTTTCTCTTGATGAGATTGGGATATGAATCAATCACCTTGGGGTAACACATTGCTGTGGTACAACTGGTGACATTACTGGTTAGGACACACATTCTTCCCCTGCGGTTGATTGAAGTTACTTAACCCCGAAAGGAAAAATTCCAGCAGTTTAACTGGTTTATCCTTAAAAGAACTGTGGTTAATTTCTAACTTCAATAATCTATTTTCGGTTCACTCGTATTATGCAGATTTCCTTGACAGATCTGAACACTCCAGATTTTCTCTTATGTGACCTGCCATTACAGAAAAGTCGTGATCAAGTTATTTGTCTGATCTTTTTCTATTGACTGACATTTTAAGTCTTCTTTTGAAGGGGCAGTATTTACATGACTTGAACAACATTTGCAAATAATGCTTTTTTAAAAACTGTGCCTAAGTTTCTGATAAGTCATCATTTTGGATTAATTATCAGGAAAAACATCCCTGTCATTATGTCATCATCATCTGTAAAACAGAGTAACGTATGAAAATTAAGATATGAATTAAATCTAAGTTAACATCACACAGTAGCTGGTATACCCAATTGTTAAAAATCAGTGGATGGTAGCATCCTGAAAGCATTAATAACAGCCCTGAGAAGACATTACAGATAATCTCCAAAAGCAAAAGAAAAGCATAACCACATATTACTCCGTGACTTGGGGAACCTGCTGATACTTTAGGGGCAACTAAATTTAGATACCAAATTCTGCTTTGAATGCTGGCATGCTGACCTGTGATGCTCTCTGGATCTCAGTCCTGTTCAGGAAGCATCAGAACCTTTTTCTGTCCTCTTTGTCTTCAGCCCCCTTCCCTGCCATCTCTGCCCAGCTGAGTGGCTTGAGGGAACTGGTACTTCCTCTGATTCACAGTTAGTCAGTCTGCTTCGTGGGCTTGTAGCAGTTATCTGAATACACTTGCAGAATTTGTCTTTTTAATCCTTCCTCCAAAATTGGAGAAGGAAAAGCTGCACACATTAAACAATCAATTAATAACAATTGGGAAAATTACAGTGTTGCTTGAAAAGCTACTTATTTGAGAGGCCTCCATTAATCTCTACAGCATGGCAAATTCAAACATTTGGAGCTAGCAAAAAATGGAAAGGGTGCTAGCCATGTTCTTGAACATTCACATGTTCAAATCCCCTTTTGATGGCTTTACTGGCCAGATGCCATTTTATAAACCAAAAGGAGAATTTTAAGGTATCTTTCCCTTAACTGACTTTGAAGAAAAGACTGCGTCCTAATGCATTCATTGATTTTTTCATCCAGAAACACAGCCTTTCTTTGTTCACAAAGAGAATGCATATAGAGCTGTATGTCTTAAAAATTCTGTAGCTGAAGGAATACTCAGAAATTGTTACTGATAAACTTCAAAGTCTATTAACACTATCACTCAATCAACACCTCCAAAATGTAGGGTGGGCTGACTAACCTCCATGAGGCAACTGCTGGAGTGCACTGAGAAATTTTGAACCAAGTGATGGGGGAGAATTCAATATCAGCAGACACTGTGCAGTGTCTGCTGCACAGGCAGAGCAGAGTGTGACTCCAGCCCTTGCGGTGGATAGAGAAAGAAGGGCGTGAAGGGCACTTCCTTGGATCTCTGCGTCAATGAGGAAGGGTGGGTGGCAAGAGGATCTGCCCTACAGAGGATCCATTAGAAATGCATAACGGACAGAGTGGATGATTGCATTCCTAGTCCAGATCCTCAGCAGGGAAAAGAGCTGCTTTGGGATCTGCTGCAAGTCCCAGGCAGACTGCAGATATCTGTGGCATTGGGGAATAGATTTTTTCTGCTTTCTTCCAGTCAAGACAGTATCTTCCCTGCGCTCTTGTGCTTAACAGGTATAATCACTTCTTCCCAGTTTCCTGGACCTTTCCTTGCTACTTAACAATGTTCCTCCCTTGCAAACAAGAGCTCAAGCCTCTCCAAGCCCCTGTTCCAACTCAGCAGGAAGCCTTTTGTCTTTTTTCTTATCCTGTGCTCTTTAATTCCTGAAACTATTAACAACACACTCACTGGTTTATTCCCTGACCAGCTCAGAGAAGATACATGAATGATCATTCTTCCATTCCCCTGTAGTTGTCCCTCTCACCCCGATACACTTCATTTCCCTTGCTAAGGCAGTGTTACTGTCACACTGCAAACTGTCCTGCTGAGCACACCCGCAGCTCAAGAACAGTGATCTTGAAAATATAACAATGTCTTAAAAATCCCAGCTATCTTGAAATTATTAGCCATTGTGACTTTCTTAATATGATCATGCCCCACTATTCTCATGTTCTGTGGTGATAAAAGCTGCTTAGGCATAATGAAACCCTGTTGGGCTAAGTCCATCCAGCAGACCCACTGTAGCACAGAAATGCAAAGGAATCCATCACATAAGCAAAGTGTCTTTAAACTGGGTAAACAGGAGCAGTGCAAACACCAAAATTCTTCCACACCACTCATCCATGCACTAGGGCTGTTTCCACTTTTGGAAGGAAGAACCAGATTGAAGAGCAAAGTGATGCAATGGTCCTTGGGCCAACAATGGGAGAAGTGCCAGCCAGGCACAGAGGGAGGAATCTTGGAAAGTGTGAGCAGAAGTCAAGCAAATAGCGGAATTCTGCATAGTTAAAACCATTGATTTCACCCAAGAAGCCTTGCTGAAGGCATCCTTCAGAGCAGCCCAGAACCAGACAGGGAAAGAGGGAGCTGAAACTCTTCTAAAAATGCATAGAGCATTGTCAAGGCCGGGCAATGTTTGTCTTCTCTTTCCTTGACTGGACCATAGAATTGTTGTTCCACCCCAGTGAGAAGAGATATCCAACCCTGAGGGTCAAAGAAGCAGGTTAGGGAGGACTCTTACATGTGTGAGTCATAGGTCCTCTACTCTGACTGGACATTATTACTGATTTACTGTTTAAAATATTGAACAGCCACTGGTTCACACAGTAGCCAAATGCTACTTCACGCATCTTCAGTACTTCTGAACAGCGACCAAGACACTGAACAGAATTTTTTGTCCTTCACTGGAATTTTGGACTAGTCCATGTGTAAATACAGTATCAAAATTACAGCTCTATTTATCTGAAAAATAAGAAAGCGTGAAGGGGATAAAATAATTCAAAGACCAAAAACAATTCCCTGCATGAGGAGAATTGTGGAGCTCAGCCTGCCTGTGCTGTCAAAAAGGCTTATCCAAAGCTGAGCTGATCACAGTGTATATGCACCTCTGTGAGTGGAAAATACGAGGCATGGAAGAGCTTTCTAATCTGGGAGAGAAAGGTATAAGGGAACGAACGACCAAAATACAAACACATATTTTCTAAGTCAGAGTAGGTGGTTTTGTTTAAAACAGATGCTAGAATAAGGGAAAAGGAAGATAACGCCTCCCTCTCAGGCTTCACACCTCAACTAGTGCGAGTCTGGAAGAAACCTTAGCCAGTATGGTGCTGTGCTGTTATGGGCCAGCGCATCCCAGCGCTCTGCTGGGATGCTCTTACAGGGCTACTGACCTCAGAGCCCTTATGACAGTGAAAATTCAGGCCATTTCGTTCAAGCTGAGACATTAAATTAATTATCCAGATTAATTTAGTATAGAGAAAAGCCCAAGTTTCTCTCCTCAAGATGCTGTTCCAGTAGCTTTACGCTGGCTTCCAGTTACTACCTTGGAAGATTCAAGTCATCATTTATGAGCTTGGAGACTTTTCCTTTTTTTTTTTTTTTTTTTTTTTTTTTTTTTTTTGCAGAAGAGAAAGGCTTTGAACGAGCTTGATTCTCTTTTTTTTTTTTTTTGTACTTTGATCTGTCTAATCACATGAATTAATTGACTGTTAAAAATTGTAAAATTCAAATATCATTCAGGAGTTCCATAGAAATACTGAACTATGTCACGAATCATGCCTAAGATCATAGCTTCATACACTCCCCCCAGTGCCATGTGACCATCAACCCTGTATTGATTTCCTTTCATCTCAAAACTGAGGTGGTATTCATTGCCAAAATAAAAAGCTGTCTGAGTTTTGAGAATGCACTGCCAGCAGGTTCCAGGATGAAGCAGAGATATAAGAAAGGGGAGGAGGGGGTAGTGAAAGCATATGTGAAAAAGCTGAATATATTCTTGAGAGAATATATATATTGAAATAAGGCTTTTCTAACAAAACAACACAGGAGCAAAGGTAATAGATGGATGCTACAATACCACTGACCTTGTCCAGAGCTGAATGGATCTTGCCTCTGGTTTGGCTTAAGAGAAGCCTTGAGTGGTGGCCAGCCACGTCCCACTGGTTTGTTCCTGCCCATTTTTCCTCAGCTCAAACCTTTTAATCTTGGTGACTAAGACTCTACCGGGGAAGGGGGAGCGGGGTGAGAGACCAGATGAGACAGGTCAGGGTGTACATAAGCAGACTTTACATTGCCCCAAAAAATAGTGCATTTCTCCCTTGCTGCTCGCTAACTGTCAAACAGTGGTCATGCTCAGGTTTTTGAGTTTAATGTGCACCTCCTACTGAGTCTGGAACTTCACATAATGTTTTAAAGTGAGAGATCAAGATGTGATTCACAGGGCTCACTCTCCAGGAAACTGGGCTCCCTGCAGTAAAACTAGTAAAGGTAGCCAGTGTGCCTAATATAAAACAGTCCACAAAAGGCAGTGCCTGCTACTCTCTGTGGTCTGCCTGGGGAACAAGAGGGCAAAAACCTTTACCAGAAGATACTCCAAAACCACCTATCCATCTCTGAAGCTACACACCATGACTCAGTCCTTTCTTGATTTCATGTGTCTTGAACGTGACCTGAAGCACAAAGACTCCTGTCTTTGTTTAACTTAATGCCTTGTGAAAAAAAGAGAACTTTGAGGCCCAAAAATCTGAATTCCTCAAAGAAAATGATTCTCTTCCACCATTCGGTAAAAGCCCTTTCTCCTAATTAGGTGAAACAAGCATCTTCCTTTCAGAATTCTTTTATCACCTACCATGACATCTTTCAGGGCTGTCTGCCCTTTCCTGAGAGACAGAACAGTCTCTGCCCAGGTACTGTCTGCAGCAGATTGGCATCACGTGTGCTCTCCCTGAACCAGCTGCCTCATTGCATTGCTATTGATTCCGAGTTGGATTTCTGCAGCAAATCTATTGCATTTCCATTAGCAAGACTGCAAATGATGAAAACACTCGTTTGTATCGTTCCAGCTCTGCACCACAATTAACCTGCTACTTAGCCTCCAGCAAGCCAAATTCTGCTTTCTCATCTGAAGCAGAGAAAGGGTTCTCTGTAACCAAAAGTTAGGCACAGCAAATCTGAGTGCATTTATTTGCAGTGCATTAATAGGAGATAAAACAGCACAATAAGTATAAAAATACAGCAGATATGGAATGAGGATGATTTTAGTCCCCTGCAGTGGAAATCCAAACCCTGAGTTTTGTAACTATATCAATTATTAATCAGTTTTGCTTAGAAACTTACGATACAGTACAATCTCAGATGTAATTTTTAATAAAAAAATAATGGCCATATACTGCATATATCTATTGTATTTTCTATACTTACATACACATCTTTATATAAATGAGGAGGGGTAACATGCAGAAGCTCCACATAGCACAAATACATGACATTCAGAGTGAAGGTTACAAAGCAAAATGAAGTTTTAAAAAATAAATACAACTGCAGACTAATGTTTTGTACTGAGAAATTCAGATTGTCATTAAGAAAAGATACTTCAGGAAATACTGCTTTTTTTTTTCCACTATGTTCTGCACATGAAAGGGAAACCACACCCATGAAGTAAATTTGAAAGCCATAAATTTGGGGTGCTTGTCCGAGAGAAAGAAACGCAGGACTGGTCGGTACACTTTGCTGCACGTTAAACAGAGGAACTGTTTCCATGCAATCAATGGACGCTAAAAAGGGGAATGGTAGAGACACAAAAAGTAATAAAACGAAAAATTTGTCTCAGCAAATTGTGATTGCTGAGGACATTTTAAAGACAGTGTGAACCAACTGGACTGGGGAGAGGAAGTGTCACTTTAGAAGGCTTAATGGATCTGAACTCCCTAAAATTTGCTGTGTATTCTGCATCTCACCTCATCATCCCCATGAGTGTTCCTGTCACAAGTACACACATTTGGGAGCCACCACGACCTTTGGAGCAGCACAGACACACAGACTAGCTGGCTCAGTACAGTGGCACTTGCTTTATTGCTGCTTGTTAATGGAGGTCTACGTGTGTCTCCTGGGCCTACTGAGATCAGCATCTCTTTACTAGGCTCCTGATTTAGGCTCAGAACTTGTCTGGTATCTTAACTGGCGATTAATTGTAACTTTCCTTTGACAGATGTTGTTAATCCACAGGATGCATCAAAGAAAAGTCATGGCTTTCAAAATGAGTCCCCACACTGTGTAGATATTTAACTTAGAAACCGAATTGCAAGGGTAGTCTCCCTGTAGACTCATTGGAGAAACAGCATTAGTGCTGCTAGAGTCACTCTGGTAATCGGCTTGGGGAGGTCTCTCCCTTTATGCTGTATATGAAGCTGTAGGCTAACCAGCTTCCTAATGTAGGTGCTAATCAACATCAATAATGTATCAGAAATGGAGTGACACCTGCTTTAAGATGCTCTCTCCCTGCATCCTCAAGCTTTGGGAAAAAACACCAGTCCCTCCTGTGGCACTGCCCTGCATATAACAGTGAGCACAAAAAAGGCTGGTACACAGCCTGTGCTGTATCACCTGCTCTCCCCTCCTGTGAATGCAGTCCTCGGTGGCTCTCTGAGGCATCCCTGACCTGACACATTCAGGGGTTGCCAGGCATGGACTCAAACCTATGGTGTTGCAATGGGGATTTGAACTACAGAGCATGAGTCAGAATTAGACTGTTTCAAGAAAAAGAACAAACACTCTGTGAAGCTTCTATGAACTAATCCTCTTTGTCCATAAACTGAAGCCTTCAGTTATAGGGCTGCAGCACCTATAACTGGAGGGAGAGGCTCCCTCTAGCCTGCCATCAAGCTACAATACAGACCCTCCTGAATCACTGTGTATAGGAGGAAGGACATCAAATGCAGAGCTGAGAAAGAACAAGGGGGAGCGAAAGAGGCAGAGCAAAATTGCAAGGAATATTTCCAGTATGATACCAAAACAAGGTACAGGTTAGTTTTCATTCAATTTTTCCCACTTCTAGCTCTAAAAAGATACAAGAAATTCAGCCATTTTGCCTCGATAACTTTGGAGGGGAACTGAGACCACTTCCTAGGTGTTTACCTAGGTAAACCACTACCAGACCTCAGAGGCAACATTTTAACACCTTTTTCCACCGAGGCTGAGAAAGCAGCATCAGTTGCTGATGCTGACCCAGCACATCTGAAGTGGCAGCAGAAATCAGAAACATGAGAAGGGAGCTGTCCTAGTCAGGGGTGGTTGACAGCAATGCAGAGCCCTTTCTCCACTTTGCCGTGTTTTCCAGGCGATGGGCAGCACGAGTGAGACAGGAAGGAGCCCTGCCTGCCTCCCAAGGGACACGCACAGGTCTGGGGCCGCACTGATGCACCCGCCTCTGCATGTTACAACCAGCACAGGACACGGAGGTAGGGAGATGGAGACATGCTTACTGGTCATCTGCTGGCCACCAGCATGGCACAGTGTGTGCAGCTGGCCCGTCAGCACGTGGCACCTGAGACGTGCAGGGAAGCCAAAAGTAAAAAGGATGCAGGGCCAGTTGTGGATGTGCCACCAGGGACAAGCACCCTCTGGACACTGCTCTCTGATAGGCCTTTTGCCCTGCTCACAGGGAAACCCACTCCAGCGAAGTCATGCTGTGGCTTCTGTCTCCTGCTCTGCCTCTTGTGTGCCCTGTGCCACTTCACCAAGTCACAAGAGCTGTAGTCCCAAGGCCAAGGGCTGCTTGGGCACCTCTGCTTTGGGACAGAGCCAAAGCACAGGACCACTTGTGCCACCTGGGCGGAGTTGTCACCACTGAAAGGCAAGCCCCACACGGGCCTTGCTGGTTGTTTTTGGAGGAAATCTGCTTAAATGGAAAGAGAAAGCAGCGGGAAGACCTTTAAAGAGGGGAGTGGTTCGTTTGCAGGTGTGTAAAAGCAGTTATTACAGAACTACAGATCTGAGTCTGTTATCAGCCTGGGTAAAGGGTGGAATTGTATTTAAATGTGATAGTGTAGGAAGAAGTGAAATTTAGCTCCTAAACTGAGTTTAGGAGCACTATTACAACATTAGCACTATTACAATCTGCATGTCTTCTCACAGGAAATGAGATTGTAGGTTAGTGTGTATATTGTTATCTTCTGCTTATAGTAAAATCTTCTCTGGTGTAACTATGCTAAGACTGACAAGCTTCCTAAGTATGGGAATGCTTTAAAACATTCAGTTTCCCTTTCTGTTTCAGAAAAGGAGAAATGATATTAAAATACAAAATGGAAGCTAAATGGAAAGGAATATCTCTGTATTGATAAAGGACAAAGTATAATACTAGGAGTGAGACCAATCTGAATCTAGTACACCAGACACAATTACAAGGATTATTTCTCTTTGGCTTTCTCTTCCAGGCTCCAAGAAAGAAGAATCAATTAGCTCTCTGCAGACTATGACCTTGAAGGATACAGCTTTAAGGGGAATATGCTGAGTAAGACAGAAAAGAGAGGAGAAGAGAAAAGGATTTGGAAAGTCATGGAAGGGCTAGGTTCAGAAACAGTACATCAACCACAGAATATGAAAAGTGTCAGTTCTTTTTTATTTCTGCACTGGAAAAAAAAAAATCAGTACATAAGGGACCTTCTGGGAACAAGTTACCTCACTCTGACTGAAAAGGAAAGAAGGGCACTGAGAAGCAAAAGAAGGGACAATCCAATTTGCAGATGCTACTTTTCAAGCCATGTCACTGAGAATTTTATAGCTGTCAAAGGCATTAAAAAAAAAGTTAGCACTGATGCAATCTGTCAACCTCTCCAACAAATCTTGCTCTACATAAAACACAATGATGTGTTTGAAATGCAGCTGTTTCAAAAACCCCAAGACAGTCCTTTTAGAGCTGTCCAAAAAGTTCTTTTTATGCCTCTTGGAATTCTTAGGCAGATCTTCTGCAGTGTATTTTTCCAGTTATATTTTCTTATTTTTCTTTGCAGAGAATTACAGCTGCTTGCCATAGCCAGAACTATGTGCCACAGTTAGAATAAATTCTGTCTACACAACCTTCTCCCTCAGAGCCACCCAAAGTTGACCTGCTGCCAGTTCTCCCTCTCCTTTCAGTCCGTAGCTATCGGAAGACTACGATGCCTTAATACACATTTATCTTTAGAAAATTAAGGCAACAGTAAAAAAACAGCAATCAACCCCCAAAAATCAAACAACCCCCCCCTGCCCTCCCCTCCACACACCTACACAAAAAAAACCTAAAAACCCCTTCAACCCAGTCACCCAGCTTATGGACAAACATTTATTTCCCAGATGTGAGCAGATCTGAATGCAGATCATGGCTTTTTGTCAGTGATTGCTCCAAAGAATCTCTTCCTCCCTACCTCCTCCTTCCTTTACTTCAGAGATGAAGTTAGCAGGTTATTGATAAAGGTTTGCTTTGTATGTGAAAATTCAAGAGGAATTCTTGAGACAGTTTTGACTAGATAGTGGTCTCTTGTCACTTTATGAAGTGAAAGTGCTGTCATATATTTAATGTCGCAATATTTGCGCTACAAAAAAGATTTTATATATCAGCAATATTAAAAAAAGCACAAAACAAGACACTTAGAATAGTACTATATAATTGCAAAAGTGGTTGATTCAAGTAATATCACAGACAAAGCCCCCTGTCATTTAACAGTACAGCAGTATTTCCCTATTAGAGCTGTTTCCATCAGATAAATTACTTTTAGCCCACAGGATGGTTATCACCATTATCTATGCAAAAGGAAGTAGGGTTTTTAGAGGAATACTTAGGACTTCCTTTCAGTGATTCTGAAACTGCTGTTCAAGATTGACTCCCAGCTGAAAGGACCTTCTCTGAAATCATTGTGGTTATGCCTGCAAGGTGGTTGGCCCAAAATGTTAGATCTAATCCAAATGCCACGTATCTATACCCGGTCCAGTGCTAGTGGGGCTAAACTTAGCAGTGAACTTCTGCTGCTGGCTTCAGGGCTCCAGGGTGAGGTCTAGTATCTACCATCTACAAGGTAGCCAACCTGCAGCATTACAGGGAAGGCATGAGGGAGAACAAAAGACATGGGGTCCTGCAAGGAAATTTGTGGGGAATGCAATCATGCACTCTGATCACTGCTGCTTTCCAAATGAAAACCTCAGCCCTGTGTTCTCAGCACAACGGTGCGCTGCCTTCTCTTTTACTGGAGTTGCACAATTTTACACAACTCGGGAACTGCCGGCTCGATCTGCTCCGGGTTTGGTGGGTTAAAGTTATGAACGCCAAAGAAATGATGCTTCAGCAATGCAGCACTTTGATGCTTTACAACTGCTACTGAGAAAAAAAAAAAATACAGGTGCCCTGGATGTTTTGCGCTTCTAGGATGAGCAAAGTCTAATTCAGAAATTGATTCCTCCTACGTTGGCAAGAATGCTTTCCTGAAATGCCCCACAAAAGGCAAAAAGGCACTATGTGAGAAACAGTTTCAACAAGAGTCAGCTCCTGGAGATGGGAAAAGACACAGAGAAATGCGTGCTTTGCTCTTAGGAGAAAGATCATAAGCTAGACGCTAAATTAATAATTCCCAGTTTCTAACTGCTTCAAATACGCTGTCACTTTTTCTCGCTGTTCTGAGTGTTTCAGGAGGATGATAGGGATATTTGCCAGCAACAGATTTCAGGAAGGATATAGCAGAAGTGCTCTGCAGGCAAGGCAAGGAAACTGAACATGCATGGAAGATCCAGCACAGGATGCAAATCGAATTTCTAAGAAAAACAGACCATGTGGAATAGCTATCAGAGAAACAATAAATCACATATTTCCCTACAAGTGGATGCAGAGAAAAGGGTGTTATTAGCCCTTTATAAAGATCCTAAATGAAGCCCTCTTTACCCTGTACAGTTCAGAACTACGTGCAGAGGACTCTAGATGCTCTCCTCAGAAGGTAACCCATGCTGTACCTGTCTTAGCACACATAAGCATTGCATGCCCACCACATGCCCTCCTTGTGGACAGTCGCAGAACAGTTAAGCGGATTTTTTTTTTTTTTTTTTCTTTTTTCCTTTCTCAGTGGAAGGGGGAAAAAAAAAAACAAACCTCTAAGAAACACGCAGCTTTTACTTACAAAGTTTTGGAGTGGTTTGGAGATTGGTTTCTGTTGCTTGTGCCTGAGACGCTGTGGTAGGCTCCAGGGCGGGTGGTGACAGCGAAGGTGCAGCAGAGGACAACAACCCAACATCTAGGATGCGGTTATACAGAGAAGGCTGGAGGAACGGTTTGGAGGGCACAAGTGAGCTGTCACTTTGCACTGTCACTTCAGCCTTGCTCTTGGGGCTAGGTACGAGGAATGGTGAGGCATAGACCTCCGAAGGCACCCAGGCAGACAGAGCTGTAGGATCCACAGCGCTCTTTGGGTCTTGTCCTATCCTCCCAGGGTCAAGGTGGGTAGGAGAGTCATACTCAAAAATCTTGTCCACAAAGACCCACTTGAGGCCAGCAATGCAGAGGCAAAGGCTAAGCAGGCAAGCCAGGATAGGGGCGATGCAGATCTTTTCAGAGTTGAGGCAGCCCTTCAGTCGCTCTGCCTCCAGGCACGCACAGCAGGTTGCGGCAAGGCCTGCTATCCCCTGGACCCTCCTGTCCTCTCTTTGGGTCCCCGTCATGTTCTCCTCATCTGGGAGCCCGTTGAGGGATGCATCAGGGCTCAGCTGAGCTGAGGGGCTGGGGAAAGTGTCGGCAGCTACTTCAGACATGTTTAAACATCAGCTCTCAAACAGCTCACCTCCAAAAGGCCTTAACTCTATCACAGTCCATTACTGTGAGACACAGACAAAAAGAGATGGTAGTAATAGTCACAGTGCTCTGCAAAAATCAGAGTTGGCGTCAATAAAAGGTCCAAGCTCAGCAACGTCATCCAAACTGGGAGAGGAGTAACGCACAGGAAAAATCAGATGCCCCCCGATCCCCCTGCCCCCAAGCCCTCTGTCACTCTCTCTGCTTCTCTGAAGCGAGAATAGCTTTGCAGTTACTGAGCTCCTGTTTGCTAGCCACTTTTATAATTCCTTAAATGCCTCTCAAGCAATTTCAGTTCTTCTGAAGGAGGGAAGAAACATTCCCCCAAAAGCAAGCACAACAAAACAAAACAGGGGGAAGGAGGGTGATGAGATAAAGAAAACCACAAACATTGAACAAACTGACCGGATTAAGTGAACCAGTAGCCCAGAGCGAAAGGCAAGACTCTCACCTTGAGCATCTGAGGCTGGTATCTGCTTAGACGAGGAAAACAATTGTCATGCGGTAGAAGGAGCAAAAGCAAAATCTGTAACAACAGCGGCAGCGGCAGAAGTGACAGTAGCAGCAGCATCCTGTCGTGTTACAGCGGCGGCTGAAAGAGGCTGAATCATTACAGAGCAGCAGGTGCTCGCTGTCTGAGCATCACTGCAAACAATATCATTACACAGAGGTTTGAAAGGAAGAGCGATGCCAAGACGGTGGTAACTCCCTTTCTCTCCCCTCCCTCTTTGTCCTTCTTAAGCGATCATTCACTTTCCTC
>VXAY01007346.1:247575-278930 GCA_013399855.1 Oxyruncus cristatus | reverse complement strand
TGTTTGGGGTTTTTGGGTGTGTGTGGTTTTTTGGTTTTTTTTGGGTTTTTTTTTTTTTTTTTTTTTTTGGTTTGGTTTGTTTTGTGTTTCTTTTTTGGGGGGGAGGGGGACAGGTCTGTTGTTTTTTGTTTGTTTGGGGGCTTCTTTTCTCTCCAGATCTGACACTGCCTTCACCCTGTCACTGGAGTCTCCAACAAACCTGTTGGGGTGGTTGCGTTGATTTATTTTCATAGTGCAGCACTGAGCAGGGGTAGCTCTCCAGTCTCAGGGCTCAGGCTTGGTCATTAACTCCCACCCACCTCAGTGCTCAAATCTCTCTGCATGCCTGCATTTGAACACTTTATTCAGACAGAAAAAATTCCCCCTGAGTATTCATGGGATGGTGGCAATACTGCTACTTTACACAGGCTCAGCTGTGCAGGATTTTGTGCTTGTCATCCTTCATAGTCACAGTGCTGCTACTGCTGAGGGAGCCACTGTACGCTGATAGTTTGAGCAAAGGTCCTGAAAACCCTAAATCAAGGGATTATCCCTCCCTCAGTGATGCCTGGTTAATAAAATACTTAAATGTACGTGGAGTTAAACAAGTGGTGAAATGCCTTCCTGATTAGAGATGGGCTACATCATATATCTAAGTGCCTTTTTGAATCATAGCCTAATTCAGGAACTGAGGAGGCATTTTGGAGCATAGTGCTGTGGTTTCATGATAAACAGTTTGGGCAGCAATATCCTTATCCCTGTCTCTCCTCTCTTTGTGCACCCTCTGTTCTGCGACCTGCACCAATGCAGTAACATTGTTCATGTGGCCAGGCTCTCAGCTGGATCAGAGAACTGATGTTTGATTTTAAAATAATTTACTTTTTAAATTTTTTTTAATGGATAAGCTTACCAACTAATTCCCAGCCTGTCCCCATAAATATATATAAGCTAGAAGAAGGAGGATAGGAGTATTCTCCAGAGGCCTGAAGTTCCTTGACCTTGTTTTCTCACCAAAGACTTTGCACAGTAAAACCATGACTCAAAGCCCTTCCTGAATCTGAGTTTAACTTAGGCAGAGGCTCCTAGTAAATCCCAACAAGACACCCATTACTCTAAAAAATCTTGATTCTACTAACTGCACCTGTAATTTTTTTTTGTATAGACAGAATTATTTTTGTGCCTGCACACATTCCCAGCTGGTACTGTTTAAAACCTAAGGCATCATACTTTACTTCACTTCACTTCAAAGCATCATTTTCTATACTTTAACATGGAGTTTTTCATAGATTAACTCCTTAGTATATGCATAGTCAATAGTTTTGCTATTAGAAAACCAAAAAGAAAGAAATCAAAGACATGGAGCCGGCCTACTGCGTAGAACTATTTCTGTATCATTAAACAACGTGTATTAATGATAGGACATTGACATATTCGTGGCTTAGACTTTTTTACAGTACATCTTACAGTACAGTTATACATTCTATACAGAATCTGCAAATGCCAGAATTTTGCTTGCAGAAAATGCTATGATTCCACCTCAAGAGCTGGTTTGCTTAGCAGCTTTCTGCAAATACTTCTAAATAATGAAGTTAATCCACCTTATCCTAAATCAGGATATTCACTCAATTACTCTGGTTCGTTTGGCTCTGGTCATGTCTACATGCAGCCTGATTATGCTCAAGTTAGCAGAATTGGGATGTTCACTGATTGAAACAGGCAACATGATATTTTTAAGTGCAAAAATTCAACAATAACAAAAGCAACAGCTCTCATCATGCCTCAGAATCCTTGTAGCATCGAGGACATTTAATATTTAATGTTTAATACTCTTTCTTAGTGCATTCAGAAAGCCATAGAAGGTATGAATCACTCCTTTGGCATTGGCTGGGAAACTTTGTCAATTTCCAGCAAATAATTAAGAAGAATTCAAATAAGTATGACAAAGGAGATTTTACGTCTAGTAATGAGGTTTCAGTAGTCTAATCAAATATGCTTTTGTTACATAGCCACATTTTGAATGCAAACCCTAGCCTGCCACATCTTTCTCACCCCTGCACCCAGGCTCTTTTCTCGGCTGTATGTGGTCTAGCACAAAAGCAAAACTCTCACCTTCTGGAAATCAGGTAAAATGGGTTCATTACAACTTGTTTGCATTTAACCCACGGGCATACAACAGCACGGGGCAATGGAGGCCATTGCTACTTGATGATGTAAAATCCTGCAATGCAGCCTTAGAAACATCCCCTTCTGCAAGACATTGAGAAACCTTGAAATGGAGCATCGGGGGTGGTGACAGAGCTGATACATATGTATCAGAATGAGTTTATAATTAATTTCATTTGAAGGACTCACTATTCCTCCAGCACTCCCTGCATTCAAACTGTCCACCGGGGGTGCATTATACTTGCCTGTGTTTCACCACAGAGGCTGTGGAGTGGCAGCAGGGCTACAAAAAAGGGGATAGAGAGGACAGCCTGTCTTTTTCCTTCTTCTTGAGGGTGTCTAAGGAATAAACGCATTTACTCTGAAAGACTGTTTGAAACGTGGGTCAGACAGGCAGGGCTGAGGTCACCCTGTATTCTGTGTTCCCAGCCAAGATCATTCAAATTATGATCCAGGGAAAAAGTCAAATAGAGAAGAGCTGCCCTCACGTAGGAGTGCTCTACCTGCAGTGGAAATGGTGGCTATGAAAGTGGGGAAGGGGAACAAGCACCCACAGGCTGCAAGAAAAAGAAAAAGGCACTTCGTGATTTGGCTTGTACACACATAGAGGAGATGAATAGTGTCCCTAAGTCCCTTTCTGATCAAGGCCACAGTTTGAAGCCAGACCCTGTAAAATTTTACAATTCCCTCAGACATTTGCTTCTGCGAAGATGGGGTCAAATATCTTGCCAGCATGGGCAAGATTTCAGCCTGCTCAGCCACAGCAACAGCGACGATCTAAGACCTGCTTTCACTTGAGGGATGCCTTGCTCTTGCTCAAACCCTGCATATTGCTCAATTGACGCTTAATTCCAATTAAATTAAAAGCTGCCACAGGGCAACAAAACCTCTCAGTGTTTCTAATTTCACACTTAAACACTGTGTCCTTCCTTCAGGGTTTTCAACAAAGGAACGGTGTTTTAACAACTTCGCAAATACTAGAGGAGAAAACAAGGAAGTGACCAAAATAGGTTCCACTCTAAAGGCACAAGGTCCACAGAGGACAAAGCCCAAACTCCTGGGGGTGGACCAGGCTGACACACACATTCATGGGTAAAACGTTTCTACTTATTCCAGAAGCCTTCAGCTCAGCTAAGGGAGGAAAAGGAAAGGGTGTCTTGAATTTTGAACTCCTTTTTCTCTGAAGAGTGGAGATTGCGCTCCTGCCTCACTGATCAATATGGAATGATTCTCTGGAGGCCTTGTTAATAACACTTGAAAAATACGTGAAATTCAGTGTATTACGTTCCTCTTCCTTCGTTAGGCATCAGTTCGTGGTTTCATCAGGAAAGTAGCTCTGCTCAGCTGCACAGAGCTCGCTCTTTGAGACGGCCTTGAAGGACACAATTTGACTAAAATTTAACCAAGTGAACTGAAAAAAAATGTTAACATTTTGGCCTATGTTGCTGAATATGTGCTAGCAACACTACCCAGTGCACGTGTGAGCAGACAACCTATTTCCTTTGCAAAACTAACCCACTTAAGAAGAGCTAGTATTATCCCAACAGTGACTATTAGGGTTAGACACAGACTAATTAAAAACCTATGCAGCTGGGGTCTAGTCAGCATTAATAATTAGTTGTATCTTTTTCCACCACCTTCCACCCCCCACCTCCACCTTGATTCCTCCTCTTACGGAAAAAAAAAAACCAAACAAAAAACCCCAAACCAAACAAACAAAAAAACCCCACAACTCTGTGCATGTATGTAATTACAGGAAACAGAATGCATTATTAATGTATTAATGTGGTTGCAGCAGACAGAAAGTTCAGGTTTACTGCTTACCAATGTAGAGGTAAGTTGTAGCTACCGGCAACAGTCAGCTCACTGGTGCATTAGGTAATGAGAGAGTTTCCAAGAGTGCCAACTGGAGCGGTTAAATAATACCAGCTGTTTGAGAAAGGACACAGAAGCTGGAAGGAATGACAGGTCTGAATTTATCACTGAGGCAGACAACTATGGACAACCTGTAAGAATTATTCCACGTACAATTAACTTGTAACAATAAGGTTGTGCATTTTCTTTGATCCACGAATGTGATTATGTTCAAAAGCAATTACACAAGTTGGAACTCTCCAGAGGATGGGAAGAGAGGAAACAGATACAGATACTTGTACCATGAGACAAAGCACCCCAAATAAAGATCTTTACCAAGCCCTTTTCCTATCAAAACAACAGTGTTCACAGTGAGCTGGAAAAAAGGCATACATGGCCTATGATTTCAAGGAATATCAGATAGGTCAGGCCAGAAGTGCTCATTTCCTGGCACACTGAACAATGATCCATGATTACAGACATGTATCTGTCAAGCCGGTATATGAATATTAACGCTTAAGAAATGCCTTTCAGATTTCATTTTCTAGTTACTCTGGACAGTATATTATGCTGCACAGAAATATGGGTACAGAGCCAGAACTCCTGAAATGAAGGCGTAGAACAGCAGAAAGATACAGTGTGCTTTGAATAAGCAATAAAGTTACAGATTAGATACATGGATTAATGTCTCAGGAATTAATTCGGACCTGCTTCCCCAGCAGGATGCCTCTGTGCAGTCTCAACCTGGGCCACAATTCCTTTTTTCCCCTCCTCAAGGGGTTCCTCTTTTTTTTTTTTTTTTTGTACAGAATTTGTTACTGCTAAAAAAAGTGCCTGAATGTAAAAATTGTAGAAAACAGCACGGAGCTGTCCTAAAGCTGAAGAGTCAGGAGCTTCTCCCAACAGACTGCTGATGCACCTCACAGATCTCAGGGATAAACTAAAGAACCTCTGCAAGTGGACTGCCTTCCTAATAAGTCAGAGGGGAGGACCCTGGTCTGCACCCAAACCCAAAGGGCTATCAGAAAACTTGGCACATGCAATGTTAAATCTTTGTTATCCCAAGATCACTTGCACGTTACCGAACAAGTGCTGCAAGAGGGTTGTCATGACACCTGTGCTTTGGGTTGTGGCCCCTCACTTTCACCCTGCTGTCTATCAGAGCCTCCCTAGTAGCTTCTTAACCAACAAGGAGCTACTGTTTATTCTTCCCACAAGCTGGGCACAGTGGGGATTAGGGTAAAAACCACTGCATTCCTGCCTTTGTGGATGACTTTCTATGGCTCGAGTGGCAATAGTTAACTATAACCTTTTCAGCTACCCACTGCCATTGACTATTTCCGTACTGAAGACAGGCTTCTTAATACTGCTGTGTGGAACTGTACTCAGATGACACGGAGAAATCCTTTCGTAATTATTTGAACTAATCCCATTAGGAAAGAAAGGCTTTCAATTGCTAAAGCAACAAAAAAACCTTTCAGGGAAGGAGCCCACCACTTCAAATTAAATCAACGCCCCCTTCCAGTTCAGGATAACCTGATTATTATTGTGCATAAGAAAAGTTGTGTTAACTGAAATGAAAAAATGTTTAACATTTTAGGAAGTTTGGTTTTTTTTTTTTTTTTTTTTTTTTTAATTTTTAAAATGCATTTGAAATGCCTACAAATGCAAAAGACACCACTCTGTTTCCCTGCCTGTATTTTATTTGTGCTTTACTAGTCCACAGCTCTACTTGTTTATTTTCAAGTAGGAGACTTTCACAGAATGGCATAGTTTTATGAGGATTTTGCCTATGCTCCAAATTTATGCTACCAGAGAGGACAATTTATGTTCCTGAAATTTGCTGTTATTTTAATGCTGTGGTAGCATGACAGTGGCAGAGTTAACTCTTTCATGTGCTCATCAGAAATTCAGCTAGAGTGTTTAAAATGACAGTACCTTGATTTATTGAGCAATAAGAGGAATTATTTCTCTGTGGCTACCAGCCAAACAAGCAATCTTTTAATAAGGCATGTGCAGTCATGGCATTTCCTTTACGAGGGAGGAAAAAGAAATAGAAGCCAGTTCAAAAAAAAAAAAAAAAGAAAAAAGAAAAAGTACCCAGGCACTTAAAATGGGCCTAATTTGGTATACAGGCACACCCTGCCGTGTGGCTTTGGGCACCTCAGTTCCCTTCTCACACCTGCTTCTGTCCGTGTCTGAAGGTGCTCCTCCACTCATGACCCTAGAGGGAGCTGGATGAAGCAGGATGGCTCCTCACATCCTTCTACCCTTCCAGACTTCACCCAAGGTGTTAACAGCAGCTTTTGGGTTTATTTTAAAATAACCTAACATGGCTACCCCTTTTCTATCCATTGGGAGTTTTCTTTCTCTCCTGAGAGCACACTTCCAGTACTGACACGGCAGACAGTTTTAGGAAGGACTTCCAAGTTCCTCTTGCTGAAGGAAGTCTCCAGCTTTGTAGAAAATGCTGATACGTTTTTCACATCAGAGAGATGAATGTCACTGATGCTTTTTTGAAGACTTTGTGGACAGAGGAGAGACATTGTGAACACTACCTCTTCACAGAAAAAGAATAAGTGCATTTAGTTGATGGTGGTTTCATGACTTTTTTTTTTTTTTTTTTTTCTCCTTTTGGAGACAACTTCTCATGCTCCATCTGAGTCATCTACAGAATGCTGTCTGTCTGTCTGGCTTCCCATCAGCACATGATCATGGAGCAACCTTTGGTAACTGGTTGGACTAATCCTGGTAGGAAAAAAAATCAGTTTTGAGGCATCAAAAGTCTTTCTGGGCATTCACTGGGGTGTCTGCACATGCATTTCAGAATTCATGGTTTGTTCCCTCAGGAGCCAAGTGTTGATCTGAGATTCCCAGCCTGTAATTTGCACTCATACGAGTACTAAGGCTCATGCTTAGGGTTGCTCAGGAGTTCTTTCCCCTCATCAGTGTCTTGCTAACTTCCAGTTGCTAGACTGTCTGTCTTTTTTGAGCACAGGAATGTGTCGTTGCGATACATTTTTGCATTTGCGGGTGTACAACATCCCTCAGGTAAAGGATTTAGAAAAATCTAAGCAGGATTGTGTATGTATTAAAGAGTCTTGCAAAGAGAAAGACAGTGTTTGGTGCCTTAGCAGCAGCACCGAGTCATGTTTACCCTGAGCAGGAGTGTAAAAACACGGGAGAAAGAGGCAGATGCTTTGTGGGACCTCTCTCCATTTATTTAGCAAGGAGCTGCAAGACTTCTTAACAGCCTCTCACATAATGAAAACACAGCAAATATTTTCATAAGTGGAGGAAAATATTTTCCTAAGTGGTGAGAGAATGTGAGAATATCTATTGAGAAGTACGGTCATCTCAGAAGTACGTTGCTGCTGTCAGTAATTAATGTAGGAGTTAGAAAAGTCAAGCAACTAACATTGAGACTGTCTTCTTTTGTACAGCTTTCTTTCTAGCTGAGATCAAACACACTGTTTGGTGAATCGATCCCTCTCCCCTTCCCCACAAGCATTCCTCTTTAAACATCTACATTTTCTCGTAGTAACATTATTCATCATGTCTGAAATTGACATGATCATGGAAATTCCCAAAGGAACCTGGAGCAGGGCTCCTGTTGCTCTTGCTGCACAGGAAATGCAGCAGTTCTAACTCATCCTTCCTCTGTAATGAAGAGTCAGATTCATTGCCTTGCTGTGCTGAGGAGGAAATTGCTGCATAATCTCCTTTCACGGCTAGACAATCCCCTCTTTCCAAAGCAGGCTAAGCATGCAAATTCTCCAGACATATTTGATGAATTTCTAATCACAGTGGGTGAAACGACAGGGCAAGGGTGAGTGTCAGTGACAGAAGCCTTGTGCTGGCTCCCTGGTGAAGACATTGTTTTCCTTGTATGTTCACCCACGTGTTAATTGTGGGTGATACATATTAATAGTATCTGCTCTGGGACAAATAAACCAGGATCAGGTCAAACTGTGGCCAGTCTTAAGGTCAGTTAGAAGGCCTTGAAAAGACTGACACACAGATCCTTCTCGGCACTTCACATGGATTGCAAAATGGGACCCCCAAGATCTCCCAGTTTACAGTCTTACATCACTAGCACAGTGAAGGGAGTGCCTTCATCCAGTCAGGATGTTCCTCTCCATCTCCTGAGCAAAGAGAGCTCCCACCTCTGTGGAGTGGGAAGAGTTATGCCTTTAGAGCAGGCCAAGTTTTGCTCTTACAGCCTGTCAGGTGATTTTAGAGCCCTTCATGACTATATTTTCCTGTATGGGGAACAGAAACATTTCCTTTTTTCCACGTGGAAACAAAAGAAAAAAACACCTGCCATTGAGAAGCACCTATTTGCTTAATAACTTGACCCATTCAGGTCAAGTTCTTAAAGAAATTTTGAGAAAAGATTTGATAGTTGCGTGGAAAATAGGAACATGACTCCCTTTCCTGCACTGACAAAACCAAGTGCTTCTTATGTTCAGGTTAGTAAGCCTCATGCCTTAGCATATATGTCAATAGTTAATCACAAAAGGGCAAGGATGGCATTTTCTGGGTATTACAACAAGTCCACAGTTTTCCACGAGGACTGGTTTTGCACCTTCCTCTCCCTTTTTGGCCTTGCCCACAGTAAGTGGACAGTAAGGAGTAAAGCATTGACATATAAACCGGAGACGTGTATTTGATAGGTGGACCACAACATGGATAGGGGATTGGCTGGATGGTCACACTCAAAGCGTTGCAGTCAATGGCTCGATGTCCAGGTGCAGACCAATGACAAGTGGTGTCCCTCAGGGGTCGGCACTGGAGCGGGTGTGGTTTAACATCTTTGCCAGTGACAGGGACAGTGGGATCGAGGGCATCCCCACCAAGTTTGTTGGTGACACCAAGCCTGTGGTGTGGTTGACACAGTGGAGGGAAGGGATGTCATCCAAAGGGACCTGGACAGGCTTGAGAGGTGGGTCTGTGTGAACCTCACGAAGTTCAACAAGGCCAAGTGCAAGGTCCTGCACCTGAGTCGGGGCAACCCAAAGCACAAATACAGGCTGGGAGGAGAACAGGTTGAGACCAGCCCTGAGGAGAAGGAGTTGGGGGTGTCCATGGACAAAAAGTTCAATATGTGCTGGCAATGTAAGCCCAGAAAGCCAACTGCATCCTGGACTACATCAGAAAAGATGTGACCAGCAGGTCAAGGGAGGTGATTCTCCCTCCCTGCTCTGCTCTCTCACCTGGAGTACCTCACCCAGCTCTGGGGCCCCAACACACGAAAGACATGGACCTGTTGGAGTGAGTCCAGAGAAGAGACACTAAACTGATCACAGGACTGGAGCACCAATCCTTTGAAGACAGTCCAAGGGAGTTGGGGCTGTTCAGCCCAGAGAAGAGNGTGATTCTCCCTCCCTGCTCTGCTCTCTCACCTGGAGTACCTCACCCAGCTCTGGGGCCCCAACACACGAAAGACATGGACCTGTTGGAGTGAGTCCAGAGAAGAGACACTAAACTGATCACAGGACTGGAGCACCAATCCTTTGAAGACAGTCCAAGGGAGTTGGGGCTGTTCAGCCCAGAGAAGAGAAGACTCCAGGGAGAACTTACAGAAGTCTTTAAGTATGTGAAGTGGGTCTACAAGAAGGCTGAACAGGGACTCCGTACAAGGGCATGTTGTGATAGGAGAAGGGGGAATGGCCTTAAGATGAAAAATGAAAGGCTTTTAGATTAGATAATAGGGTGGTGGTGTTTGCTATGGAAGAGTGAGAGGGAGCTGGAGCCGACAACAAAAGAAGATTACAGAAGAGACAAGACTCCCCATAAATTTTACTAGAGCCAAATAGGAGTCAGAAAGGCTGAGTTCCTCTCATGCTCACAGGTTAGGAGGAAACTCATTTAGCAGAGGCATCATCTTTCTGTTGTCCCATTGGCACCCATTGCTGCCTGAGACAGGACACAGGGCTTGGTGGGTACTGGGGCTGGCCAGCCTGCCTGCTGATGCATCCTGGCCGTGCTGCTTCCCCATCCTCTGTGAGCACGGTCTGGCAGCAGAAATTCTGCCCTGCAACAAATCCTGCTTTCCAGAACAGGACAGCTACCCCTTCTTTCTGTGACCAGGAAGAGGAGGTACAGCACCATGACTGCTTCACATGTGGTCGTTTGACTGGCTGACAGCTAGGACTCTTTTCAAGATACTTCAGTTTTGACAGGTACTATTGTGTAGAGAGACGGTGCTCAAAATGATTTGGAATGACTGTTTTCTGCAGAGCTACTGAAGGCCAAGAGATGATCATGACTAGGACTGAGGAAAAAGTAGTCCTCAGAGATCAGAAAAGCAGAGTTCTTTAAAAGCTCACTGGACCCTTATTAGTCAGTGTTTCTTATAAATACTGTAATGTACTTTGTCATGCTGACAATTTCCTGTGATAATAAAAGGGGAGATGCCAAGAATACAGCAGTGTTTAAGAAATGAGTGGTGAGATCTGATTGAGACAGAGGCTAAGCAGAAGTGCCAGCTCATACATGCATGCATTCTTCTCTTTTCTGCTTACACTAGCCTTTCCTGCACTCCACCACCCCTTCCATACTAGGATACAGCAGATGAACTCAAGAGCAACAGGTCTAAACAAGTGATAACCAGTTCTCTGCTTGCCTCCCATTTCAGTTAGCTGATGCCTATTTCTTCTTAAAAAGATTTTTTAGGAATACCTTTTTTTCCTTAAGGAATTCTCAAAATTTTCAGCAATCACGTGCCAGGTCACCATCTGCAGCTAATATGTTTCTACTAGAGCTACCCGTGCCACATCTTGTTCTGAAAATTTTATAATAGTCAAAATACTTGGCTTACTCTTGTTGATTTTTTTTTTTTTCTTTTCTCCATCCAGACAGAGTTCTTCATCCAGTACTTCATACACGATGCTTCTGGGTTGTTGTGAATGGCAATCGCATATTTTACAAGATATTTACAGATGATGAAAGCTATTTCTCAGGATGGAACACATTATCCAGAGAAACAGATTCTCACCAAATTAAGAGGAAAGAATCCCTCCTCTGTACACAGCCTTCTTTACTGACCATCTGCTAATGGTGCCCATGTGTGTATGAAATTCATTTGCACATTTAAATTGAAAAGCTCCGTTTGCTCAGCTTGCCTATAACTGTGCTCTCTTGCTGGGGTGAATATTAGGTCTTTGATGCATGCATATTATCCAGTGAACATGTAATTGCAAACACAATCCACATCCAATTATCTAGAGTTTTACTGTGTATTTTCTACACATAACTCAAGCAGTAAGTACAACAACGTATTAGCTCTCCAGGTGTCTGTTTGGCTGGAAGAATTAGTAAGGCGCTGGCATTTAACTCTTGATCTTGAAAGTGTAATTCACCCATGGCGTTGCTGCCAACATGAGAGGTCACTTACACGTGTGACGCAGGATACAGACATGGATAAGACACCAAGGATCCTGTGCATCTAACAGAAATGTGTAACTGGACAGGAAAAGGTAAACAGTCCCTAAGCCACGCCTCATTTCCTCTCTCCTGACTCCAGGAAGGCATTTCACCACTGCACAGTCCAGATGCGCTGGCTTAACACGTGTGGAGAGGATTTCGGACTTAGGTTACCTCCCGTGAAGGTTGGGGTTGATCTGCCGGTCCTGGCGATCACAGCTACGCTGGCACGGCTATGAGTCCACCAAAAAAAAGATATGGAATCTGTGTTCACAGCATTCCTCCCCTGGACCTAATCTCAACCTCCTCTCTCCAGAGTGAAATCTATTTAAAGGAGCTAGAAGCATCTACTCCGCAGATGCAGCTTGCCTAGTCTCCAGGAACGGCATCTGATTCAGAGCTCATTACACCACGGAACTGAAGCACCAGTTCCTCATCAAGACAGATCGACAGGCATTTGAATGAGTTGCATCACTGCTCAAGGCAATTCTTCATCCTTCCTGCAACATTAGTGTTTAAGATTCTTCTGGTCTCTTGCAGTCTCTGAGACAACTGTTATCCTACTGTCTGTCAAGTATTAGTTGCCACCGTGTCAGCTAATGGGTTTTGTGTAGATCATTAAAATACTCAAGAACTATGCATAGCCTGCAGCTTGTTTTAAGCCAGATATTTCCCCAGTGGGAAATGGAAGGAAAGAGCAATTCCAGGGAAATAATAAAAGTCATACTAACAGTATAAAGAGTATAGTGCAAGATTAGACTCTAAAAACCTATTTCACTGTGTGTCCTGTGGAATCACTCCATGTTTGTATTGCTTTAAATTACATAAAATATTGAGGAATTCAAAACAATCAAGGCTAGTTTTGGAACAGAAAAAAGCAGGGGAGGTGGCATTTAACCAGGCAAAAGCACCAGACATTTAAACCTACTGTTCTCTCAGAACAATAACTAAACTGTTGAACTAATGCGCCACGGCACTGGACACCAGTGCTTGAGAGCTTACAACAGATTATTAGCTACAACTGAAAGATCATTCTCTCTATATAAAAACACAGACATTTCAAACAAATAAAAGCACATGTGGTTATCTCACTTCTAATTTGAGAAGACCAGAAAAAACTTTCTGCCATTGGCAATTTATGCCACAACTGGCAGCAGTAGATCTAACGAGTAGCTTTCTACTGTGTATGTAGCTGTTGCTTTCACAGATAGATATCTGTGTGCAGAATGTATGTTACTGAAGAAAACACCCTTGTAATTCTTCCCTAGAGTATGGCTTATCTTTTTCTTTTAGAAACCAACCATCGCAGTAATACTCCTCATCAGACTTGCTGACATTTTGGAAAGCTCATCTAAACACCTGTCAGACACTTGACTGTGTTATTAAGAATCATGTTTTGGATCATTGTGAATATTACTGGAAAGATATTGGTAGTAAAGTTCAGATTCCACTTTACAAACCACAGAAAAATAATGACCGTATTAAATTCTGAAGTGCTATTACCACCCCATGTATAAATGGTAAACTTTTAGATAAGCTCAGTGGCACATGGCATTTGTAAAAGCTTCAGGCTGTGAAACTGTGTCCAGTCAAATCCTTCCTCACTCAACATCAATTCTGAACATTTATAGCTCTGCGGTGAAGACCTTTTCCGTGCTGAATAAACAAAGCAGAAACAAACGGAAAAACAAATGAGCCAAATGCTAAAGGTTGGGAAAACAGTTGTCTCCTCTGTTGGCTTGGACTGGAGTGTAGTAGGTGTTGTTCAAGAGCAGTGGCTGTGGTTGCTAAACTTGGGAGGGCTGGAGTGTAATGCCAGCTGCTCTTTGCCCCACAAGTACATTGACATTGGGAAGGCTGGGGTGGGACAGACAGCCTCTGGTATTCCAACACTGCTCAGTAATAAAGGGGATGGATCATGCTCTCAGTCCAAGGATGGGTGTGGCTAGGCTACACCTACATCACATAACATTTCACTGTGACTCTGCCCTGTGAATGTAAAATTAAAATTAAAAATCATTTACATGTGTCTTCTTCCAGTTCTCAGTGTCTAAATTGTGGAAAGGTTGTGTCTTAGCCCACCCAAGTGGTGTTTTAATGACATTCCTATGGCTTTATGATTAATTACTTCTGGTATAGTTCAAGGAACCTGGGAGTGTTTGGAGGTCGCAACTGCTGTTGGGATGTTATGGGAGAATTGCTTAGAGTGAAGGGAGCTGGGCTGGGAGGGTGGTACACATACTGGCTCCTGGTCAACATCTCAATGCTCTTAATCCTTCATATTGTACTTAGGTGTCTTGAAAATCAGGAGCTGGCATGATCCAAAATGACACCAGAAAGCATGTTAATGCAGAAATAGCTCTAGCACTCTACCTCACTCCTCAGTCTCACTCTACTTACCACCCTAGGTTTACTCTTTGTGATCATCCATCATAAATCAGAAATGCTCCATGCTATTTTAGCTTGCAACAGAATTGATGCAGTTTGGAAACTGGAAGGCTGTGAAAAATTTCCTCCCATGGAAAAGCAGATCCCTGCAGAAGGGAAAATTTGGAACTACTTTGCCAAAGGATCTCAGACAGCTGGGTACTGTGATTAATATAAACTAACAAGGTCTGTGAGCTCTGTACATCCATAATGAAGTTGAACTGACTAGCCTGAAGAGTGGGCAGTCAGGAAAAGAAAATCTTGTGAAGAAATCTAAGAGCCTTTCTATATACATATATATATATATATATATAGTCACTGAAAGAAAATACTGATATCCATCAGACATGATTCACAAAGGGCAATTGCTCCAGGGCATAGCTTTCTTTCCAAAAAACAGAGAGTGGGTGTTTTGTGGTACTTGCTATGCACTTCCATGCTAGGGTGGATGCAACTCAAAGTTACTGACCTGCTGGCTACCGCTAAATATTTAGGAAGATGCAAACCTAGAAAGAAGATCACATTGTAGAAGGCTGCTCTGTATTTACTGCAGTGACTACAGCAATTTCTTCTCCTCTCTGTACGGGGGGAGAATGTCAAGAATAGCAGAAACCATTAAGAACCTGCGGGAACATTTTGATAATGAAAGTCACAGGAGATACAACTTTCCCATTTTGCATCCAATTAGAAGAGGTTACCAAAAGGCAATTTAGAAGAGATGTGGACATGAAGGATAGGATAATAATTTCTTCCCAAGGGTTTATCTTGGCTCCCACTGCACTATTACAATACTGCTACAATAGGAATGTGAAAGAAGAGTATTGTTTTTAATTTACCTGATAGGAACTCCTGTAGTCTAAATTGAGTCTCAGCAACAGAGTATCACTGTGTTTGTGGAGAAGCTAATAGGGGACATGGTGATGGCTTTTCAAAGCCATGAATCTCTGAAAAGGTCATATTTGTGTTTACAGTCCTCTGCCTATAGCTTTTGAAATATCACTTCTGTGACGCAGGTTACATTTTCTAAGAAGCAAGTACAAATTTATCAAGGGGTTATTCTTAAGGAAGTGGAAACATTCACTTTGCCAGTTTTTCTAAAAATAATGTACTTTTCTGTTCATCTTTTGTCTTCTGCTGTGTTACCCTCTTCTTTCATCTTCTAGAAACTGATCCAATGAAATGTTGAGGCACTTGACAGTTGTTGAAGTGGTACAGACTCCCTGGATTCCTGCTCAAGAATCAAAAGAACCTAGGAGATCAGGGAGATAACTCAGAGGGGTATCTTCCCCCCACCTTTGCTCTCTGAGAAACTTCGTTCCCTCTTCCCAGACAACAGCAACTACCTTTGTGATTGACCAGAACTACCCACATTGGAAGCTCAGCGTGCAAAACAAAGCATTGGACCCAGCCTCCTGATTCCTTTGTATTTCATTAATTCTATGTTTCTGCTTTGTCACAGACCACCACTGCCAGATCATGAACTTGAAATAGCCTCTTATGGACCAGGGCCCTGACATGCCACAGGGTGTTTCAATTTACAGCCAATGCAGCATAAGATATCCCCTGGGAGAATGAGGACCAGAAAGCCCAGAACACTCCATCTGAGAGAGCCTGCTGTGTGTGCCTCTCTGTCAAAGGCAGCCCAGTAAAGCCTTCAGGCATGACGGGGTAATTAAAATTTGGTAACTCAAATTCCCTTTGGGATTATTCTCTCTGTTGGAACCTTTCCCTCCAAAGCTGAAACAACAGAAACTCCACCTCCAAGACCAAGAAGGTGAGCTGTCATCTGTCTTTCTGAGGACAGAAGGGTGTTCTGAGGAGCACAAAGGAACTTGCACTGCTCATCTCTCCTGGGGTTAACACAACACGGTGCCTCAGGATAAAGTCTGTTTCGGGGTAGGTGCTTGTGTGGATAAGAGGTGGAAGTTAAGGAGATGAACAGAACACCTGGACTATAGGGGTAAGTGGGAACTGCCTACTGTACTAAAATACAAATGTTATTCTGTACCCATGCACATGTTTGTAAATACTCACACTGAGCTCCTTGGTTCCTTCATGCCTTCCTACAAGCACTGACATTCTTGATTTCAGCATGGATAATGACATTAAATAGATTCATGTTTCTGTCAAGGTCACATATTCCATTTTGTCCACAGACCTCTGCCCAGACAGTATGACTGCCTGTTGTGCACCTTTATGCAGCAGGAATTACCTCCATGACTCAGAAGAGGGAAGATTTTGAGAAGGCTGATCCATTACCACAAGGTGTGTTCATAATTGCTACCCAGAAAGAGTACAGCCGGGAGGGAACAGGAGTCCTTGAGCACCTGTTTTTGTCACAGTGACAGTGCCAGGGCCTTCCTCCCCTGGAAGACACAGTGACTAAACCACCGAGGTCAAAACACCAACACATCCCTGCACCACAGGCTCCTCCACTGTAGCACAGCCTGTGCTGGTCTCAGGTGGGCAGATAGGACACGTCACTTCAGCACAGTATGAAGAAGAAGTCAGAAAGGCACGAACTAATGCTCTCTTAGGAAAAAATTTGCCATGATTTGACCATCTGGAAGGACTTCAAAGAAACCAGGCCTTACTAGCAGCCCCTTGAAGGCAAATTCCCATATGACTTCCAGGGCCTCAGAAAGAGAGGTCCTGACATAGCCAGGGTTCCTGAGGAAAGCTAGGGATAGCTCTGAAACCCAGCTGAGGAAGCAATTAACACTGTGCCTTTTGGACAGCTATCTTGTTGTGAGAGGCTCCCCCACTCCATCAGTTAGTACATATGTTTTTAAAATCTCTTTTTTTCTGAAAGACGGGAAGAGCTTCTGTTAGAACTTTGGAGAGAAGGAGATGATCCACAACATGTTAAAGGCAATGAGAGATGACCCTGCGAAATTCCTGCAGAAATATTACGAACAACAGAAACACTAGAACTAGAATTTTGAACTAGATTTTGTGACTTGTATTCCATCCGAGTGGACTGCCACACATTTCGTGTTCTTCTTTACGGTGTAACCCATGACCTCAGGAAAGCACATCTTGAGATAAACAGATCCAAACCACTGCCTTCACACTTTATACCTGCGTGTGTATGCATGTTTATACATAAACAGCTACTGCCTCCTCATATACAAATGCTGAGGAAAATGTTAGCCTTACAGGTTTATTCTTACACGCACCAATGTGCAGATATTTGTATAATAAGCCAATGTCCTTAAACCCCTTCCACTCTGGCAGCTGTATTTAAGCTATATAAACTCTTGCATTTATTCCTTTGTGACTGTTATTTCAGCTTCTTCCAATTTTAGCACTGCTTATACCCATCATTGCCTTTTACCTCTCTGACCTCCTTGAAGGAAAAACAGAAAGAAGAAACCCCAGCACAAAAGGGAATTGACTCTATTCTAGTGGTGTTATCTCAGAGATTTGATGTATAAATTTGTCAGTGGAGCAGCCTAGTGCAGCTGAGGTTCTCGGTGACAACCCAAGCTCTCCTTCAGGGCAAGACTAGGGGACCAAGAGTGCAGCTACAGAAAGCCCTAGGATATTAAGTGGTTTGGAACAGACATTTCATGCCACACCATTCCCACTTTACACTGGGAATCACACAAAAGATTCAAAGCTCTGTCCCTTTGGAAATGTTACCTATTCACATGAATTTGCCATATCTGTGAAATTCAAATAGAGGAAACAGGATTTGCCATGCCAGATCAAATCATAAAGGTACTGAAATTACCACCGTCCTTCGTGCCCACTGTGGGAAATGAAACTGCAACATACAGCAACTGTGGTAGGTTTTAACAAGGGATTGACACATCTCTTTCGGTAGCATTTCACTAACTAGTAGGTTTAAAGTTATTTTACAGTAAACAAGAACTAATTATCTGACCCTGCCATTACTCACTCACTTAGAACAAAGCAAAATGTTCTCTCCAGAGATGATTATTCAGAAAAATAAACCCGCTGAAATAGTGAAACAAAACACATGAGCTGGCATAGGGCTTTCCTTTGACCCACTGTCCCACCAATACCCATCAGGTATGTGGCTTTCCTGGGAAAGCAGCCTTTCAATCCATGGAAAGGATGAGTTAAATGCTGACAGTTGAAGATGGCAGACTAATTTATTACAAGAGCAGGAGCTGGGAGTCCTGCTGTGCTAGCATAACTGGAACCTGAGTAATTGCCTTCACCATCTGAATTCCCTCAGCTTTGTCAACTGGTTACAGTATTCTCCTCTTACCATCCTGCCCCAGGTGACTCTATCCACTTACTCTCTCTTAAAAAAATTGTGCTCTTTCACCCTGAAATAGCTGCATTTCAGAAATTGCTGAGCTGCCACCAGTATTTAGATTTTATGACAAAACACTAATTCAGGTTTGTATGATTCTGAAAACAATTCATGTTTTTTTAAAGTGGACTTCTGTCAGTTATAACATAAATAAATACAGAACAAGAGGATTGGGTTCACTTTAGGAGATGAAGGAAAGCAGAATTTAGCAGAAATTTAGCTTGCTTGTTAAGATTTTAGGACACTGATTATTTACTGGCCAGGCTGCTTGCTTCATGTATGCAAAAATGTTCCCATTAAGAATGTTCTGTAAACCAATGACCCTCACATCATGTCATATAGAAGGTTCTATTGCTCAGCATGGAACACTTTTATCAAAGCAGTTCAGTACTGTACTTGAGAAAATGTGACAGGCAAAAAGTCTTTCTGTGTTTCCTTTCCATGTGCTGTACCTGCTCTCCATTTAAGATGCAGGTTGGAATCTGTTATTGCACAATGAGAAGATGAAGTGTTAGGGAAGTGCCTTGCTGTGCCAGGCTTGGAGCTTGTAAGTTAATAACTCCGGACAGAAGGGATGAGCAGGTCAAACTGGCACATTTTTTATCCAGCTAATCCTTCTTTTTAAAATTTCTGTGGAGGTTTTAGAGGCCAGCATGACAGTCTGTAGGAAAACTGGTCTGAAGTAATCTGTGACACAGATGACCAACACTGGGTCTTTCCAAAAGACTTCAGAAGCTCAACAAACTTGCTCTGCACTCCTCTGAAAAGAGAAGCCACAGGCAAGGTGGGGTCAGCCTTCTACCTGTTCTTTATCCATACTCCTGCCTCCAGCTGGGCATCATATCAACCTGCTAGATGGCAGACAGGAGGAAGCACACTGCAGAGAACACGCCCCGAGCACATCCAGTGCCGTGGCTGCTGGCTCACCATCTTGCACAAGCAAACAAATCTGAACTGAGAATCCCGGTATAAGACAACCAGACTTGAAAGATGCAGAGTACACACAGGTCCCTGGCTGTTTGCTGGGGGAACAGCCTCCACAGACATTTTAGGGAGCAGCCCTTAGTGGGCAGCACAAACAAGCATGACGGTAATGTTGCATGGTGCAACGAGGCAAACACTTCCATCTGTGATGAAGAGTTTGACACGTACTCCCACAGGCTCTGTCTCTGAGCAACCTCTTCATTTTCTACTCTTAAAAGTGCTCGGCTTTTGATCGAGCTTAGCCCTCAGAGCACAGGTTTACAAACTGTTGCTGTCCACAGAACCAGCAAACCAAGGTGTAGAATCACTCTTGGTCTTTACATCAGTACTGTGCTGCTGGTGGTTCCCGCACAAATGGGAATTGTGGTTATTGCAGGCAGCCCGTATCCCACCACTTCCCTTCTCCCCTCCTGCACCATAAAAATCTTCCTGTACAACACCTCCACCAGAAGGCTGTGCACAGTGCTCATGATTCTAACCCAGGAAAACTGACTGCTTTTTGATTTGTTTCCATGTATGTTGTAACTTACAAACAAGAATTCAAGTTTTGGGACCAATTTTCTAAAGAAAAGGAAAGCTACCATATGTATGCTATCGGGGTGAGAAGCCAAGATTCCCTTAACAAGTCCCAGGAGAGCAAAAAAGACCACCACAATTTCATTCTCTAGTCTTGAATATATAGTTGACTGAACCCATAAAACCAAGGCACTAGGGTGAAGTTTCAGATTTACTTTTTCCACAGTAACTCCTCAGCAGAAGGAACTCATAGGGTCATAAGGCACTTGTTTCAGATCGCTGCAGTCCTAGGAAACAAGGGGTGGAAAAAACTCTTCCATCCCCAGATATTTCTGATGTGCTGAAGAATGGCCTCTGCAGTCCTTTGTAGTGAGTGCACACAGGGCTGCAACTGCTGTTGTTTTGTTCGTTTCATTCGGCAGGAAAAACCGTATCACAGAGAGATTCATCGTGACGGAAAATGAAAGTTGTAACTTAAGGCGTGCAGCAATAAGACAAGGGGGTATGGCTTTACACTGAAAGAGACTAGATTTAGATCGAGACTGAGAAGAAATTCTTTACTGTGATGGTGGTGGGGCACTGCCATAGGTTGCCCAAATAAATTGTGAGTGCCTCATCCCTAGCAGTTCTTCAAGGAAAAGTTGGATGGAGCTTTGAGGAACCTGGTGTAGCGTGAAGTGTCCCTGCTCATGGCAAAGGGGTTGGAACTAGGTGATCTTTAAGGTCCCTTCCAAACCATTCTGAGATTCTGTGATTACACAGAAGAAAATAAATATGTATGAAACAATCCTAGGGCTGGAGTAGAAGAAAAGTGGGAAGTATTTCTACCTGCAAGGGGCAGCATTAGCAGTCAGTGCCACTAAATCTCACTCTGTGAAACAGGACACAAAAGCATGAATTTCCTTCCTCCTCCCTTGGATTACTGACCCCTCAACCAGATCACCAGTCCTTTATGTGAAACTCAGAATGCATCATAGGTTTTTCTTTCTCCTTTATTTAAGAATGGAGGTCCACCCTCTCAAAATGGACTGGATTTTGAGGAGTGTAGGTATATGTGCACATTAAAGGGCAGGGACCTTCAGTTTTGAGGTATCAGTTGTGGAGTGTCTTACAGAGATGGGATTTTTTAAAAAACTTTTAGATCTCTGAATATCTGTCTGTCACTGGAACTCCTAAAAAAGCAAAGCATGACACATGCCTGTTCTCTTGTGAATGCCCTGGGGAGGAGAGTCTACTGAATCACACTGCTGTTCCCAGGTCTTTCCCAGTGTCTGGCCAACACTGACAGTGCTGGCATGTTCTCTAAACATCTGCTATTGTCTGAGAAGTGGAAGGAAACAGTTTATTTTATCTCCCGTGGCTGTTACAAGATTGACAGTGACAAGTGTGAAATGGACATGTCCCACTGAAATTCAGAAAAGAAAAGCCCTAAGGAACTTTAGAGTAAGTACAGGGACTCAATTCCCTTGTTACTCTGTAGAGAGACATTCACATCTGTTAGCAATAAACATTGGCTCCCTCCTGCTTTTCCTAACCAGAATAGGCAGCAATATCCAATTTTGCCCTCCCTCCTGCATTACTTATTTCAGTGACTTGAATAGTACTAATCCCGCTACACATCAGCATTAATGAGAACAGAACAGAGAGAAATTACTGTTTTAAATTGCTCCAGGAATTATTCCTTCCTACCCTGCTGCTAAGCATCAAAGGGAAAAGGAAGCCAAAATTAGCTCTTCTCACCTTGCTGGCAGAGAGTTTTTAAATAAGCTGTCAAATTTCTGTAATTTGCCACACACTTGAAACTAATCAGCCTAATAGCTGCGAAGAAAATCTACAAAAATCCAGAGATATGGCTTCGACCATTCCTCCTGGTGCTGTTACAGTAGCTATCAGATGTGAGTTAAGGGCGTTAACATATGGTTTGCTATAAGGCACACACCATATTTTATAGCATCAGTGGAACTGTATTTTAGGGTATTTTAGGGTATTTCAGGGTATTTTAGACCATTGGTCTATCTCACCTGCCATCCTATTCCTAGCAGCCAACAATACCTACTGTGTTAGGGGAAGGTTAATACCCTACCTCCCAAAACCCAACACCTCCCATTGTGTGAAGTGACCTTCCCGACTGCTCAAAGCCAGGCTGGGTATGTGGTAGATTTGGTTTTACTAAAGAGCTGGAAGGCTCTTCCTGATGGTTCTCAAGGCTGAAAATGTATAGGATTACAGCTATAATGCATGGTTACTCGAGAAGCATCACTACAGAGGAAGAAAAGAGACACTTCCCTCACTGGTACCCCTGCAACTTCCAGTGTGCTCCCCAGATAAGCAGAGACACAACCTCTCTTTCCCAGGAAGGGGAACCGTTTCTGGTTCTCTGTCTCAGCTGAGGGAAGACACACAAAAAGACGTCTTCACCTTCCTTATGTTCTTCCTACACGTAGTGGGGCACAGGACAAAGAGCCCGAGTTACCCTGACATGCACCAGCTGGCATGCAGCTGAGGATGGCTGGACCTGAGGGTGTTCCAGCTACCCCAGGGCCAGGGGCTATGGAGGCAGAGGAAACTGTTTGAAGCCACACATGGTCTGGGGAGGGCAGGGAAGGGTACTCCAGGTAGGAAACACTTGTGAAGTTTCCTCCTCCTTTGCCCCGCCCAAACATACATTTTGACCTTTCTGAAGGAAGGTGTTTAGATCTCTATACACAAAGAAGAACATGTCTCTGAGAGTTTTAATAATATATAAAAATAACAGTTTCCCCTGTAGTGCAGACATCCCACCCAGTTACTACTGATCTCTTAATACAGATCTAGATAGAAACACATTTTTTTGCTGAGCTAGGAAGTGAGAACTGTATTTGAGGGTCTTGCCAGCAATAATTCAAACAACTTGTATATACTTACAGGAGGAAGTGTTTGTTCCTTCTGTTGAAGACTGTATCCTAAGTATGGGTTCTGCAACACACAGAAGTAACAATAAGGTTGTGAGAATACAGCCACAGCTAAAGTGTTCTCCTGCAGGAGCCCAAACATCTTCTCCCAGTAGAGCTTTCCTTTTTACTTTTTTTTTTTCTTTTCTTTTTTTTCCCCTCAGTAGTCAGAAACCCAACAAAGCAGAGAAAAAAAAAAGAGATAGCTTGAGAAAGCAAAGAACTTCAAAGTTGGTTCAGCATGTCCTAGGCACACTGTGAATAATCAATTACAGCAAAAATGCTCCATAGTCCTGGGAGGCAAGGCCAGAGAAAACTGGCAAAGAGAGAGTAAAATTTTCAGCTGTTTGTGACAGCATCAGAGGAAAGTGGAAAGCAGTAGGCCTTGAAGCTCCACATGCTGACTCAGGAAGCATTAGCTTGTTATCTTCTTCTCACATAGCTTCAAATGAACAGTCAGGCACTCAGATCTATCACAACTGTGGTTAAGGACCTCTGCGGCTTGAAAGAGAGGAGGGTCCATGAGTGTCACCACCTCTGCAGAGAGCTGTAGATGAAAGGGAGAGCAGCACACATTCCAGACCAAAATGGGAGAGAGCACCAGCCCCAAAGTGGTTACAAAGAAAGGAAAAAGGACCGTTCTCAAGATGGTAAATAATCTTGTAGGACAGTTGAAGGAAACAAACCTCAACACGAATCACACAAAGGAAGCACTCAGGAAAGTTTACAGAAGAAGCAGGTAGCCTGAAGCTAGATCTGAACCTCATGAACTGTAGGAACCTGAACCATGCAGCAAATCAGAGCCATGCACTCGGGGTGGCTGCATGGGCTTTCACTCTCCAGCAAGTCATATGGTGTCATGCATAAATAAAGAATTCAAGAGTAGGCTTGAGAAGTACTATGAGCCAGAAGGAAAAGTTTGAAGAGAGAGCACTTTGCCAGTGTGGTGAGGGAAGAAGGAAGTACAGGTGGCCAACAGCCAGCTTGTGGATCCTAGGGAGCAGGTCAGACATGCTGCATGCTCTGCAGTGAAACCTTGAATTTGTCATGCCATGCAGAGAAGAGGAATCTGTTGCCTGATCAAGTCTGGTTTTAGGCAGAGTAAAAGCACTCTTAGAAACTAAGACTGAAGCAATACTTCAAGAGACCTAGCTCCTGGCAATTTAAACATCAGCATTTCACAACAGTCTACCTTCAATTAAAGAAGAAACAAACTAATAACTTATTTTCATTTGGAAAGACTGGACAAAAAAGATCAGCAGTGCCCCAAACCCCAGACGCTATTAGTCAGCAAGAAATCTATGTAGTAATAGAGAAAGGTGATGTGGTCTGGACCCAGGGCTCAGAGACAACAGTGGGAAAAACAGCATCTGGCTGGGTTTGGGACTAAGCAGGTTTCTGCTCCAGCCACACATTGAAGGCCTACTCAGAGGCCCACGACAAGACCTCAATAAGCAGCCAGGGAACATACTGCTTTCTCCTCTCCTTCAGGACAGCAGCGTGATGTGTCACTTGGCATGAAATCTGCCAGTGCAGCGACTCATCGGGAATGCAGCCAGCCTTTTGAACATCCCAGCTTCCTCCTCTCCAGTGGCACAACAGCAGTAAAGAGGAGAACAGTACTTAACAGCAGGCACTGGAACGGGCATAAGCAGGGAAAGAGACCACTCAAGAACAAGAACTTTAGTTCATGGGAAAGAGGGCAGCAAAGTGCAGGGGCTGCATTCTTGCTGCACAAGGGAGCAGGCAAGGCAAGCCCAGTGGAGTCAGTGACCAGCGTGTCACCTTTTTTGAACAAAAACGGTTCCAATGGTAACAAGACACTTGCTATTAGCTATGTGGTCTCATACATATCCAGTGAAGCACCAGTGACAGGCCCCACTGAGAACATGAAAGAATATGGGCACATCCAATGTCTCTTCTGTCAGGCAGCCGTGCCAAAATTTCAGAAGTAGGTCGCCACACACACAGATGCATCAAAGGAAAGGCTGCAGGCATGCTAAATGCAAAATCTGGCAATCGCACTGTTTTCCTTGATCTAGCCTACAAACACTGTCATTTCACACTCAAACCTGTCTCTGCCAGACATAGCTTTCCCAAAAAAGCTAGCAGGACCCCAGCCTCTTTGCCAAGGAGGGTTTGTGCATCTTGTAAATCCTTGGGCTGCTCGGCTTACACACGTCTATCTACAGCTCCCTCTGCCAAAGTCAGTGGTAGAGACAACTGCTTGCACTTGTGGCCATATATAAAGTAACTCTACCAGTTAAAACAATGAAAGTGGTTTTTCACTGGGGTCAGTTCTGGGAGTAACTCTGGAGGTACGCAATCCATAACTGCAGGCAGGATACTGAAAGCAAATTCCACCAGCCTGAAAGGAAGCCATCTGGAGAAGGCTCCTGGTATGCCAAGGCAGCTTCAAAAGTCGCTAAACTACTGTCAGTGAGTTACCTGTCTACATTCACAGATCCTGCAGAGCTGTCAGGAATTGTATGTAGAGCCCCGAGGAACAGAGCAGTCTAGGCAACAGACTTCCTTGAGGACACCTCAATGCATCTATACAGTCTGCAAATTCACTTGCAGCTGCTAGGATTTGCAGGAGCACCAAGTGCTTTTTTGAAATACAGTTCCTAAAAACACAAACACTTTTTCACTTGGGCTTCTGCAGCCTGACAACTGTAGGCCAAGTTATCTTCCTCAAAACAGCCCCAGGATATTAAAAAGTATGATTTACCCCTCTTCATTCATTTCTCAGGCCCTGAAGTAGCTCGAGTGAAGTAGCAAGGTGATATGCAGATGCTGAGTTGCTGGATGTAGATGAATTGTTCTCTACTAAGAAGGAGCTGTTTTAGAGCTGCAAAAGCAGTTTCAAGAAGAATCAAGAGAAAGAGATAGGAAGACTCTGTTAATTCAACTTACGTGAAGAAGTTTTTGTCCCTTCTGTTGATACTGGTATCTTGCTGGTGCTCTCTGGAAAAGACAAGAGGCAACAAGAAGTTATAATGTGGTGTCAGATGATCCTCTAATAGCATTCAGCTCCAAGAATGGATGAGGTAAAGAGGCAAAGAAGAAAAGGTAAAGAAGAAAAAGTTGTTCAAAGAAGCGAGTTTAAATCCCGCTTCAGTGGGTGGAGGCTTCAGACACCAACTTGCAGAAGTTTCCTTTTGGGGAAAACCCCCCCCCAAAAATGATAGTGCCTACTAGTAGAACTGAAGAAAAAAAGCCTGTTTCTTCTAAAAAAAGCCAGTTGTTCAATGTCTCCTTTTCCTCTGGGAATAACTGATCAGTGGCAACAGGAGAAATCATGCAGATGGCTCTGTTTCTGGAAGACGTCAGTGTGAGTATTCACTCCTTATGCTTCCAGGCAGTTAAATTTTGCAAAGACGTGTTCCTTTTCATATCACTTGAACTGCTGGTGAGTACATCCAACAATGTCACTTGCCACTTCAGAGAAATCTTCTAAGTCACACATGCAAACCCTGTCCCTCATGGACTGCTGGGGCCTCTGCGATGGAAATCAAACAGTTGCTTTGCTGAAGAGGTGAGAAGAGTTGCTCTTCCATACTGGTTCTCTATATAGCGCCATACGCTATTGCTGGTTACATACTGGCAAGGACTTCTTGCACACACTTGTTGAACTGGCTGATGGCTAAGTGGGATGACACTGCCATGCTAACTTGCTAATGCAAAATCCAGATGGGAGAAAGAAGAACGTAGAAGGCCTTTGTTTAGGCTTCCCAGACTCGTACAGAGATCTTGTTCCAATGACAGCATCGATTTGTGCGTGCTCTGCTGTCCCCGCAAGCCACAACTGTGTGCAGTTTCTTAGGTGTGAACAAATCTCTCTTCAGTTGTATTCACCGATAATCTCCAGGTTCTCAAAACACATTTCAGACTCTTAGTGGTGCGGCTCAGCGCGGCTGCACACTTTTCAACTCTACAGCTGGAGAAACGCCCTGAATGCCAAGAAAAAAGCCTTGCCCTGAATCCTCGAGGCACACCAAGAATCCTCTGGTAGGTCAAAGAAACAGAATAGAAAAACTCTCATAAGAGATTTAGGACAAGGAAACTCAGGAATGTTTTTACTCTGTTTTGTGAATCTGGATTCCAGTGGTTCTCTGCTCACTGTCTCCAGAGTTCACAGAAACTTGACCAGAGACAAAACTCAGTCCAACTGTTTTCCCTTCAACATTCCTCTCATTAAACATTAATGCTGACCATGTATATCAGTTTCTTACTTTCTAGCTCTTCTTTGTTTCTACTTTTTCTTTTTTTCCAATTTTGGTGCAGCTTTCTTTGGCAAATACATTGTTTACCTGGTCAGTACGTCCCAGTTTCATCTCACTAATGTGAGAGAATGTGTTTTGCAGCATTTCCTTGACAGCCATTCATTGATGTGTGGCATGGAAATGAGTACTGTAAGTAAAATTTTTAAGGTCAAGACCTTTGCATTACGTCTTGGAACGCAGTGGCCTGTAGCCAGGCAGCTTTCAGGACCACTTTCTGGGTATAGAGGCAGTTTGCTGTTGTGCAGCTGGGTTGTCTGAGCAATTAACCTCTCTTAGTCACAACAGGAGACGGGAACAGGTCCGACAGCTGTGTAGCTCAGCATCTGGCACAACTGGAGCAAATTTTTCCTTCACCATTAAAGAAACCATGTTCCACTTAGTGCCTGTGCTGAGCTTGATGGAGCATTTCTTCCTGGCACCTCCCCAGCCCAGCTGTGTCAGTATGAACGGTGACGAGAAGCTTCCCTGCCAGTGGAAAATACAGCCAGAGCCTCCTACACCTGAAACGTGCTGAGAAATACATTTGGAAAACATGTGGCAAAGTCACACATTACCAAGCCGCGCCAGTAACATTCATGTTAGTAACATTAACAGTGGATGCTAACATTTGGCAGACACAACATTTGTGTCTTACTGGAGACAGTACACCACAACAGTAAGAAAGGCATTTTACACTACCTGAGAAGGCTAGCACACAGCCTTCTGAACAAGCTAGCACAAGCTGTCAGAACACAATGAAGCAGAGAAAAAAAAGAGGCTTCTCATAGGAGGCTGTCAGTGCTTGCCTGAGATGAAAGAGTTGGAAGCACTTTTCAGTCCTGATACTTTTGCTGCTGAACTCTGCTACGGTATGGAGACGGCAGTCTGCAGCCCTGTCTTCCTCATCATATTTAAGTCCCCATGAGGAGCAGCTACCTCAGAGGCTACATCCAGTTCTGTCCCCCAGCACTTCTAGGAACACTTAGTCTTGGTGGAGTGCTGTTTCCTGAAACTGGATATGTTTGTGCTGGGGCTTTCTTTTGTAAAAATATTGAAGGATGGATGAGAGATCCTTGTTTGGGGCTGCTTTAAAGGACAGGTCCCTGCAGTCTCTCAGTCCTATTTCCTTAGCTCTCTGGCCAGCAGCATCTCCTGCTGTGTCCTCTGACATAATGAGGAAGCAAGAGCTTCTTCAACTCCCACAGAACTCACAGCAATGCCACCACATTGCTGGCCTTGATAGTTTGATCCATCCTTTGAGATAGGGAGCTTGGGGCTGCTGAGAGGAGATGACTCAGTGCCTTGGTCAGCAAGCTCTGCTGTATGGTTCTGAGGGAGGCAGGAGATCCTTCTTCTCAGGAAAGACCTTTTCTCTAGGGATAACCGAATATTTAACAGCCCTACAGCTGCTGTTGCGAACAGTCCTGTGCAAGCCCCCACAGCCCTTTCCCCCCCCGCCCCCCGCCCCCAGTTATTTTATCAAAGGCCTAATTCAAAAAGCCTGCTTGAGCCAACTGAATGAATCTGTTTGATCTTGTAGGTTCTGATTCAGGCCTTGAAGGTGGTAGCTCTGGGAACCCTGAGAGCGACAACAGCCTGGGCTCTGAGGGGGATTCAAACACCATGAACACCACAGGTAGCTGGAGCTGCAAACAAGCTTTCTGTCACCCTGAGGTGTACCTTCTGGCAGTGATACAAGTTTTACGCCTTTTGCATTGGTTGTGCTATTCAGATGACACCATCTGAATTATACAAAGATTGACACAAGCTAGTGCACACCTTGAGGAAAGGGGAGCCTTTGAGACCTCTGTGTTTGGTCTACAGGTGGCAGAGTCAGGAGTACGCGTGTAGAAGGTCAGTAAGACCACAGTCTGAGGCCTCAAAGGCATGCAGGCACATGTGGTCAAAGACACAGAGATCCAATGGCCAAACTGACCTTTTGTTTCTTAAAACTACCATAATTTTTACCTTTTTCCTCCAAGAAACTCCTGACCTGGCCCAGACCAGACTGAAGGAATGCCACCCTCAAACCAAACAGGTCAAATTGCAAGAAGAGGTCAAAGGGTACTCTTAAGGGACTCGCTATACCAAACTGAGTGATGGCCAGATTTCTTTCTGTGTGATGGACCAAACCAGTGACATTGGCCCAGGTATGATGATTTGCACCAGTTGAGAATCTGACCCATTATAGCCAGTTCAAAACAAATTATGGTCCCAGGTCACCTGGCAACTATGCTAGAGAGAAGAGACACCCTAATACTCTGCTTTAATCAAGTCTTGGAAAGAAGATGGGTCTTTTCTTGCATTTGAAGTATTTCACAGTTGGTCACATGCTCTGTGGGTGCTAGATACTGAATGTTGTTTTTATTTACTAATTTCTCAGCCATCTTCTTGAGGCTAAGCTACTGGCTATCTTCGGAAGAGGAAGAGCAAATTAAAATTTAATGAATGCTGAATATCAGATCCTTATTCATTACGGTACAACTCAGAGCTGTTACTACTACTGCGAGTCCTATGGATGCAACCAGAAGCTTGCACAGGCCACTGACGGTGTAGCTAATGAATTTCCCAAGGCTTACCTCTGCTGACATTGGGATACACGAACGGATCACCTAAGTACTTCTTGTACTCATCAATTCAGGCAAAGCTGTCCCAGCCACCCCCAGTGATGAGTCAAATTACGTCAGTTCACCTTGCACAGACATGGAGGAATAGCGCTTACACAATACCCTGCACACAACCCAGAAGTTATCCACCGCCGTAGGCTTCTAACTTCAGAAGTATTTCTGCATGAATCCACCCTTTTGCACCCTGAGACATGCTGCACAGCAAACGTCCTCAGAGAGGCAAAAAAAAAAAAAAAAAAAATCAGGTCAACAGGTTTTAATGGAAAAGACACCACATTCAGCTAGAGCACGCTCGACCCTTTGGAAAAAAAAGGTCGCTGAGCTAGTTGTCTAAAATAAAGGGGTTTGTGAGCAAGTTTGAAAACATGAAATTGAAAGCTTTGGTTGTGGTGTGAAGTATTCTGTCAGTGTAATTTACTAAGCATAGTAAGGTCTTACGTTCATGAGAAGGTCCATGAAAAATTCACTATGAGAATTTTGCCTGGATAAAGTACCAAGTTAGGATGGAAAAAAAAAAAAAAAAAGCAGTTGCTATTGCATTAGCAAACCTGTGCACTATGTATACACCACCAGGAGAACTTCATGCCTCTATTCTGACCTCAATTACGATCTTTCTTAGGGGAGTATATGTGAATATGAGTGAATGAAAATAAGAAGGCAGCTCATATCCTGTGGGCAAGCTACACTCATTATAAATTTAAAAGAGAACAGAATAGCTCCCATCGCTTCCTATTAAGACTGGTTAAAATTGTGTTTATCTAGCTATTTTTATATTTGTTGCATTTTTAACCCACACATATGGCTCTATAGACAAGGCTTTATGTTTCTTTCAGTAAAACTGTGAAAATTTAAAACTCTGTGAAGGTTAATACAGTTTGTGTGGGGTGTGTATGTTTCTGTGTAGCAAAAAAATTGCATAAGAGCAAATTTGGCAGTTTTAAATAACAGCGATGTTTATAATAGCACTAACAACAGGAAGGCCAGGAGTTACTGTTGCACTGACTATTACAGTTCTAGACAGGAAAGTTTACCATTTCTGGAAATGAGACTGGGGAAAAGTAAGATCTTTGCTCACTGGAAACAACAAAGAAATTTTTACAACTGTTTTATTGAGAAATACTCATTTTTAAAAGATTGCAGCGGGGAATTGAAATCAGCAGCTTTCAGACATGTGACTTAGTGGTAAATGTTAGGCTTTTCCTACTCTTGGGGTAAAACCTCAACACATTTGCCTTGTTCTTCATATGTTTTTTCCTAATGCTCGTTGCTAGTTGATGTTAGAGCCAAGGCACCATGTCAGATAGACCTTTGGTCTGCCCCTAGAGTTCTCTTTTGTGGCATACACCAACAACAACTTCAACTAAAACAGTTAAAGTCTGACAAATTTTAGGCAACTTAAACCAGGGTTTTTAAACTGAAAAGCACTAATCTTTTAGTGGAAATAAAAACAACCCCATTTCCAGAAATGCCATCACCTCCTCTACCCTCAGTCTTAAGGTACCCAGCACAAAGGGAAAGGAGGATCTAGTTTGCAGATGACAGGGCACACATAATAAACATGACCAGGTGAGGTCACCAAATTAAAGCTCATAATTTTAGTCATGGTTCGCGTATCAGAGCAGACCAGTATGGCCATAAGAAAGGCAGGCCCTCTGAAGCATTTTTCTTCACCTCACTGTCACCCTGTCTTCTGGAGGTGGAAGAAAGCAACCTCTCTGCCTACCTTGAGAGATTCAGCCCACTCAAGATATCCACACTTCAGTTTTCTTCAAGGCCTCCTGGGCTGCACCGGACCCCAAGGGCTTCTCCAAAGGCCCATTAACAGGTAGTAACAAGTAAGAGTTAAAGATGCTGGCTTTTGTTTGTTGTTCTGTTGGTTTTTTTTTTTTTTTTT
>VXAY01007346.1:206434-239230 GCA_013399855.1 Oxyruncus cristatus | reverse complement strand
AAAAAAAAGCAAAGTGAGCCTGAAGAAGGCAGTTACTGATTTAATGCCGAACTGACGAAGTCCAGGCCCAGCAGGTGAAGCCCTGGCCCCAGTGAGTTTGGTCAGTCAGCATTAGCCGAAATGTAAGAGGAGAAAACACTGATTGCCCCTCACCGGCAGCACTGCCTTGCTGGAAAAGCTGGGGGCTTTACAGAACAGACTGAAAATACAACTCTGACGGAGACATATGGCTCTGCAAATGAGTCCAGACAATTTGCCAGGCTATCTGCCACCTGGAACAGCTCCATTTTGCAAATGCTGGAAGGAGACATCACAGGTTCCTTCTTGACGTCTGCGCGACCGTGGCTTGGGGACTGTGGCGAAGCTGCTCTGCCCCTCCCCATGTTTCACCTTGTGCCCCGGGCTGGGGTACAAGAAACTGTAAGGCAGGGCAGGATGTCTGGATTTTAACCTGAATAACTCTAAAAAGGCAAATGTCTTTTTAATTATAGCTTCTGTTCTGCCTAATGAGATGAGCCCTGACAAAAAGTATTGGGTCACTGGACACCTTGGAAGGAAAGACCACTTGTGGAGCTCACCCTAAATCCTCTGTGTCTTGCATAAAGGGAAGGCATGGCCCAGTGTAGCAGAAAGCAGCCTACTGAGAAGCGTGAGAGTTGATGGGCTGCGCTCAAACAGATTTTCATAGCTTCCTTTGATGGACAAGTGGCCACAATTCAAAATTTTAACCTAAACAACAGGGCAAAGACTGAACAGCGAAAGCCTTCTCCTGTCTCAGTGCACTGCCTAGTTTCTCCCCCGCAGAAACCAGGCACCAGTCCATCTTCTGGCACTGGTCATCAGTCACATGTAGGGGACATTTTGCACCAGACAGGAGGATGAGATTTACAGGCTTTGCTACTGACATCTGCTGAACCGTGCCTTGTTCTGCACGCGCAGGAATGTCTCTGGTAAAGGACTACTGCGTGCTTGCATAAGACATTCAAAGCTAATGCAGATAGCATTCAGCCCTTCTTAAAGACTACAGGACTAAACTGCTTGCAAAGCAAACCTCAAAACTATTCCAAAATCTACAATCCTTTGATGGTTTCAAGTGTTCTTTGATTTTAGACAATAAACGTAAGGTACCTCTCGTCTTGTCAGTACTTCAAAAATGGCCTGTCTCCAAGATTTACTGGTTCAAATCATAGCCTTTGGCTATGAGAAAAAAAATAATTGAAAAGGGGGAATAATTATGAAATATTTATACCATACTAACACTCCGTTCATACTTTCAAGAAAAATAACATTGATGGCTGTTTTCTTAAATTTTCTTCCTCTGTAACTCACAGCTTTTAGCTTTTTGTTACTGCAATTAATGACCTCAGTGCTTATGTTCTCATGAGCAGCACTCCCCAGCCCTCCCAGCCCCACCTGAGAGATATTACTCTGTACTTACTTTTGCTTTTTTGGGATCTTGATATTTTCCGGTCTGTTTTTTTTGGTTATCTCCTTTCCATTCTTTAACCATTTGAATCTGAGTGCAGGGTACTCTGAAGTGGTTTCACACCTTAGCACTAGCTTCTGACCCACAGCAGCCTCTTGGTTTTTCATTTCCTTCAATTTGGGAGGCACCGCTAAAGAGATAAAAGAACATGCTCGTGATTAGGACATCCTGAGAAGGGAAAACATTCCTAGCTGAAGTGCAGCCAGACCAGACAAGCCACAGAGCAAAACCCCAACCAGACTAGCAACGCTTCTATACAAACCCCTGAAAAATAAGGATCAATTGTGTGTTACGTGCATCGTCCTCGGAGCACAAGGGCAGATTTAATGGCAGCCTAGTCTGACCCTTTGGAGTTCTCCCACATCGCTCTTACATACACGGCCTTAGTGAGAACTAAAGTGCAGCTTCTGGATACAGGATAAGACACTGACAACACTTACTTGACTGTGCACACCTAGACACAAGACAGCACGCTGTGGCAGGCACCTCTGGTAGTTAGAACAGAAATGGAAAGGCTGGGCATCTTGCTCTTTGCTAATTTCTACTGCTATGGGTCCAGGGCTACACAAAGGCTCCAGGTGCAACTGGTACGACAGGGAGTTAAAAGCGTAAATACAAGCTCGACAGCTTCCCTCATTTGAGGGAAAGGCTTTTGCTCCAGCCAAACATTATAACCCACATTATACACCTACCTCAAACCTCAGCCTGGCCATATCCTTTTCCTGAGGCAAGAGGCAATGGGCATGGGAGCCCATCAAGAGAATCAATATCAATTAAGGGTATCTTGGACCCAGAAGGGGACACTGCACTGAAAAGGCTCAGCTAAGATCCTGTAGGGCTCCAGCTGATGCATCTCAATTTCTACTGTGTTGTAGCAATAAACATTTCTTGTGTGTGTAAACCTCAAACCATTTCAGGCTCTCTAAGTTAAAGACCTCTAATATTCCATACCAGTACTGATCTTTGAGCAAAGGCTTCGCAAGAAGACGCAATCCTTCTGTGAGGTGCTACCCTTCATTTGACCCCGTGGGTTAGCTGCAACCCAGCCACTGCTGTGCTCCAGTACTGAGGTAAAACACCTTCTTTAACCTTACTTCCCCTGAGGCTTAAGATAACACCTTTACCACACAACCAGGGAGGGCTAATTATGGGGAACTACAGCTGGTCAGCTGATGGCTGATAGCCTCTAAGTCCATCGTGGCTCAGCTGTGCCCCGACTGCACCTCCGGGGAGTCACCATGTAGCACCTCCATCTGCAGGGCATTTGTTTCTTGAATAGCTCTAATATTGTCCCAGGAAACAAACAGCCAGCATGGCCAGGTGATTATCCATTGCATGCAGACTAGGAGCACCCATAGGGGCACCAACAGGTCTCCAGCATGCCCTGCATAAGAAAACATCCTAACAAATGGGAACATGCTTGGTTATGTTCTATTAGCTTTTCCTTTCGTGTTTTAATTTTCATTGCAGTAACGCAAAAAACAAGCAGCACCATCATGACCATAATTATGAGAATCTTAAATAAACAACTGATATGCACATGACTGATAAGAGGTGGACTGCTGAAGGCAGCAGCATGGCCTGTCCCACATGTGAGGCAGCCTTTCTGGCACCAGGAAAGCCCAGGGAAACCCTGGAAACTGAGCCAAGAGTAGAGCAGCATGAACAGCTGTGGCTGGCTAAATGTGGTCTACAGCCAGTGATCAAATGAGGTGATGGCTGACAGGACACCAGGAGAAGACAGGATAGGGACAGAGCAGCCTTTCATAATTAAAAACCTTCTGATTAAGAGGAAGGTTATAACTTTTGCTGGTGTGGATAGTAAGTCCCTGGCAAGAAGTTTTAGGCTAGACACCAGCAAAATGTTTGAGAGGAAGATGTCTCCGGGAATGGCATCCATGGAGGCTGTACACACAGGATAGGCACATGTGCCAGGGTGGAACTGGCATGGGTCAGGTAAAGGCCCAGAATTTCACGATCACGAAGAAATATCCCCCAGAATGTCTCCTCATATGTTGGTTTCCATTTCCCCCCCACTCCCCAGGATAATTTTGGAAATTTCAGCGTGTTCCCAAAACGCTATGAAAACAACTTTTGCTTTTGGAAAAACATGTGCCCACACACCAATATGTTTAAATAAACATACTTTTATGAATGTGTGTGTGTCTGTGTATATATGCATACATTTATATGAGAAGGGAGTGAATATTGCCTCAGTATAAATATCTTTTTTACCTTTAAAAAAATAAATTAAAATTTCCAATAAAAATAAATAGCATTACTTAACAGCCTTACTACTGAGGCTTGTGCTGATAGTTTCACTCTGTCATTAAAGAGTTAAGGTTATAGCCTTTTGTCACTGTGCAAAAAAAAGGAGTTGCAGAGGTGTGAAATAAAAAGGCAATATTCATTAATTTACCAAATTTGACTTCTTATAGTCCTTGTCCATATCTTGCATAAATTAAAACAATAACCATGATTGCAAGGATGAAAATTTTTGTGCTTAAGCCTTCAACTAGTTATTGATTTTTCTTTCAATGTAGCAATGTGAAACTGGGAATAGAGAGATGCCATTTTGTTCCTGAGTTTTATTTTAATTCAATATTATCTGCTCAAAATGACTTGCAGATTTTTTCCTCCATCACAAATGTCAATGAAAAAAAGAAAAGTGTTAAATTAATATGCTCAGCTCTTGCCATAATTCAGGAGTTACCAGGAAACATAAAAGAGGATTTAATCAATGGCAGTGACCCTCACTAATTCACAGTAACTTGCTGTCCAAGCATGCAGGCTCTCCAGGGAAAGCAGTAAAAGCTGTTCACAGACATGACAGAAAAGAGATTGTTTCTTTGGTATTTTTTTTTTCTTAATTTTTCTTTTCATTTACACTACGTTTGTTTCCTTTCAGTCGCCGTTTTGCAAAAATTAATCAGACCTGCCAGGCATATGAGAAACCTTGTGCTGATGAAACTACAGCATTGTGCACTTGGATCAAGATCAGCTATAGCTTCCACTGTTTCAAGAGGTAGATGACTTTCATCACAGTCTGTGCCAATTCTACGGTGCTGGTAAGACAGCGGGGTGTCTGTGGGGTAAAAACATTTTTAGAAGAGGCAAAAATGCTTATAATGATAACTAGACATCACTCCCCCCAACGACTGCCTCCTGTCGCCTCTCTACCCTTTTCCTCTTTGTCCTCACAGCATCTCCTGCCAGCTTGGCCCCTTTCCATCTCTTCTTGCTGTGCCTGTCATGCAGGACCGCTCCCGCCACCAGCGAGGCTTCTGCCCACCGCGCTGCGTGAGGCTGGCTCTGTGGTGGGCAGCAGCAAGGCAGCAAGGGCAAGGAAAACACTTCCTGCCTCTCCTACACATAGATGGAGGCTGAGGTGCCGTCTGGGAAAAGATGGCTCAGTCAAAATGAAGATGGAAGGGAGCCTCGCAGCGCTTCCTGTGGGTCACATTTTGGGCAGTGCTCTTTTGGAGCAGCTCCGGTAGGGCAGGAGCAGAGCCCTCACACGTGCAAGAATGACAAGGGCCAGGTAGCAAAGAAAACAGTCAGAACCTGAAGAGAAAAAAGCATAACCTAAGTGTGGAAGAAGCACCCTGGAAGAGGTGCTGCTTAGAATCATAGAATCATAGAATCAGACGGGTTGGAAAGGACCTCTGAGGTCATCAAGTCCAACCCTTGATCCAACACCACCGCGGTTCCCAGACTATGGCACTCAGTGCCACGTCCAGCCTTGTCTTGAAAACCTCCAGGGATGGAGAATCCACCACTTCCCTGGGCAGCCCATTCCAATGGCTGATTACTCTCTCTGTAAAGAATTTCTTTCTAATATCCAACCTAAACCTCCCCTGGCACAGCTTAAGGCCGAGCCCTCTTGTCCTACTGCTGGTTTCTGGGAGAAGAGACCAACCCCACCTGGCTACAACCTCCTGTCAGGGAGTTGTAGAGAGCGATGAGGTCTCCCCTGAGCCTTCTCTTCTCCAGGCTGAACAACCCCAGCTCCCTCAGCCTCTCCTCATAGGGCTTGTGCTCAAGTCCCTTCACCAGCTTGAATGAAAGGTGTGGTAGGATCCATTTTATGTGTATTCCTTGCACCAAAACGTGTGAGGGCCTCACATTTAAGAGTCAATTAGGCACACAGAAAGGCATCCAGGCTTTTTCCACTCTCCTGTCAGGACATCTCTCTGTGACCCACAGACCTCCCCTGCTTTGACAGACTTTCTAAGAAAGCAACAAGGGTGATAACAGCAAGAGGACACAAAGCAGCAGAACACTTGTGTCAGCAAAAGCCCCACACAGTTGGAAGGGTTTAACAGGCAAAAGCTAGGAAGGTGTTAGATCTTTCCTTATTAAGATGGTTTGAATAGTTGTCATTTTGTTAGCAATTTTTTTCAGAAACGTATGTCTGCTGGCCTGCATAATATCACTGCAGATAAGGAACATGCATTTCCATATTCTCTCCACAAAAGACTCACTGATAATGTATGACTGTAGATAACTTCTCTCTGGACTTGTGAGTTTGGCAAAGCACAGCAATCTCCTCACTCTCAGTGTTTGATTGTATAGTTAATCTGCATGGAAGCTCAACACATTGAACAAATTAAACAGGAAACCTGCAAAATATTATCACACAACTACACTCTCGCAGCTGAAATTCCATGAGTGGTTGTTTTTATTTCCCTGTCTTTTCTTTTCCTAGGAAGGTGCAAAGCCTTTTGAGAGTCTGAGCACAGGAATGTATTTGGCATGCTTGCCAGTAGGCACATGTGCAGAGTTTGCTGTGCAAAATTGTGACCAACAGCTTGGTGAGTGGTAATAGAAGCCAAAAGAATAACACCCATTGCCTGGGCTTCAGACTTGCCTTTTTTGTTGTTGTTGTTGTTGTTGTTGTTGTTGTTGTTGCATAATGCTCAAGGCAGGGCAATAATGCAAGACAAATTATATTATTTCCAAAAGCCTTCTCCCCTTGCACATGAGACTGTTTACCATCAGCAGACCAGATTTTCTGAAGCTGTTGGTATAAAACATAAGCTATACTTCAAAATGTGTACTGCTGCTGCTTAGACAGCAAGCCCTGCCCCCAAAGCCCCCAAAACCCTAACCAAAGAAATAAACAAAAAAATCCCATGATAAACAACAACAACAAAACCCCACAGCAAATGCTGTTGCTTCTGTTGGTTTTAATCCTCCTATTATTTTCTCAGGCAGCATTTGAATTCTGAATACTTTTTAAAATCTGGCTATTTCCTGCAAGAATTGAGTCTCCGTGCAGATTACCTACATGATAAAACACTGCGGGTAATGATACGAGGTAATCCCAAACAAGCAGTTCTCCAAAATACCGGAGTAACTGAACAGGAGCTGGAGGAAAAACAAACAAATCATTTAGCTACGTAAATGGGAATTTCTGAACTCCTTTGAAAATACGGCCAGATACATTTCAGCTTCTGGGTCGTGATGTTTGAACACACGTGCGTGGAGAAGAGCAAAAGCAAAAGTGCAAACCTGACATTTGTCTTAAGCAGTACATGTAAAACCAAGACCCACAGAGTATCACTCATCCTAGTGACATTAAAAGGAAATTTTTACAGAAACTTTCGATGTTGAAAAGGCTGAAAGAAAAGGGAATGCCAAAGGCATGGTTAGCAACACGGTCAGGAGCCAAGAAAAAGAGCAACAGAGAGAGATATAGCACTACAGCCATGATCTTCGAACACTGTAGCAGCAAGGAACCAGCAAATGCCTCTATAAATCACAATAACTAGTCCCAAAAGCCAATCACAAAGCCAACTGCTACTCTGATTACCCTCACCAGGAGCTGCTCTTCTCTGTGGAGTCTGAACTCAGTAACTGTAACAGATGTAGGTACGATCGTGCTGAAGTCTCACTTGGTCCTTTCAAAGTAATGGAGCACCAACAGCCTCACAAACCTCTACCTAAAATGATTATTTGGGGTGAGACGCTTCCAAATGCGTGGTATGTCGTTCCAGTGTTAGTGGATATTTAGCCCCAGCCATGGAACTGCTGTCTGATCTTGCACTAGTTTTCTTTCTGTTCTCCCTGTCAGAAGCCCAGTGAACCCCTCCAAGGTGAGTACCACGGGCCAAGTCACAGCACAACCCTGGGAAGGCAGGATTTTCAACAGGACACTGAAAATGGACACATGGAAGAAGTACTGTGCAGACGGAGTAGATCTCAATACTGCCCCCTCCTCCACTCTGCAAGTGAAAAGCATCTCCAGCGGAGCTAGAAAAAGTGTGGTAGTGACAAAATAGCATGTCTAGAAGTATCATGCCCACAAGAGAAAGCCTGAGAACACCCATTTATTCAGTGAAACATGATAATGACAGGCTGTCCAGCCTCCTGCAGACACTCAAGGTATCAGTTTCTGAGCTCAGGCCTCCTCAGAGACAGGGAACTGTGTTCAAAGATAGCCAAATGCAGGTTTTGCAAGAGAAGCTGGTAGTGAGCAAGTATCTAACCTAAAGATTATGATTTAAAGGTCAACACTTAATTTATTTACTGATAATGATGTCTGCAGGAACACAGTGCCTGATAGCATTAAATACTCTCCTCTGATTCACAGTGCTTCATCTGACTCCAACTGGCTGCATCGCTGCTTTGATGACTACTCTCCGTACAAAAACCTGATCATACAGAGTGAAAATGTGGGGACAGTGTAAAATAATTATAGCTGATATCCAGTAGGTGATTCAGGGACAACAGCTCACAAAGCCAATACAAGAATCTGCAGGTCTGTATTTTACGAACCTAAGTGAATAAAGGCAGACTCCAGAATCTTTATTTAAGCACTAAAATTAAGGCAATCCAGAGCACAGAAATGCTGTGCAGGATGAATCCTATGGACTTCAAGGGGACTTGCAACTACACAGTAAAAAAAACTACTTTTTTTTTTTCTTTTCTTTTTTTTTTTTGCATGAAGCCACTTTTGATTTAGGAGCTGAATTGCAGGACTGCAGATTGAAAATGCTTGTCTCGAGTTGTGTGTCTTGAAGTCAGATGAAAGAAGGAAGTGCAGCTTGCTGCATCAGACACAGGTCTTTCTCTTGTTTGCTCTCCAGTGTAGGAACACTAAGCACTAATGTCTGCATTCGCTTGGAAAAAAAAAAAAGCCATTTAGTAAGTCACCAAACAGAGGCTAGTGCAGCTGATAGAACCACCTAAAAGCAAAGGCTACAACTGCACTGTTAACTTAGCTGGGTCTCAAGACTGTGTTGCATGGCCAGAGTCGTGAGGCTCACCAGGTCACTGGGCTGAGAGGCATGCAAAACTTAAACTTTGGGTCTCAGCTATGATACGTGTGTAGCCATGTTGCTGTGTCCTAAGATCATCCTGGGAAAAAAACCCTCCAAACAAGTCATATAAATTCAGAGGTTATTTCTCTGCATTACTGATGAGAATCCAGTTCTCAGGCAACTCCTTTTTTTCTCTTTTTGGTAGAATTTACTTTTCTTAACAGCTTTGGAGCTTTAACCTTTCAATCCAGGGGCTCAAAAGTGTTGCAGCCATCTCCTCCTCTCTCTCTCACGTTTCATATTCTCTGGCACACTCTTGTATTTGCCATCATCAGAAAAAAGATTTTTGTGTGTCAAATCCTGTAAGCTTTTCAAATCCTATGCACTATGTTATATTTTGTAACTCTTGTTTTCATCTCCGGTCTCAGTCGCTTCTCCACCTTCTCAGCATTTCTCCACCATGCTCTTTCCCTTCTCACTGTTCCAACAAAGCTGGGATGTTCACATGCAAAGGACATGAATCATTGCTTTCCGCTGATCCCAGTCTTGGAAGCCCATTTTTTGCTCCTGGCTTATACAGTGTTTTCTTGGTTCTGTAGCATGTTCTGATTCTGCAATAGTTCCACTTCACAGACAGAGTGTACCACGCCTCAGCCAAAAAAATTGCCCAATGCAGATCTATCCATGGCAGGCTTTCATACGCCTCAAACCCTTTCTCATCCTCCTGAGGCTGTAGAAGCCCTAAGAGAAAGAACAACAATACACAACCAGCAACGTTGCCAGCTCACTTGTAAGTGCCTGGTCAGAGATACTCCTATTTAAGTATGGCACAGTGTCCCTCCTCCCAGTGAGAGTTCAGCCATGTATGCATAGGAGCAACAATCTGCCACATTAGTGCGTCACGCAGAATTTAAATAACATCAGACAGTGTTACAGTCACAGGACTCACAGGAACTTCCCCACTATAAAGATAATTCTCTGTGTTGAACAAGAAAACCAGAAGGACCTGCTGCCCACGTGGATGTCTTATTAAGAAATGATAAAACACAGCGAATAGGAAGGGCCATGAGAAGTGGAACTCGGTGGAAATGGTGGTCAGAAGGCAATTCCCAGACCGTGGAATGAAGAGTACCTTAATAGGTCACTGCCAATAACCTCCTCCTGAATGGGTTCACAGAGAGAGAGTCACTGCTACCACCGATTAGGATACATGAGTAATCTGAGTTTGGGGATATTACCACTGGAAAGAATAATTAGCACACAGGAAGACCCAAGATGGAGTTCACCAAAACAACTGCCTCCCCAAAGACCCAAACAATCTCCATCTCGAAGTTCACACAGAGGCCACCACTTCTGACAAATTAGATGAGAAAATATCTGGACATCCCAGGGTAAAACTGGATGTTTAGGAGGTTCATTTGTCCACTAATGTTTCTCCCTGCAAGGAACCATTCATCCATGTTGAAATTTTAGGGTGGGAAGGTGGAAAACCTAAGCTGAAACCTGTCTGCTGGCTTGTTTGACATGAACAGAAAGAAAATCAAAACACAGCAATGAATTTGGAAAAAAACAAGATTAATTGCAACATCAAAATAAAGAAGTTGCTGTTGCATTACTGGCTGCATAAAATATTTACAGCAGTGTGAGGAATTTTGAAACTTCCAAGACATTGATTTGCTAATGCACAAGTCAAACTTAACACTGCGGGTACAGTTCCTCATTTCTCACTTTCCTTCCTCTCTTCTCATTTAAGTTCTTTGTGGTCAGCTCTCCTAGCAATACTCCCTTTCTAGGATTTGTGTGGGTGTTTAGCACAGGCTGTGGAAAGATGTGGGCCTACAAAAACGTCTGAGTACTCGAAGATTGCTTGGGCAAAACCTGTGGAAGTCAAGGACAGTTCTTCCACTGCAACCTCCAAGGTTTTCTTCTGTAATTTTCTTCTGGTGTTGATCACAGAGAGAGCAGAGCATGTGCCAGCCCCATCCCAGCAACTTAACACCTGAAAATTCAACTTCCCCTGCCTCTGCTTGCCTTAATCTCCACCAGGCAGAACATGTCAAAGGTATTGAAGGTGCCTCCATCCCTAAGTCAGTTTGAAAGATGACTGCTTTCCTTCCTGCATGCTAAGGGGAAAATCACCTGGCCTGACAAGGGCATAAGTGTGGCACACCCACAGCAAAAGGATGTGCTGTTCCCTGGGGACATGGCACAACCAGTCCAGGTCACTTCAGTTGACAGAAGTGGCCGTCACTTGGAAAAGTCAGTTAGGAAAACTTTTTTTTTGGCTTTTTTTTTTTAATCAGAAGGAATGCGAACAGTTTAGCCAATGAGCCAGAAGCTTTTTGACTCATTTCGGGAACTGAGGATCTGAATACACCTGGGCATTGCACAAAAACCAGTAGCTCAAACCCGGCTCAGCAAAAAGCTAAACACGGCTTTTAATGTTATGGACCTGCACAGTATGTGGAGAGGTTCTCACCCTGTGCACTTCAGTATAACACACACGAACTCCACATTTACGTTGTACAGCTATGGTAAAACTGAAAGGGAAAACTGCAGTGGAAAGGAATTTTTGCCACATCTGTTGTAAAGTGCACAGGCTATCTTCAGACAAACAAAAACTTCAGCAAAATTCTCGTGAATAAATAGTGCTGAATGCTTGCAAGCAGGAACAGCTTGAAGAAAGATATAATTAGAAGTATCTCTATTGGCTAAATTATTTCACAAGATTAGACATCCTTTTAAAGGTCAACCTTCAAAAAATCCATAAGCACACGATCAGTAAAGCATGCAGAAACATGCCACGGTCCAGCAACCACTGGAGGATGGGCAAGACAATTTATGCAGCTCTGAAATTGTTTTGGGACTCTAGGCAAAAGCTGAAAAATTATGGAGGGAAAATGACACGTCTTTTTAAAAGCATGTTCCAGATCAACCATAAGTGCTGGAACTGTATACTGAGAAAAGTGTGTGAATGGTAACCAGTGGTCCACACAGGAGGAGAATCATCACACAAACACAGAAAAACTGTAAAACAGATCTCCAGGCCACCAAGTCCAGCCTGGGGCTTCTGGCCCACAACAATCTAGCCCTAGTGCTGCTGGGTCAAACTTTTGTAAAAATCCTTCAGTGGCCTTAAAATCCATGACTAAAGACTAAACCCTGCATCAGACAGTTAGTAATTATGTAGCATTCTATCCCTTGGGATTGTGGCCACCAGTAGGCATTGTCAGTGAGGAATTACAGCTTTTATTGTAGGACATTCCCTACATACATTCCTTATGTAGAAGCCACAGGTGAACCTTGTAGAGCAGCTCAAATATATGAAGGGTAGTAAGCAATGTGCATAATTTACCGAGTCTTACACCCCAATCTAGACTCTCCATTAATAGAACAGAGACAACATGGTAAATTTTAGCTGAAACGGGGTTGGAGAATAAATTCCATGTAAATTCTGAACAGACTGACAGCAAAAAAAGAATAAAGACACGGTAAAACAAGTAAAACTCCCTTCCCCCACATCTTCTTTTAAACTCACAAATGGTTTTTGTGTCACAGTTTTGGATAAAATCACAGCCTGAAAATTGATTATATCAATTTTCCAGTATCCAGGGCTTTATTTGCTATACGATAAGAGCTGAAGGTCTAGCACAGTAAAAAGGTAAAATTCAGGCCCTGTGAAAATAAAATGCTTTGTCATTGATTCGTTACAGCTAGACTTTCACCCCAGAAGATGGAGAAATGTGTTACGGTCTTTCTAGGGGAAAAAAGTAGAGACCTTATCTATATCCAAATTTGCAGATATCCAATTAAAAAATAAATCAATTTTATGTAAACCAATGCAAAGCTTCAGTGTGAACACATTTAAACCGATTTAAAGCTGATTTATTTTTAAACTCACATTAAAATAAATTCCTTAACAAATTAAGTTGAATCAATAAACTTCTGGATTAAATTAGTCCTAACAGGTCTTTCTAGAGGCAATGCTCTTTCTGCTTGAATTGCATTGATTTAAGAAACCTGACTTTAATTGCAGTGACTTGGTGTGTTAACACTCACACAATTTAATATGCATTCATCATTCAGGGTAGAAAGACGTCGATGACAATATAAAGCTCAGCACAAAAGGATGAATCAGACCAATGTTCAATCCCTTTCCTAGCCTCCATTTTGTTTAATTTTCAAGGATAATAGCCTTGTGTACAACAGATTCATTTTGCTACTACTGAGCTGGAGATTTTTGCATATCACCCTCTGTGATTTATCTGTTCCATATAATTTCTATTAAAAGTTTCAGTTTGTTGTTACTCCTGCAACAGGAAACTTTTCCTTTGCTTTAATTTCTTATCCATCTCAGTCATGAATCACCTGTACTGTATGCACACAGCATCCAGTACAAAACATGCTTTTTGCCTGCTGAGAAATTACTGAAGAGTACTAACAGGATAACTGCAAGGCAACATGCAGCAAAGCTGTTTTCACCACAGAGTCCCACCAGACCTCAAACCAGCTCTGTTCAGGTTTGGACAGCTGAGCTGCAAGGAAGGAAGCAATCTACGTGGTCCTTACTACACAAACAGAATAAAAAGTGTCGTGTGAGAGTACTCTGAAACATCTCCCCAGGAAAAAGTCCAGCTTAGAAAAAGCAAGAAGGTTCCCACCCACTGGTGCTAGTGTCATGCTGCAGGAGTCCAGTGGATTTCTTTATTTCTTGCAGGATCAGAAATAAAATAAAGTCTCCAGCCTCATCACTTGTGGCCACTCTGGCTCTCTGAAGCTATCTGAAGCAAATAACTGCAAAATCTGTTGGAGGAGGTGCTGCTCCTTGTCAGCACGAGAGGGATGCTTCTTCCCCAGGCAGTGAGATGAGACTGAAGAATGAAACCAGAATCAAATCTCCCTTAGAGACCATCTGCATAGTGTTCAGACTAATTCTTATATAGTGTCACTTTTTTCTTTGTTCAACTAGTCTTAAAAAAAAAAAAAAANAAAAAAAAAAAAAAAAGAAAAAATGGAAAAAGAAAAAAACAAAACAAAACAAAACAAAAAACAACACAAACCAGTCTTTCATAAACCAAACAAAACCATATTATCCTAAAAAGATGGTATCATGTCAAGTTCCAATCTGGATTTTCATTGAAAATAGCATGTAACAGGCAGAATGCATAACTTTCTCCCCAACTGTGCTGAACTCCAGGGGGTTGCCAGTCATCTCTTTTGTCCAGATTTTCTAGAAGACATGAGAAAGAAACTCGTATTGCACAAATAAATCAGAGATAAAAGCTTGATCCTAAAAAGGTTTGGGAAAACAGGGGTTTAAAATGGAAACTATTATGCACCCCCAGCAGCGGAACTGGCAGGTATATGAAGTTTCCTGTAAGACTCAAGTGCTGCAAGGTGGCACGACCACAGGGCTGTCTCACAAGAAGCCCAATGGCAGGCAGGGTTCACTCCCTAGCGATGTGCAAAAGCTGAGTCTGCCATTCACCTAAAATAATGCATCCATACAAACTGGCTTTTCTACAATATTTTTTTTACCCCTGGCTATTCTCTAATAGATTGTTCCATTGCACACCAAGCAACATGCACATCTCTGCTTAGAAATGCCCATTTATTCTCTTTTGTTATGAACTGGACAATGGTCTGAAGTCCACTGAGCAGACCAGGACTCTCTCTTCAGTCTCACACCACTTTGTTGTGTTTGAGTGTCACAACCACCAAAATATTCCCTTACTAATTACAGTCTGGGATCCCACCTACACACTGGAGAGAAGATACACCTCCGGGGAGATGCAGCAGCAGACTTAAAGCCCCTATGACACACAGACAAAGAAACCTCTTTCTGATGGACTGGAACTTGGTTCCAGGCAAGAGTACGAGCATTTCAGTATTTCCTTACACAAAATTTGTCCTACATTGCAAAGTGCATAATAACAAAAGCTATGACAATGAAAGCCATGAAAGATTGAGGGGGAAGCCGAGAAAGAATCACAATAGTATCAGAAAGGAATGTTTGGAAGAAAGAACATAATGGATGACTTCACTGCATCTGCTGAAATTTAATATCCTGAGTCCCCCTTCTGGCTGCAAAGGGAATTTTATGTAGGAAGCAACCAAGCAGGACACCATTATTGCTAAGAGAAATCCAAACAATCAATACAGCCAAATGTTCTGTGGATGATAAGCATTCTGCTTTCAGAGTATTAACTCCTTCTGAATCGCTCTCTGGCTACTGAGAGATGTTGTAAAACCCAACATGGCTGAAAAACAATAATAAAAAGCAACAGTATGATTATAGTGAACGTCTACTGTATTTTTCCACTTTAATAATTGCTTCTTGAAAGAATTCAAGGCATGCTTTGGACTTTGCAACACATTATTTCCAGGGCTGATCTTTTTGCATATTCTCTATCCCATGAGCTTCATGCATTTCCAGCAGTACACGGACAGATCAAGGATTAAGGAAAAGCAATACCAAAACAGTGTTTTCTTGGAGCCTCCAGAACAATAAAGCTCTTTGTGTTGGAGGAGGTGAGCACACACTATGTGCTCAGAGGATCACATCAAGAGCTCCGACATCGAGTTGGGGGTGCATAGAGGATGCTCTAAATCCAGCAAATCACCAACAAAAGGATTGTCTCTGCTGGCAGTGCATGGCACGTCCATCTGTGACCTTCACAGAAGTCTCTAGGGTTGACTGAATACGCACCAAACTCAGCCTGTTATCATGGAAGTCCAGGTTTCCATACCAAGAAAGGCAAACAGCTCCAGGGTTAGGTGCCCTCTTTCTTGCAATATCTTCATCTAATCTTCCTGAGTAGTTAAACCAACCAACCAACCAACCAACCCAACAAAGTCAAGTTTTTAATTTCTTGGTATTTATTAGTGCCTGTGAGATGGCATTGTTTTGATAGTACTGAGAGATCTGACAGCTGTTAATCCCCATGGCTTGTTTCCCCAGTCTTAAACACAATTTCAGTACTTAGAGGGAGAACTGATTTAACCAGCAGGTTTTAATCAGCTTTTTCCTTTCTACAACCCATTCTTTCTCCAGAAAAAAAAAAAAAGAAAAGAAAAAAAAAAAAGAGAGAAAGATTCTCACTGGTTGCTAACTCTTATTTGTAACACTTATTTGCTAACTCTCACTTGTAATTAAGCATGGCCCTTATTCTCAATTTGATAACTTAGTTTTCCAGGCTCTGAGGATATGCTGTATCTGCCCTACATTTATTAAGGAGTTGCATCACTGAATATATGCATAAGTACCCTATAAATTCTTACATTTTCGATTTTATGCTGGAAAATAATATATTATCTGATCTATTAGTTATCTCAGTGATTATTTTGCAGAGGGATAGATAAAGATTAAAATACAGAAAAATACAAGGACTTTCATTAGCTGAATCTGCTAGACACGCAGGAGAGGAGAAAAGCAGAAATGTTATTAAAATGTGGTTTGAATTCACAATCAACAGACTCTCTAAACAAATAAGTACTGTATGTGACTTTAAGAGTCACATTTGACTATAGTCATAATGTCCTAAGAAAAGGAGGGCACCTCAGTTTCAGGCACAGATTGGGACAGGAAAATATGTGTTTTTTTCCTGTTTTAACTCTTATTCAGCAACTTCACCATGGAAAAACTTCATCATTACATTGAATTAAATGAAAAGCATTAAAAATTCCCTTTTCTCGATCAGCAAAGCAGATGAGTATAGCATTCAAAAAAAGATCTCAGGCAAACGACATTTCTACACATTTAACCTACCATGTGGGAAAGCTAGTTCACAGAATGGGATGTGAATTTACAGAGCTTTGGTCATTTTGCACTCAGTCATTTCAGGCACTGAATTCATTCAGACTGGCGTGGCTTACTGCATTTTAAACTTGAGTATCACATTAGAAACCACTTACACGAACAGTCCTTCACCCACAGCAATGAGTCCCAGTGAATCAGAGAGAGGTACAGAGAGTTATTCACATCTCACAGGCACTCTAGCAGAACGCTTGTACTGGATCCCTTCTTATGAGGTGTGATGTGAAATACTGTGAAACTGGATGGCTAGGCAGGGAGTTGTCCATCGGGGCTAAAATTCAAGAAAATCGCTCTAAGGCAGGCACATGGGATGTGGGAGGACAGCAAGGCTCAGGAAGAAAAGACATCACCCTTAATAGAAGTCACAGTAGACATGTGGTGGGATATCTGCACAGGGAGTGTTTGGAGTAGGAACAGCAAATAAACAGAGAAAAACCTCAACAAAACCTCACAGTCAGCATCGTTTTCTTCCCAAGCCTCAAGATTAATTTCTGTATACACCCAAAACCCGTATCAAGACATCGCAAGTGCTGTGTAATGTGACTACTCAACTCTCCCACGTTGTGCCAGGCATCCTGGTCAAAAGGGTTCTCACCACGAGTAAACTGGTGCATCTGGGTGAGGACTCAATTTTTGGCCATTTTCCTTGCAAACTGCTGCTTGACCTTCAGCAACATTTTTGCACAACCTATCTTGAAGCACTCCTCCTCCACTCCTGACACAGAGGCCTAGTCTGTACACCCCACGGTGAGGGGTCCAGACAAGTCCCTTTGCACTCCCAGTACCCACACGATACATGACTGTGGCACAGTACAGGCTGACACACAGGGAAGGCAGGGGGCTTGCACGACCAATTAACAAGGATTCATTGAAGGTGTGCATTTTTTCTTGGGTTACTTAAATCCAACAAAACATTCAAGTGAACGTGTCTCTTCCAAATTTGGGGGGCTTTGGTGTAATTCATTCAGAAGGGCTCATCTCTGAACAGGAGCCTTCACCCCAGACCTTCCCACAGTGGAACTCACTCACTTTAAATGTTAACATTTTGAGTGCCTTGCCTCGACCATCTGCAGGACTGATCACCGGGAGGGTCTGTGCAAAGCAGCCATTTGGCTGTAAATCCACAGTTTAGATGACCACTTTACTCTGACAGGCAAGTCACCGGCTCGACACAAAAGCCCGATCAGCTGAACCCCAACCCCCACTCCTCAAACGCTCATTCGAAGTTCTGCCATGGCCCGCGACATACCGCAAGGGTTTCCTGGCTCCCAGCTCTAAAATAATTAGTCTGGGGAAATTAGCCGGCGCTTTCTGCGCACCTGCAGCTGGCTGAGCTCCCCGGCCGGACAGCGGTGCCTCTCCCACACCAACGCACGCCCGCCGGCCAGCACGGCTCCCAGGCCTGCCGTGCCCACGGTGCAGCCTCCCAAAAACCTGTCGGGGCGGGGGGGATGGTGCTGTTTCTCATGACGCTGAGTGGAACCACTGGTTTGGCAGAGGAGCCGCTCGTGAGGGTCTCTGCTTAGGAGATTTATATTTTAAACAGGCAACAGCTAGTATCAAGGGGGAACAGATACATTACCAGCAAGTCATTTCCAAGCAGCTAATAACTGTTTCCCTACCCTCCAGATCCTAGGATGCATTTTCAGGTTTAAACATAACGTATACATTGTAAATAGCGGAAACATCTGGGGTTTATTATAACACCACTTTGCTAGCCTTGGGCATTGTACAACTCCCGTGGGCTAGGGTTCACCCTTGACCTGCCAAACACGATTACTGTACTCAGGCAACTTCCCTGGCTCCGCAGCTGCTCGCCTTCCCCTCCCCTCCCTGCTGCTGTCATTGCAGCTACCATCCTAAACAGCCAGTCAAAAACTTGGGTTGCTATGGTCACTGCATGGAAACAGAGTGGCCGAAGAGGGGAAAAGACGATGAGGATGGCCAGTGAAGTCACTCTGCTGTGAGGCCCACAGAGGAAGTAGGGCTGCCCAGCGCCATCTGTATTGGCAATCTCTTTCCTCCCCCACCAAAGCCACCTTCTTCTCTGTTCTACTCATCCCACCCTTTCTGCAGGTCTATCATGCCTCTGTTTCCCCCTTTCCCAATCTCCAGTCTCCCACTAAGCCAAAAGTGACCCTGTTCCTCTCCCCTACTCCTCCTGCAGCAATCTCCCAAACAGGTCTTGCTTCCCAAGCTCTCTGCTCTCACCCTCCTCCCTCCTTTTTCTGCTCTCTACCAAGGACCTTTCCCCATTCACTCATTTCCCACTGCTTGATGTTCAGCCCCACAAATCCCAGTGCTGTCCCTGCCCTGCTTTTCCGCCAGTTCTCCCATCCCCTTCAACACAGTCCTACGCTGACTTCTCCCTGCCTTTATGTAACATCTCATGTGTAAGGACACCACAGCAGCACTGCAGGCTGGGTCTCTCAGTTCCCCTGGCTGGGGCTAGAGGCTTAGCCCAGACTCATTAGCACAGGGAAGGCATTTTATGGCTGTTGGCACAAGAGTAGACTGCAAAACTTCAGCTGAGCTACTGCAAAGTGTGAATCTAAAGTGATTCAGTTACCCTATGGTGGGGACACATCTTAAGAAATAAAGTGATCTTAATTCTGTCTGCTTAGAGCTACGTTAAAAACTAAAAAACAAAAAAAGGGAAACAGTGATGGTGATCCAGTGGCTAAATGTATGCACTTTAAAAGCTCACTTGGATGAGCTTTCCAGGTGTCCCTGCATAAGCAGACCACTGACCATAGACTGTTGCTTTCCATGCATGCACAATCAGTGCCATTTTTGCCTCCAGCTGATTCTTCCTGCTCAACACCTGAACAAGTATGTAGGGGACCAGCACTAAGTGGTGCTGTTCAGAAACACAGCAGAAAGAAAACACAACCTGTGTTTCCAGCAGCTCTGTCTGCTGAGGAGCAGACCCAGCAGCCCCCCACCCAAATCACGACCAATTGCAGCCCTGCCTGCAGCTTACAGGAGTGTTACACCTCTCTCACGAACCTTCTGTCACAAGGAACCTCCCTGAGAGGTAACAACCATTTCAGCAACAGCACACATATTTGAAGAGTGCTACCAAAGTTTCTCTGCCACCCCTCCTTGATTAAAGCCTCCTGATTGATGCTATATCCACCCTGGCCCCAAGAGTTCAAGTGCTGATTACAGCACTGGGACATTGCTCCTATTCTATCCCTTCTCTGCAAAGTAAAGGTAAATTTATGAAAATGAATATCTGAAATGCATTGCCTTTTTAAAGTTTTATTACTCAGTAGCCTGGTAAAACCCTCTCAAGAAAAAATGATATGTAGCATTGTCTTATTATTTTTTATTTCTTAATTTGTTAGGTTCAATCTACTGATCAATTTAAACATCATCCTAGAATTATGCTATGGTAAAACAAATGCACATTTAGAGAATAAATGGAATTGATTCTCTTCTAGAGTAGAAGGCCTTCCTAAATGAGGTATTTAAATATAACCTCCGATCCTTCTCTAAAGAAGCACCTGGTAATTCACTTTTTGGATCAAATTGCAACTCCAAAAAAACTTTATGACCTCATGTGGTCTTTCCACCCCCACATTCCTACCTAGAAACATTATATACAGCATGCTTCAGGCAAGAGCTGAATTAGAATGCGGATGGTGGTTCTGGGGAAAGAGATGTAGCAGGTACAAGACAAGAAGCAGAGCACTGAAAACATAAGAAATAGGCAGCTGCATAAGAAAGGATGCCCTGAAATGCTGATACATTCATTACTGTTCAAGTGCATATCCTCCACTCCTGCTTGAAAGATCCCCCACACCCAACATTTTCCCTTGTCAAACAGGCCCTCAAGCCCTTTTTTCACTCCATCCTCAAGCATGTTTCAGCACACATAAAAATGACCATGCCAATCAGACAAAAAGGTCATCTAGCCTAGTATCCCACCTCCAGCTGCAGCTGTTTATGGGTGACAGGGAAAAGAAATACAAAAGAAAGTAACCAGAAGTCATCGGCTGCGATGCCCTTGGCCATAGCACCTTGACAGGCTCGTCGTGGGACCTGGCTCAGGTGAGATGGGGCTTTCCCCTGGAACAGCGACGACAAACCTCAGGCATTCTTGCTGGACCCACACGTACCCTGTCGATGACCAGGAGAATGATGTGCAAACACTGGGAGAGTAATCCTGTCATGCTTTTCATCTTGGCTACTCCCGGGTTTAGAGCCAGCACTCACCATGGCTTTGTCAACGAAAAAAGCCTCAAAACTAACTTCATTTCTAAATACCTCAAGTTGTTCCTTATCCCTCAACTTCAAAGTGATTTATAGTTTTTACCTGTCCCCGGGGTCTTTGGCATTGATCTGAAACGGACCGGATTTTGCCGTGAAACTGATGGCGAGAAACATCGTGAAACGTGCCATGAAACAAGGCAAACCCAAGGCTGCTTGATAATTCTTTAATCTGTCAAGGGAGTTGTTAACTGACTGCAGCCTTAAAGGAGAAGAAAGTAAAAATCAAAGTGAACTCGCTATTCTGGACATTTCTACACTTCCCTGCTGAGCTATGGTGGGGAGGTTTCTGCTTTTCCGTGAAGACCTTGCTGCCCCACACTATCGAGAGAATATGCATTTGTCCCCCTTTATAACATTAATACAGAATTAAAAGGTTATTTGGGAAAATGCACGGCTTTCTCACAGCAGCTTTCAGGTCTATTCTTTAAGGACAACAGTGTTTTCCAAATTTGTGCCATCCAGCTGTTGGTATGTTTCACAGGACCACTCTCCAAGGAGGTCTGTCCATGAGCTCCCACATTTTTACGGTGCCATGAGTTCAAAATGTCTTAGAAAAGAAGGTTTTTATTTTCTTGAGATGCCCTCAGTGGAGAAATTCCCTGATGTAATATAACTCTAGGAGGTCTCGAATACTTAAAAGTAGTTCCTCCTTGGCTGCAGTTGTGGTGGACCAGAATGTATGTGCGTGCACAAGCCTGGATAGATGTTTGCACTGATACTGCTCTAACATGACTCAGGGCGGGGGCGTGGGGGGAAGAGCTTGCCTTCTCTGAGTAGTTGAGAGTAGAATGAGAAACAGATATAACTTCACTGATACAAAGAGGGTAAGATGAAAAAGATGCCAAAACACCGCCAGACATACATGTACCTGATTTCATGCATCAGCTGAGTTAGCCATTAACCTCAGCAGCAAACATTAAATATTTAATTATCTTTCTCTGCCCATCATCTCTAGACCAGCAGACATGATACAGCGCATTATATCGATTTATTCCAAACACAGCTTCTGCAGGACGAAGTCCACTTGTTATTCTCAGTTTAAATAACTGGCAGTGTCATTAACTTCATTTTTACTTGGCCCTTATGGGACTTGTCAAAGGACTCCTGCCTAGAGTTTAACATACATGGTTACCTATGTAGGGTGAGAGAAGGGGAAACCTAGCCCTAGGCATGGTATATTCTCCTTGCACACAGCCCCAGCTAGTTCCATTTACTAGGGTGCTTAGGTAACTGCTGAAGTTTCAGTCTGCAAATACTCCCAGTGATGATGTTCGAGGAGTTTCAGTGCACTTCTTACAGGTCAACTTGCTTGTAAGTAAGCTGGAAGATCGTTTTCTTTTCAGGGCCTACCTGTTAACAGGACAGAGTGATACACAAACATGGTAATCCCAGAACTGCCTGTAATCACAGAATCACAGAATCAGACGGGTTGGAAAGGACCTCTGAGATCATCAAGTCCAACCCTCGATCCACCACCACTGTGGTCACTAAACTATGGCACTCAGTGCCACATCCAGTCTCATCTTAAAAACCTCCAGGGACGGAGAATCCACCACTTCCCTGGGCAGCCCATTCCAATGGCTGATTACTCTCTGTGTAAAGAACTTTTTCCTAATATCCAACCTAAACCTCCCCTGGCAGAGTTAAGACCGAGCCCTCTTGTCTTACTGCTGGTGCCTGGGAGAAGAGACCAACCCCCACCTGGCTACAACCTCCTGTCAGGGAGCTGTAGAGAGCGATGAGGTCTCCCCTGAGCCTCCTCTTCTCCAGGCTAAACAACCCCAGCTCCCTCAGCCTCTTCTCACAGCACTTGTGTTCAAGTCCCTTCACCAGACTGGTTGCTCTTCTCTGGACCTGCTCCAGCCACTCCATGTCCTTCCTGAGCTGAGGGGCCCAGAGCTGGACCCTAATGGGTGTGGGGTATTGGATAGAAGTTGCTGCTGGTGTTTTTGAGCCAAATGCTCAGAGAAAGAGAAGTTTTCATCACAGACTTGAGGGGGGAAAAAGGCGTGAGCAAGATAAAGACAGGCTGCCATCTGCAGCAAAATCACCAATGCGGTAGAGAGGGGACCTTACCTCGTAGACAGAGCAGTGGACCCAATTCCTCCTACCCATTACATGTCCTCCTACCATTTCATCCCACTGTGACACTGTTTCCCTCTTGCTGGTGCCCCAGAGTATCTTCAGGCAAGCTCACTGTGTCAGCAAGCACACTTATCACTGGAGACAGGTCTGACCCGTTGGCAATTAAAACAGACACCAAGGACTTAAACTACAGCCCCTGTGCTGAAGGTGAGCTACACAGCCCTAGCAGCTCACATCAGCTTTGATGGCACTTGCATTCAAATTCAACTTCAGGTGAAATCATGGAAGCCTAGAGTGGACCGTGAGAAGTATTTAAAATCCACCCTGAGACTAAGCCATCCTCAGCCATCTTTGGTGCCCTGGGAATCTCTGTGCAGCACCTCCCCTCAAGAGGAAGCAATGCCACTGGCAGCAGCTGTGCAGTTAGTTCCATACAGTTAAAACAAAGTGCCCAGATGAAGCTACTTCTTTCTGAACAGAAATTATATCCCCTCCCTTGCTCTTTTTTTGGACAGCAGTGAAGATGGCACCCCCATAACACCAAGCTCTGACTTCCTCCTGCTGCTAGGGACAACTCACACTGCAGCCAAAGATCTGGCTCCCCTGGAACCTGCCTGGAAATTGAGAGTGGCCTCGTTACTGCATCACCTTCAGTCAGGTGTGAGCTGGAGAAGGGAAAAGAGCAGAACGCATTTTGGGGATGGAAGCAATAGCACTGGCTGCTGAGACCAGTGGGTTTTGACATTTATGGAATGGAAGAGAGCCTCGAGAGAGACTTCATAGCTTGGATGAGTAATTCTTATTTTGTGGTAGGAGGGTCCCTACAAAAAGGTTCCTCACCGAGGTGGACTTCATTGTAAGAGTGAGGACAGAATGGGATGAGAAACACCCTCAGTCACAGATGGAAGAAATAATCAAGGAATAGCAAGGCCAAATAACATAGGAATAGTCCTGAGTTAAAAGGAAAGTTACCTATTTCACATCCTTCACTCTGATTTTATTCCAAGGTGCTCCCTGCTCTTCTTTCAGACTGTTGCTCTGAAATAGTTTCCCTATTTCTGAGCTTGCTGGCGATTCATACAGCCAGGAAAGCCTGCGTTCAACACCAATTCCACACTAGTTGACAATCAATTTCTTTTTTCCACAGTTCATCTTATCATCCAGCACTTACACTTAGCCTTTTGTACATCTGCAGTACCTTCTTACATGCCATGAACAACCTGTTTAATTAAAAATCCCATGTAAATCACAATGTACCAACACAAAAAAGATGAGACCAGGACTCCTGGAATCTACAACATTAAGTCCAGCAATAATTTGCTCTGAAGGTTGATCAGACTAGAAGCCTGTAAACACAAAAAAAACCCTCACCCAGTAATTTCTGCATTCATCCAACAGCTTTTTGAACTATAGCATATCTTTCAAAAATTATGGCAATCCTCCTCTCAGATGCTGTGAGTAACAGAAATCCTCCACACATCCAAGCAAATTCTTCCTGTGCATAACTACCTTCACTTTCAAAAGCAGTGCATTTTAACTAATGCCACAGGTACACTGGCATTTGCATTCATCCTCTAGAGCTTGACAGAGGCACTTTATACCTCTGTATTTCCTGCCCACCCTTTCCAAGAACAGGTCCAGCTAGCAGCTCCCATGTTTTCAGGTTTGCTTTTCAAAAACTTAAGTGACTTCTCCTACAGCAACTTCTCTTGAGATGATCAGGACACTGTTTTAAAGGTGGTATTGGTCACTGCAGAAGTGCAGCAGAGGGCACAAACAAGAAGGAGGTACAGTCTGCCCTGGGACATCAGTTTTTTCAGGTCATACTGTTCCCAATGAAACGGGGAAGCTCTGCATGGGAAGTTCCTCCTCCGTTCTTGCAACAGGACATGCCGCCCTTGGAAGCAGCCTGCATGAAAATTTTTCTAATACAGTTTCCTCTCTTAGGAGGGTCCCTCAAATCCTACCAGTGACTCTCCCTGAACATGCAACTCTGGCACAGTGACACAACTGACATCTTCTCTGACGCTCTTCATCTCTGTATCCTCCCTGTGGAAACAGCTTCTGCCATAGAGCTGGCTGCACAGTACCGGTGGGACAGCAATGTGCATGCTAGCTAAAAAAAACACCCCATCTTTGTGTCTCCCCTGCGGTAGACATATCAAAAATGCACACTGCCCTCCAGGAAACCCATTTTTACAAAGGGAAAGGAATCTTTTTGCACAAAAAAGAAAAAATAAAAAAGGGAGGCAAGTGACAGGTTTGTGATACCTACATGTTATTCCTATCTCTAGAATGGCCACACGTCAGAAAACAAGCTGGTTTGAAGAAAGAGATTACACTGAGAGTCAGGAGACTTTGGTTTCTGTGCTGGAATCAGATTGTGATCTGTTGTGACCTTGGACATGCAAAGACTGCATGCTCCTAGGCAATAGGAGCTTGCTGTCAGACCGAGGTTGTTCCATAGAGGGCGGTTTAAAGGATATTGATTTCAGCAAGAGCTCGAGGACTATGATGATACAAACAAAGCAGTCTATTTGGCACAATTCAAGACTACATGCAAAAATGTATTCACAGAATAACAGGGCCTGTTTTATTTACTGGCATCCTTTCCAAATACAATGCAGCAACAAAGAGCAGTTTTCAGTGCTGTTTCATGTACAGGTGCAATACATTGACAGAACAGCCCCTTTTTTCTCTTGTTTAAGCCCACTGGACTTCTCCAAAGAAAAACTGAAGAGACTGTAATTGTGGAAGCCAACAATCCCACTAAAACATCACATCTGCATACATACACACAGAAGATCTAATAATACTGGATTTAAAATTTAACTCTTCTTACAGTAACGGCAGTGGCAGCAACCTTTATCTCCTCTGCAACTGGATGTTACTAGGGACTCTGTTTAGTCGTTTCAAGTATGCATTCACGCTTCTCTAGCTGTGTTCAAAGGGATTAACCATTAGCCATAGGACATGGCATGTGGCTGACTCAAGGGTGAAATGAAAGCTATTAACGCTGGAGAAACACACTGAGCAAGGCTCAGCCTGAGTCCATGTCTGAACGCCAAGCCTGAACTGCCTGACCTGGATTCCCCCTGCTTACAGAGGTGGAAGGACAATCAGCTCATAAAACCTGAGAAGGAGATGCACAGAGAGAATGAGGAAAGACTCCCAGGTGAACTGTCGCAAACGGATTAGCATCTCCCTCTTCCTCCCTCACCTGCGAGGCCTGTGGACTTGGTTGTCAGAGCTAGGAGTCAAATGGCCCATAGTGAACAAACTACATAACACGGTCAATTTCTCCCCAAATATAATGCTCCCACAGAAAATTACACAACCAGAAATGCAAAACCAGACACAAGTAATAATCTGTGCACAAATACAAACCTAGCAGTTACTCCAATATAACAGGAGGTTATGTTAAAGATCTCTACCAGTCCCTTATGGAACATCTTGTTTTATTTTCCTTCCATTGCTTTTGTTCTCCATTAACAGAAATAGAGTAGATGGGATGGACAGGAAGGAGAGGGAAAAAAAGAAGGCAAAGGATGGAGAGAAAAGAGGGCAGAAAGAAGGACGGAGAAAAGAAGGGAGAAAAAGGAGGAGGAAAAGGACAAAAAGGCACAAAACGAGAACAAAGGGACATATGGCTGGAAAGGAGGAAGGGAGGAAAGAAGGGAGGAAGAAAAAGAAGGAAAGCAGAAAGGAAGGGAAGAAGAAAGGGGTGGAGGGAGTGTGGGAGGAAAGGAAGAAGTGAGAGAATGAAGGAAAAGAAGAGAAAAACATCCCCGTGACCTCACACTGGATGATTTCATACTCATATCTCATGAGATCAGAGCAGAGTGTTTTCCAGGTCTTAAGTCTACCAGTTCACCTGCACATCTACTGACCTACAGCACAACTCAACAGCCTCAACAACCCCAACTTTGGGGGATCTTCAGGGGACTGCCTTCCGAGTTGGCATCCTCACATCACCGTCTCATACTGGTGAGGCACCCACGGAGTCAAAAGGGCTGAAGAACACCCCGATAAGCCTCCCATGCGGCTCGGCACAAAGCTCCAGGGCCAGGGTCGGCCGGCACCCCGCGGTCCCGCCNNNNAGAGCGCGCTCCCGCCGCTCCCCCTCGCGGCCGCGGCCGGCACCGGCACCGGCACCGCGCCCGCAGCCCTCCTCCAGCCCCTCTTCCCCGCGGGTCACCGGCCAGTGCGTTCCCCTTTCACTCTTAGTTCGACTGTTCCCGCTGTTTTTAGGGCAGCCCTTCCACAGGCGCCTCCTCCGAGCTGCCCCTGCGTCCCCCGGCACCGGGGCAAGGCTGTCACCGTCGATTTCCCAGGGCCGGCACAAGGTCCCCTCCCCGCGCCGAGCACGGGACTCCGGCTGCTTGAGGGAGCAACTGAGGGTTAACTGAAACACCTCAAGCACATTCAAGCAGCTCTTTCTTTGCACAACTAGCATGACTCATACAAAATACTGACACTTGGTTTGTTTTCTTGTATCATAACGGAACACGATAAACTATCAGCACTGTTAAAGGCACATTCACTCTTGTTACTTTTGGAATGTTGGCAAAACACTGATTTGGTAGGAATTCACAGCATTTCCAGATCCTGACACCCTGTGACACAATTGTTCTTTACTGTTTTGCTTTTGGTTATGACTACCTGCCTCGAAGGACTATCAGATGCTTACAGATAGACTGGAAAGCGGGTGTCGGGGAACAGAGATCTTGGAAGGAAGTTTTCCACAGCTCGCCTTGCTTTGAGAATAACAAATTGCCACTTAGGTGCCTAAAGTAGAAAGTGCCGTCAAAGATGCTCAGTAGCATCTCTTGGGATTTTTGTGGCTAGACATTCACAAACTGAACACCCCAAAAGTTTTTGTGAAAACCCAGTGACTTCGACTCGATAGAGGAGATTAAAAGTGAGCTGCCCTAAACAGTTAGGTCTGAAGTCTTCTGAAATATCAGCTTAGGATCTTTTGCATAGGATCTTTTTTTTTAAACTTGTAAGTGGTGTTTCAAACTGCCTCACTCCACCTTTTTTTCCTTCTTTTTCAGTTACTGCCTTTCTAGAAATCCAAGAAGCCCCCAATTACATATAGACAAACCCAGATTTAAATCAGCTCACAAGTTTTGCCAGAGATTAACATTTTAAAATCCTTGCACAGATTGGCATTTCTACACCAAAGACAAAAATTTTGTTCATCCTTACCCAGCTATCAATATTTGCACAAAGTTCAGTATAGTTTCTGGATTTATTTCACAGGGGGAATGCCTTTCTATACACATGAAGGATTTACTGGACAATTGTACTGGTATGTCCTCACAATTCTCTTTGCATTCCCAGGGCTGCAGTCAAGTAGTACTTGTAGTGTTAAGACAAAAAATTTTGAATGCTGACTAATCTCATTTATTCAAAAAAACATGAACACACTCACATGCTTTTTGAAGGATTCACTCTCAAAATTGTTCAGAAGAAGGTGTGAAATGTTTGGAGCATTTAGGCAGTGCACACAGGTAGAGAGGCTTTCCTCCCCAGAAAATGTACATGCATACCAGGAACACACAAATATTTTGGCCTGGAAAAGACTGAAGAAGTTGTCACTCCTTCTAAGCAACAGTTTTTCTCTAGAAGTAGACAGGCTTTACCATATATCACAGCTTTCATTCCATCTCCAAGGCTCTTGTCTTCAATTAATGCAAAATACTGATTTGTCTTCTGATATCTCTTTATGAATATTGAGTATCAATTTAAACTTAGCAATCCTCAGACTGAGCTCTAATCCTCCCAACCAAGCCCTGACATGAAACTTGGTCTACAATATGCTCAAAACAATTTCTTCCTCAGACAACCAAGCCTGTTACCAGGACACAGTCAAAGGTTCTGCTCAGTCACACTCTTCTCATCTGAACTTCGTGCTGTTTATTCTGTCAAGTAGTCTCAAAGCTCTGGCATTTTATCTAATTCTAAATTAAACTTCTCACAGGAGGTATTTATTTTCTATGTCAATATCTGCAACCTCTCTTCTCGCTCAGTAAGTGCAGATGTGTTCAGAGCAATGCTGCTGAGGTTACCTCACTGAAATGATGACTGAGACCCATCTCCGAAGCTCTTCCCTCCTGCCTCATGAACTGTGTTTCTGCACCAGATTCTTGTGGAGCCTTGCTCTTCCTACCACTGCTGCTGAACTAGAGAGGGGCTGACACAACCCAAGGCCAGAGTTCGCTGCTCTGACAGCACCATCAGTCCTTGAACGCAGTCAAGGTGTTTTCCTCAGAAACACTTGATGTCTTCTCACACTTTGCCCTTTCAAGCCCAGCAGCCTCTCTCTCATCTTCTCTGCTAAGCAGAACCACCTGAAAACTCACATTCCCCAAGATGTCTGGAAACACTTGACAAAGAGGCTGGGCAGCTGATGTGCTGTTACACCACCTTAGCGGTGTACCAGGAGGAATTTTTCCAGGGCTGATTCCTTTCTCTCACTTCAGTAGCCCCACCTTATGCAGTGGGCCCAGTCCAAGTCTCCCTGCTCCTGCTGTAACAACACTTTAAGTCAGGAGCAGTGCCTCTATGAGGGGGAGATTGCCACCCAACATCAGCTTTCTTGCACTAGGTTTCCCTGCCCAGGCTGGTTGTATTTTCAGTGTGCTGGCAATGCCCTAGGAAGCCCTGCTGGCAGATTTGTTGAGCCTGTCTGCATACTCAGTCAGCATAGCAGTTTGGTGATAAGACTTAGAGAAAAACTGTCTATCTGTCCATCTATAACACTGTCTCCTCAGTTTTCCACCCCCTGTATTTATCATGGTCCAGAGTGCCCTGCAGAAGGAAGGTGCATTCACTCTGGATGGACACAGGCCAGACAGAATCAGTTTGTTCAAGACCCCTTATAGCAAGTGGAGTTAAATGTTCTTCTGCGTCATTTTAGTGACAAAGAAACCATGGCAATATGGACCTCCCCAAACTTTTGTAACAGAGCCCAGACTTCACCTGCCAATGGAAAACACTAGGGTTGTTTTTTTTCTGGTGTTTCCACTGTGCAGTGGAGCAGAGCAGGGCAAACCCTGTTCATCTTTTCTTCCAATAACTAACTTTCTTCTCCACCGGCAATTCTGGAGTTCCCAGGTAAGTTGTGACAGAATATAGTAAAGAAAGATTTTCTCATACACTTTTTTCCCCAGATAATAAAGCTGGTTCTCAGCCTGTTGACAAGTTACCAATAAGACAATGATTTCAGACCCGGGATTGAAACATGTATGATATACTTTGACAGCCAAAAGCAAACTAAGTTGAGGGAAGCTATGATCACAACAAACAGCGCTAAGAAAAACACTGAACACCTGCTGCAGATTTCTGTGCTAGTGCCAGATCTTAAAACTGAGGATTATCTGCAAGCCACTGCTTTTTGTAAGGGAGACCATAAGTAGATTCAAACCACTCACAAAGAATACAACAGAGATTACAAATCCTGACATAATTCAATCAAAGAAAGCAGGTAACTAAAAAGCAAAACTCTTTCATGACCTCTCAGACTGCACACCCTAAACACACCAATTGATTATCAGGTATGACTACAAAACTATTAGCCAAAAGGAGAAATTGTGGTCCCATCAAAGTCAGAAGGCCTTCATGTTGTCCCTACTAAGTTTACATAAGTAGACCAGTTATTAATTCAAGCTCTAATATGCTTGAACAGAGAGAATAAAAGTCCACGCCACGAAATGCAAAGCTGCTCTCTTTCTTCATTTTGCATTAACCAATCTTTCTGCTCTTTCTCTTCTGAAATATCAGCTCTTGTTTTAAACGCCCCTCAGACCAGAAAATAGCCTTAAGTAACAGATGAGATAAAAATCTATGTTACACTGCCAGTGTGACATTATCTGATTGTGAGTCAAGTGTACAGTGATGTGTTACGCTGTATTTCATTCTCCCATTAGACAGACTGCACAGATTAGCTACACATGTGAACTATCCTGCCACATACACTCATCTTGGAAGGAATGGGATTTTAATTACATAAGATAGAAGAATGCTCAGTTCTTGCCCACACAGGAAACTTTTGACTAGTAATGTCAGGTATGGATGAAGGCGGTACTCTTTCATACCTACAAAAACATACTGGTGCTTTGGAGAACTGAGGTAAGGACTTGCCAGAAAAGTGGATTATTTCTGGTTCAAAAACTGACATATTTTGGCTTAGTGAGGACTTCGCCTTCTGGAGTTTTAGCGAATCTTAGGAGCTGGCATGATCTGAATCATGCCTTGATAAACCTCAGTCTACACTTGCCACCTTTCAGATTTTCAGATAAAACACTCCCCTGTGGCAGACATGACCAGACCACCAGAAGTGGGTATTTAACACATTTGGATACCTAAACTTTAGATGATATTTACTTGTGTGGATCCTCCTAACTATTATTGTAGCTCCCCTCATCAGAGAAAGAAGATTATCTTCCCCAAAATCTCTACCTGGTTCAGAGTCAACTTGGTTGGATTACTCAAAAACTACGCCTTCTGTTTCACAACTCCTTTCACTACTTCCTCAGCAGCCTGCTCCACTGGAAAAAGAAAACTGTCTGCAGAGCCGGAAAAAGAAAGCTTTCCTACAAGAACAGGATGGGATGCCACAGGACTCTGAGATGCCCAGTGGGAAAAAGTCTGTCTCCCTGACAGACCTTTTCCTGTCACAAATTGTCCAACTTGTTACTGTCTTCCTGTTTTTTGTCAACCACAAACACAAACAAAAAAAACGCCCAACACTTCAAATAGCCCGGTTGTCACAGACACATTTGCCAGAGGTTTTAATGTTCCAAGAGGAGGTTAGTTTCAGTAGGAGATACTTAACAACACTTGCATAATGTAACAGCAAGCAGCATTATAAAAACCTGGTGACAGAAAAAAAAAGAAGGTCAAACAAAGTGTTTTTCTTTAGCTTGGCATAACAAGGGAAACCTCCCCTGCTGTACAGCTCGTTTACACCCAGTGCTGAGCAGAGGCTGGGTGAACTGTGTCTCCAAAATACATAAAGAAGAGGATGCATTGGGTAGTGCTAGTTTGTAAAGATTATTAGCCCAAAGGGATATGTTCTGCTCTGAATCCTGTGCATCTTCAATGAGGGCTGATGACTGAAGTCTAGAGCAGCATCATGTTGGTCATGATGCACTAAGCAGAATTAATGTGGGTATATTTAGAAAGTTTTACCCTACTGGGCTTTCTGTTAATTCATCTGTACAGGTAAAAAACCCAAAGGGATAAAAACCTCAAACCCAAACCAGGCAGTTGACTGCTTTTCATACACTTCTTTTAAAACATTTATCTCCAAACAACATGGAATTCAAAGAAGTTGGTAAACTAAACAGTAACTGCAGCTATACCTTGCTGTTGCAAAAAGCTAATTGTATCTGTAGATACCACTAGGCTTTCTGATAAAGTAGGTGGCATAATACAAGCTCTCTAGGAAAAGCATCATGAGCTCATGTGTGTTCGTACAGCACCAGGAGTCTTGATCTTGACTGGGGTGTCTGGCTGACAGAAATAAGTAACTATCATGAGTGGGGCAGCATGCTCAGCTGTGACCCTTCCTTTGGGTCCATCCATAGAGTCCTGCCCCTGGACACCTACAGAAGGTGAGCGATCACTGGCACGAATCCTTGCTCTTAATACTGGGCAGGCATAAGAGAAGCAACACGTGCTGCTCAGCGAGAGAAATGCCCTCTCTGATCACCCCCGAGTAAATACCTGCAAGTTTAGACAAAATACCCCGCATGGAAGTTTGCCGTCTGTTCAACTAAGCTAACTGATTTTTGGGGAAAGGAAGAGACAGAAAACGTGTTTTGTAATAGGAGAGGTAGCCTCACGCCCTCCAAAAA
>VXAY01007346.1:190552-205071 GCA_013399855.1 Oxyruncus cristatus | reverse complement strand
CCTGCCCCCGGGGAGGTCGCACTGTTCTCAGTGTGTGTCCATTCCTACGTCGGGATCTTCGCACGGGGCTGATCCCAGGGGCCCCCAGTTCTCCCAGCCGAGAGTGTCGGGTCAGGTAGAGCTCGGCTGCAGTCCCCAGATGAAACTGCACCCAGTACAGCCGTACCCGAGACAGCTGTAAAGTAAGATGCAGTGTAGATGCACCAAAGTGAACTTCGCCATCATCTTGAAAACTTCAGGGATCTGTATGTAATTGCTTAGAACCATATTCCTTGCTGGTGCAGATAACGATTACCTGTAGGAGTTGCACTTAACACCATTAGGTGGGAAACACAACACTCTGAAAAGTTACAGAAAAGATCTGCACAAACTACTTGAAATCTCGCAAAGGAGGGTTTTCCCTGTATACTTGGAAAGGTCATGCAAAACAAATGGGATCAGAATCTAAAACTAGGATTTCTACTTTGCAGTTCTTAGTGATTCCTGCTTTTCTTGAGGAGACAGTTATGCATGTCCCTTAGACTGAAAAACCCCCCCAAACCAAACATTTACACTGATTTCCATGCACAAAAGATGCTTTAGAGATGGTTTTCATTATTCTTAGATTGAAATAATTTGAAAAATCTTCCCATATCAGGCTCCAAAAAGACAAAATACTCCAAACCCAACATATACTGTCTTCTTCTGCTTCTTGGCTGACAGTTTGGAGGCTCGTTTTTTCAAGATACTCTCTTGGAGCAAGAAGCTTTTGAAGAAGCAGTTGGTAAACAGCATTTTGAGGTCTCAGCATTTGGACTTAGATAACGTTGGGTTTTTTTCCCTGTTTGTTTCAAAGTCCTATCACTGTGGTAAAAGAAGAGCAGCGAACTAAATCGACTGCAAAACATTAAGGCAAAAAAAAAAAAATATACTTCCTCAGTGGCCTGGTGATACAACATCAGCAAACAAATCAAATCAAGGCGGGGGGAGAGCACGTGGAGAAGGAAAGACATGGGTACAATTCTTAACACGAAAAGTTACAGATGCATTTGAGTCACATTTTGGATTTCTTGACAGACAGCGTTACGACATCCTTTCTCAAACGTGCTGCACCGAAATCAAGGGAATGAGCCCCAGGCAGGGCGGGGAGAAAGGGCAAGCCTCAGGGAAGAACAGCTGGAGACAGGGAATGCACTACTGCGGCAGTAGCTCGGTTTTTCCTTAAGGGGTCACTACTCAGCAAGGAGGGAGCCTACTCTGGCAAACGTAAGGGACTCTGTTGGCTGTCGAAGTGTACTTTTAAATAATCTCGGTATGATCTGGTTTTCTGTACACTGCAAAATCTAAATAATCAAAGTAAACATTGCCTTCAGGCCATGTTCATCGGTATTAATCCATCATCTCAGGGAGTTATCAGCACTGAGGCACTGTGAGCAAGACACAGGATGGACCCCCACAAAAGATCCTTTCTTTTTGGCAGTGTGATACTGTGGGAAGACCCCAGTAGCCTGAGAACCCATTCGAAATGAAGGCCTAAGAATGATACTCCAGACTCCTGAATTACTGCACCTTTTCTATTAGAAATGGGAAATTTCTTGAAAAAAAGGTACCAGAAATCCGCTCTGGAAATAAGCCTGTTATTCCAAGAAGAAAGGTTATAATTCATTTTTGACAATGTGTCATAGATCCACTGCAGAAGGGTCTGATTTACTTCTGTATACATCAATGCCAAAGAAATAGGCATTGCTTGTACCACATAAGACTGCCTCTCCTCCTTTGCTGTCGACAGCTGTGAGATACTTAATTGAGTGGGTAGCAATTGATTTAACACCATATTAAAATTGCCATTTTACCCCCTCGGAACTGTGAGTAGAGAGCTGGCTTGCCACAGATCGGTCAGAAAATGCCCAATGTACAACAATCTTCTGAGCTGACAGTTCCTACAGCCAAAGGACACTTTGGACTTCCGGAAATAGAGCGATGCAACCATTTGCATGATTTCAGTGGAGTGGAAGCCATAGCTCAGACGTGTTACCCAACCTCATAAAAATTACACAGTTGCTTGGGGAACAGCAGTCAAACTTTCGGGTACGTCAGTTCATCACAGGGCAGGTCAAGGAGTGCTGCCTGCTTGTCAGCAACACGCAGACAGAGACCGTGTGTGGAGCTTTTACTCATCCATCTGCTTGTTCCCTCCATCCGTGTCAACTGCTTCAGTATAAAAATTAAGATCTGGCTTTGCCCAAGCTCATCTCACTGTTGGTAGCCTGGCTATTCTGGACCTCTGCACTCCGTGAAATTATTTACATCACGTGAAGTGAATGCAGAATGCTGCTAAGTCTAATTTTTCGCTAATACATACACATGTCTGCAAAATGTAATGCAGGGAAAAAGATCAGTAACCAAAAATAAACAAAAAGTGCTCCAGAGTAACAAACAGTTGAATAAAATGTCAACAACCTGATTTTCTTTTGCTTCTAAGTTCACTTTTACAAATACTCTGGTCATAGAAAAGGGGCCTAATCACAAATACTTTGAAATTCCAATGCCTTACCAATGAGAGAAAAAAAATGTTTTAAGACTTTTTATTTTCCTTACAGAAACTGTACTCATTTAACAAAATCGATTCCTGAATTAAGTTCATAACGTAACTCTATTCTCAGTCTCCTCTTAAACTGATGACTGCCATTTTCTCTTTTTCTTCGTTTTGTGCTCATTCAAAACGCAGGAAGACAGGTGGGAAGACTATCTGCATAAACTGCCTGTTGGCCCTCCACTGGTAGCAAGAAAAGAGTAAGAAATATCATCCTAAACAGAGTTAAACAGTAAAGATGTATGGTAACCATAAGTGTGAATGAAACACATTCTTCTATTAAGTTGGACTGGAAATTCTGTCAGCAGCTGAGCACCAGGTCTTTGACATCAACTCAGCTGAGTCAGGACAACAGCACCTTTTGTTCTACTGATGTTGTGAAGATGCGAATCTTGATTACCCAAAGGTATCCTAACAGTGGTTTAAAGGTCAAGCCAACATCTTTGGCAACAGCAGTAATTGTGACAGGTGATGACGTCCCAATAACGTCTCTTTTCAGGAAATGGCACATTTCAGAGTTGTTTGTACAAGTGTCTGTATATATGTTGCTACAAAATGAGACCTGAGGGCCTCCAATTTGCCAACAGTTTTTACAGGCTCAATTTGTGAAACTTCAGGAAACTTTCATAACAAGATGAATTGGTACTTTAGGATGTAATACGTCAGAACTTTTTAGATCATCCAGTCACAACTATATATATAATGCTAGCCCCATTAGTGTACAAGACATTGATGCTGTTTGGTGTGGGCTGGATGAAAATATATTTTTGTGCAGTTAATGAGCATCTTCCTCAGAAGCACATCCGGCCAAAGTTTCTACAGATTACTACACTGCTGAAAAACGTCAACAGTTATAACCAAGGATATGGCCTGTGAAAATAACTAAGTAAAAAGGCACAGAAGGTGAAAACGTGTTAATAGGAATAATTTGGCAACCCCTGTTTGAATCCAAACTACTCCAGCACTGGCAGTGAGGACTGCTCTGAAAACTGACAGCTATCTCATTTCATCGATGTGACTCCACTGACAAGCGTTCAGCCCAGGCATTGTACTCTCATGGAAATAAATCCAAATTAATTTTTAAAGTGTATGTTAGAACTTCATTCAATATCTGGGAGGATATTCTAATTCAGGACAGAAAAATTATGAAATTAAGTTCAGACCAATTTTCTTGGTAAGGTAATAAAGTCTAATCACATTAAAAGCACCTTCGATTAAAAATGCTGAAACAGAACTTTAATGCAGTTTAACAAATTCACATTAAATGCATAATTTTTTTGGATCCAGACCAATTTTTCTCTCTTGGCATTAGTTCAGTGTCCAAGTGTGATAATACCCATTGTCCTGGAGCACTCACAATAGACCGACAGGTCTTCCAAATTAGACTGGCACACTGTGTGCTTAAATCCATGGTTTATTTCTACCCCATCACAACCAGCACACAGTCCTTATCTCTGTGGTGACTCATACTAGAACAGATGTTGATACCAGCCCCTTCCAAGCCTGTACCTGCACGGTCAGCAGTCTCATCCGGTGCTCTGCCCAGTGAGTTTAGTGGTGCTAGTTCTGTCTCTAGGCCACCATGTCGCACAGGTTTGTCTATATGCCTGTGTCTTGTGTAGTCTTAACACCATGAGCATGGTAGAGTTCTGGATTCTCTGATTCCCTGTGATCTCCCTCTGCTGCAGCAACAAGCTGGCCTGTTCTGCAATAAGTTGACCAATAGAACACTGGCAACAGCCTACATCCCTGCCATATTGCAGGAGCAAAAATTATGCTGCTGAGAGAGTGCAATTAACTGAGGTCTGTGATTATCCCAGTGTCCCTGACTAAGTCATTTGGCTAGTCTGATGGGTCACCAAGGGCTCCACTTTGTGCTGTCCTTGCTCCACTGGCTCTAAGAAGAAAATAGCTTCCTTTTGCAATCATTCAGTGCAGCACAAGCACTCTGGAGTGTGCTCTGCCTATACTGCCCAAGGTGTTTACAGCCTTCTCCGTGAGATTATCTCAATGGTATGCAATCTCAAAGATATATGATCTTCAAAACACCCCTGTGGCTATGTGGCAAAGCTACTAGCCTATTTCCTTACAGAAGGGGCAATGGAGTTAGAACTGAGAGGGGAATTCGACCAAACGGCTCTTAGCTATGGAGCTCCAAAGTCTTCATGATCTGATCATCAAAACAATATCCTGAGTTAGGCACACAGGCTCCACACCTGAGGATTATTCAGTGCCTGATGGTGGGAATCACAACTGCCATGTCTGTTAAACAAGAAACCAACAAAGTGTTAACAGCAAAATGAGATTTCTCATTGAAGCTTAAGAGGCTTTCAGCTCCATGCTGCAAGGAGGTGCATTCACAGGCCCAAAGTGAAACAAAAATGCCAGAAAAAGAGGAGATGCTAACTTGAAAGGGGATGTAACAAGGGACTGCCTCCCTTCTGCCTGTGCTAACAGTCCAGCGGTGGAAAATATCCTCTCCCCAAGATGGAGAAACCTGAACTCAGTTCCTTCATCTGTGTAAAGAGATGCAAGTGCACTTCTCTCATCTCTCAGGAGTTGGTCATGCTCTTAGGCACCTTTGCCAAAAATTTTGGACTGGTGAAGTACTTAGGGGAGCAGGAACTAGAACTGAACCCACCCTTTCTTTCACATAAGCACTCTGATCAGTATTGTGCTCTTTGCCTCAGTCCCAGTACGCGATGGGACAACTGTGACTAGACTGACCTAGGATATTCTTTCTTGTCTAAACATACCAACAGGTCTAGTCCCATGGACCACACATGAAGATGTACATTTTTTCTGTGGATTTCATTGGGAGCTTAGCTAAATGTCCTGCTGTTAAATGCAGAAATTGTTTGGATCTATTCTGTCATTAATATACAAAATGAAGGATGAGACTTCCCCTATGTACATACCTCCTGACACACACATGTTCACGGCTAACTCAGAACTGCCCTGGTTCAACTGGAGCTTTTACTGCCCATGAAAATCAGCTAGATGAGCACCAGTAAAGAAAAATATAGTGCATGTGGGGAGGGGAGACTCTCTGTGTGGGCTTTGTCTTCTCCATAACTCTTCTTATTTAAATCCCAAGCAAAAATGAATAAATAGAATGTGAGGGGGGATGTACAGTCACTGCAGCTTTGTTTTAAGGTCTTTCATCCAGTGAGAAAATTAAGATGTGTCTAATCAAAGCCTGAACCAGTGGTAAGATTCCCTGTGGTGTTTTATCTGTGTTTAGCTCACCCTGTAAAGAGTAGTGTGATTAATTACAGTGTCCCTGGTTAAATCTGTGGTTTAGCAGGCATCATATTAAGTACAGGAGTACTTCTATGACAGCTACTTTGCTCAAAGCCAGGCACAGACTTAGGTACCTTTCACAAATGGGGTTTGGGAAAGGTTGTTCTTTCAGAAAGTTTTCATGCCTTTTCCATTCTAAGTAAGTGGAACTTTGGGTATAGTGTGTCTGATATGCCATTCCTCCTATCAAAGTTTCTCAGCTGCAAACTTCACTGAGAATTTTCTGTGAGTAATACGTTGTTTTCACTGAGTTGCTTCAGAGAGTTGCATGCATTTCCCATCACATCCAAGCAAAAGATAATTTTGGTAGGCTTGCCTCAAAAAGAGAAATACGGTGTGCAGGGGTATCATTTCATGCTGTGAAATAAGGATTGAAGTGAAAGGTTAAATAGGAAACTAGTCAAGTGGTAAATTAAAGCCCAGGGAAATCCAGTTATTTCAAGCCTCAAAAAAGGTTTTGAAATTGTGTTTAACACAGTGCACTGGTGGGTAGGGTGGAGGTGGGGTGTTACCTACAGACAGGCCAGAGCAAAAACTGTGTGTTTGCCTGTTGTGAACCCTGCCTACCACTGAGGAGGGAAAGACACCTGGGTACCCCAAATACACCTGTGTGCTCTGTAGGTATCCCAAGAACACAGTACCTGGCTGACATACAGGAGCTGGGAGCACCCATCCAGAAAATTGCTCTCTACACGCCTCGTTCTTATAATCTCCTTTAGGAACTTGCTCCTGGCCAGTATTGGAAAATGGATATTAAACTGGATGGGACTTCAGTTTGACCTGGAATGACCAGTTCAGCATTCTTTAGTTTTGCATTCAACTAAACAAGTGTCCAAGGTTTCATGTCACCATGAGGTTTCATTGTACTTCTAAAAGCAAGTGGTGAGTTTAGTGGTCTGTGAGTTCTGGTTTAGAGTTTATAGGAACTTGTTCCTTCTTCCCAGACTAATTACTTTTCATTCTTCCACATGTGTAGTGACATAGAGTGAAATCCTGTTGCCCTTCCCTTCTGTCACAGTTAGGGTGACGGGACCTCCATGATCACTGTCTCCTACCTCCTCATTTTGTGGCATCAGAAATTACCAAGCCATACACTTAGTAAAAGTTTACCAAGGGCAAGTTAAAACTACACTTTAATTTTTTTTCTTTTTTTTCTTTTTCATGGCTTTGCAAAATCATGAACAAAAGGTATTTATGGGTTAAATACCGGTAGTGGGAAAATTGAATTCAAATTCATAATTTGAAATATATAAAATATCAGACAAAGGGCTAAATATAACTTCCTTTGGCAAAAGGTGGGGTAGAGAAGGTAGTGAACACAATGTGAAAGCTGAAATAAAATCCAGAGGTCAGACTCCTGGGATTCGAAAATTAGTATGGCTCCTTTGAAGTCCATGGAAATAGAGATTTTCATGCCTGAAAATTTGGCCCTAGCATATCATGACTATTTCCAGATGATCCTTAGTCCAAACCATATAGATAGCAAATGCTTTTGCTGTTTGCTGACTAATTCCTCCCTTTCCAAAGGAAGTCTGAATATGGAGTCAGGCTGTAGAGCCTCAGCAGTCTAAGTGTTCTGCTGCAGTCAGATGGCTGTAATTTCCTCTGTGGATAGAACTTTTGTGGAATATTTTGTAGACAGAACTCTTTCCAGATCCTCAGGTCATACAGAGACACACACACACACACACACACACACACATACAGAATGTGCAGTGGGGCCACTGATCCCAGTAAACACAATTTTTTAATACGCTTGAACACCTAAATACATGTATATTCAGGGTTTTTTGGATCACTAAAAAATTCCTACAAGTTGTACTGCCAAGTTTCGGTGCTTAAAAGCACAAATAACTGTGATCTGGATACTTCCTTTTGGGGCAAAGTTTTTTAAAAACCTTCATTAATCCTACTCCTATGAAAACAATGCAGAACTCGGTTGTCAGGAAATAAAATGTGTGGTGCCTGTGTCACTAAATTCTTTCAAGTGGTTTTAATTGACTCATAAAACACTCAAAACTGAGCCAACAGGAATCCTATTACCCTAAATTTACTAGTCCTCTACAGCTTGCTAGTAAAGCACTGAAAGTTGTGGGAGCGCCTCACCAAGCAGAGAAAGGAAGTATTTTAATGGCAATTCCTCCTGCAGGTTTACTCATGAGTTACAATTGACAACGAATGTGCTATTCCACAAGCTCAGACCTTTGGCTGTTCATGATTAACCCACAGAAAGACTGCGAATATGTTGGTAGTAAGGGAGCACATAAAAGTGGTATTTGTTAATTTGATTGCTATGTGCAGATTTATAAGGGCCCCTTATGCAAACCCATATAATCCTGTAGTTTGCTCCCGAGCTATTCACCACAGCTGCCACAGAGAACTTGGTAATCTAGAGTCACCATCTCCGCTATGTGACCAGAAACCAAAATCACAGAGTTTATCTTCATAGATGGGAAGGTAACATTTATAACCAAAACCAGGGTCTTGAACCTCATAACAGGACAGACAACAGCGACTGGTTCCACTCCATACTGATCTTTATTCTCTGTCAAGGGGTATTAACTATTCTGTAAGTTATTTCGTTCTGCAGGTAAGCAGTGGTCAGCCTCCTATTAGCATTCATTGAGTCTGCTAATTTAGTTGTGTGGTATCTCCAGAGAAAATGACTCTACAGCAAAAGCAAAGAGAATACAATTGACCAAATCCTGACAGTCTGATAAGAACCTGTCGGTGAGAGCTGTTCCTGTGAAATACTGTGGGGAGCACCAGTAACTGATGTGTTCACACTGAGTGGTTGTAGGACAGCACTAGTGGTAACAACATACTGAACAAAGAAAACTAAGAGAAGATATTTTTGTCAAGTTTTTTTTTCACGAGGGATCAGTTGCCTGGGGACACTGACCAAAAAAAAAACAACTCTAGAGGACTTTATGACACTGAGCAAGTGTCCACACCCAAGAAGAGCATCCCCGAGGAATGCACATTTCCAATACAATACAATATGTTAAGACTTAGCAAAATAACACCTGAAGTTTTCTTCTCTCACTCTACAACAAATAAAACTTTTCTTTCAATATTCTCAGTATGCTGTTATTCCCTGTATTTCCAATCTTGTCAATTTACTGTTATCTCAGAGTGAAGCAACATGTATTGCCACTATTAATGTTAGGTCACAGAGCCTGAACACATGGTAAGGAGATTAAAGACGATTGACTTACTTGCAAACACTAAACTCAGCTGTATGGTTTTCAGTGACGCAGGGTTATGGTAAGCAACAAAACAAATAAGAGGCATTCTACTCTCAGCCCATACTGTGAGGAAATTGGAAAAGAAAATATTGTTTTGAGTGGAAGGGTTTGGGAGCTTGATGGAAAGCTGGATATTTGTCTGAATTGCCTTAGAAACATGGAGAACAACTCCTCAAAAGATGGACTTGTGACAGCCAAAGAAAAGGAGAGAAAAAAAAATAAACAGCACACCAAAAATTCATGCAAGTGTCAGGTGAATAAAACATGGCTTTGTCGTCCCATTCCAGAAATGTGAACAAGGCATGAAACATGAGACAAAGGTGGGGGGAAAAAAAATAAAATAAAAAAAAAATTGGGAGGAAAGAAACAAAAGCCTCAGCACTTCCACACTCTGCCAGAGTCCTGAAACTCTAGGCTGTCTAGTGCCACTGTGCTCCCTTTCTCTACCTGCAGGATGAGCAGCACTCAGCATGCCACACTGCCTTGCAGGTTTCCCCATGTTCTCCTTTCAACTTCTGGAGGCATAACTGGAGTCCTTTTGAGTTAATGGCAGGAAAAAAAGAAACAAACCAAGGAAGTTTTAGCCTGTGCTTCTGAAACACCTTCTGAAAAACCTTACTAGAGCCTCTCTCTACAGACAGTTACCATTTAACAAAGTGCAAAGTAATGGATAAAGAAATCCCCTGTGTGTGGGGGTCGAATTGCAGACTGCAACGGCAGATGGTCCAGCAGGTGCATGACTTGTCTACAGCAACAGGATGCAAAAGATATTAAAGAATCTGATGAAGTGTCTGATGGTCAGGGACACCTCAAGAAAATAAGTCACGCTGATACAGATCCCAGTGTTCTGGCAGAAGTGAGTGAGAGATTGTCCAGCACAAAGTGCTGAGAGGGAGGGGATAAGCTGAACTGGTTTGGAGGGAATAATTAGCTAGCAAGAGTTGCTGTAGTAAAACTAAAATACTTAAGGATCAGCAAAGCAATCAAATGCAAATGCTGTTCCCTGTGAACAACTGGAGAAGGCAGGACTAGTTTTGAAATGTCATTTTTCTGAACTTACTGCAGTTTTTTTTCAGGTAAGCTAATGGCTTTGGCAGGCTGAAACATGATGAAGAGAAAGAAACTCTGTGCTGTGACTTCCCTTGGACCTGAAAAGTGACTGCCCTAGCACCCAGGCTGACCCTACACTCTGCAGCCCAAGTTGCCTGAGGATGTGGATGGATGCAATAAGCAGACTGACCAAGGATAGAAGTATCAACATTCAGGCGCTTTTGCTGTCTGAAATGTTTGGGAAGTACTGTTCAGTCTCCTGTGGCTCCAGTGTAGCTCTGTACGAATGCCAAATTTGCTCAAGAGAGAAGAGCTTTCCCACTCCCATGTGTTCATTGTTTTTCATTCATTTGTTCAAGATGATATTTTCAAAACCTTTAATTATCTGTGTTTTGGACTGAAGACCATTGTGCTTTGCCCCATTTCCCCTATGTTCTTTAAGAGCCTAAATGTTCTTCCACCAAAATCCCCCCTTGCGTGAACATTTCTTCCCGTTTGTCAGTACACACACCTTGACCTCTGCTTTTAACTTCTTCATTATGCAGAACCCTCATTTCTCTTTCGGGGAGGAAATGTTGCTGATCCATCCTCTCAGCCTCAGTCGAAGCTGCACCCACTCACCCAACAGAATATTCGACCCAGACATTGCATGTAATGTTTGCAGATTGTGGTTACATTTTAAACAGTTTATCTTTGTTCTTACCAATCAAAAATGTGAGGAATTTACAGACAAGTTTAAACAAAAAGGTGAGATCTGAGTCAGCTTCTTCAGTCATTGGTGATTTTACACGGTCAAGTCATTACTATTACCTCGAACATCCACAGGTGCTTTCTGGTAATCACCGAGGAAATGACAGTGTTTGCCTCCATGTGAACAGCTCAAAATAGCTCTTTTTAAGAGAAGGATCTGGGAATCCTGGTGGACAACAAGCTGTCCATGAGCCAGCAGTGTGCCCGTGTGGCCAAGAAGACCAGTAGTATCCTGAGGTTCATTAGGAAGAGTGTTGCCAGCAGGTCCAGGGAGGTGATCCAGCCCCTCTACTCAGCTCTAGTCAGGCCACATCTGGAGGGCTGTGTCCAGTTCTGGGCTCTTCAGGGCAAGAGAGATACAGAACTCCGTGAGGGAGTCCAGAGGAGGACTATGGATATGATGAAGTGACAGGAGCACCTCACCCGTGAGGAAAGCCTGAGGGAGCTCAGTCTGTCTGCTTGGGAGATGAGAAGACTGAGAGGGAATCTTATAAATGCATACAGTTACCTGAAGGGAGGGCATCAAGGGGATGGAGCCAGGCTCTTCTTGGTGATGCTGAGCCATAGGGCAAGAAACAGTGGGCAGAAACTGATGCACAGGAAGTTCCACCTGAACATTACGAAGAACTTCTTTACTGTGCGGGTGACCAAGCACTGGAACAGGTTAGACAGAGAGGTTGTAGAGTCTCCCTCCCTGGAGATATTCAAGAACCATCTGGGATGACATCCTGCCCTGTGTGCTCTAGGAAGACCCTGCTTGAGCAGGGAGGTTGGACTGGATGACCCACTGTGGTCCCTTCCAACCTGACCCCTTCTGTGATTCTGTGATCCTGTAATTCTGTGAAAGTGAAGAACAAGGTCCTGCACCTGGGGCATGGCAATCCCGGACACACCTACAGGTTGGGTAGAGAAGTAATTGAGAGCAGCCCTGCAGGGAAGGACTTGGGGGTGATGGTTGATGGAAAACCCAACATGAACTGGCAATGCGCACTGGCAGCCCAGAAAGCATCAAAAGGAGCGTGAACAGCAGGTTAAGGAGGTGATTCTCCCCCTCTACTCTGCTCTTGTGAAACCCCACCTGGACTGCATACAGTTCTGGTGTTCCCAATATAAGAAGGATGTGAAACTGTTGGAGCAAGTCCAGAGGAGGGTGGTGAAGTTCGTAAGAGGACTGGAGCACCTTTCCTGTGAAGACAATCTGGGGAAAGTTGGGGCTGTTCAGCCTGGAGAAGAGAAGGTTGCATGGAGACCTCATGGATACCTTCCAGTATCTGAAAGGAGACTACAGGGAAGCCTGAGAGGGACTCTTCCTCAGGAACTGTAGTGATAGGACAAGGAGTAAGGGGTACAAACTGAAAGTTTAGGACAGACACAAGGAAGAAATTCTTTACTGTGAGGGTGATAAGACACTGGAACACGTTGCCCAGGGAGATTGTGGATGTCCCAACCCTCACAGTGTTCAAGGCCAGGTTGGATAAGGCCTTGGGCAAGCTGGTCTAGTGAGAGGTGTCCCTGCCTGTTGAAGGGGGACTGGGAATAGATGGGGACTGGTCCATTCCAACCTTCTATGAGTCCGTGATTCTGAGAAATGCCTTCAGTTCTTGAAGACTTTCAGCAGCGCCATTCCTCTGATTTAACTGCAATGATTCTCAGCTTTTAGGGGATCCTTATAATTACCTCCTATTGAGCAGAGGTGGAAACTCAAGCATGACACAGTGGATCAATATGTTCAGGGAAGCACGTGAGAGCTCTGGCAGAACCATAAAGATGCCAGATCTTCAAAATGGTTTTCCAGCAATCTGAAAAACACCATTTTATCTGAGATCTTTACTCAGGATACAAGATGTTGTCTCTTTGTTCCTCTCAGGCTGTTTTGCTGGTGAAATCAGGTGGTCCCAGTCTGAGATAGGGTGCAGGGCACATGAGACCTGCTCTGGCCTTTTGGCCTGTGCAGACAGGTTGCCCCACCAAGTGGCCTTACCCACCAGCTACAACCTTTTTGAGGAAGGCTGGCCTTACCCAAAAGGCCATGTCTATTGCTTACATAGGTCAGTGAGAGATTATTATGACAGGCATTGCACCAGACACAGAAAAAGTCATTGATAGGAAGAAAGAAGTAAGCTGGAGTGGGACCCTTACACTTTGCTGGACTAACCAGATGTCACTTTCAGAAATGTTGCTCCCTGGGATAGGGGAAACGGTGAAAACATGTTTTGTTCCCTTTTCATAGACAATGGTTCAAAACAGGACAGATTTAACACCTCTGATACTAAACTCCCAGTAGTGTCCAGAGGGCCAGACTCTGCCCTGGGAACCAGGCTGCCCCCCAGCATAACAGTAACTCTGGTGTAGCTCATGCTGTAGCCATTTTACTGTCTCTGAAAACATGGACGTTGGCCCCACCATAATGAAGGCTATGGATGACTGTGTGCACAGCAGGGATGTCTCATTCCCTCTTTCCTGTTCTTCATATTCTCTCTCTCATCCACAGCTCTTCAATGCCTCTTCACTTTTTGGGGGATGGGCATGCTGTGGTAACTTACTCCAAAAGCTGAAGTTTGGGTGTTCAGGGTAAATACGAGGCCTAAAATAATCAATAGGGCTGCAGAAAGAAAGGAATACAGGGACGCCATAAAACTTTCAGTTCAATAATAATAAAAAAAAACCTGGAGCTAAGTCCTTTTTGTACTACTGCTGTGTCATTGACAAAGAGGGGTGAAATTTGGAGCGTGTTAGGCAAGACAGAAAGGCATGAGAGCAGAACTAAAATACCCCAGTGGAGTATTTCTTGGAGGCAGAATGCTGGTAAAGGATTGGAAGGTGAAAAACTCTTCCATATCTTTACCAGTGCATGGGTTTCAATGGATTATCCCCGCTCAGGATAAGATCCTGAATTTCAAGTACATAACTCCACACACAGCAGGGCTGGTGCTCCACCGAAACAGCAGACTCGTGCAAGGAACTTCTGGGAAACAAAAGGAGAACAAGATGGAAAACATCTCTCTACCAAACACAGTTTAAAGCCACAGCAAGAAAAAAACCCCCTGTGCAGTTCTTGTCCCTGCATCTGCTCCGGGTAAAGTACAGAGAAGAACAAGGCAGATGGCTGAAGACATGCAGTCTGGTGGATGTGGTGGAGTCCCATGTGCTCCGTATAACTGGAACAGAGAGGGAATTATTAGGGAATCACTGAAGTAATGAACATCAGTGAAGTCAGAAAATGGCTGTTTGAGACACAAGCCCTGTTATTTTCAAACACGAAAACGAGCACTTTTTCATGAAACACTTAAATAAATTGTGGAACTACTTATCACAGGACATTGTGGATGGTAAAGGTTTGCATGGAGTTCAAAACCAATCTGATAAACTTACAGACAAAAAGTGCTTTAGGACCTATTACATCTAAATTCACTGCCCATGAAACTCGAGTTCTTGCAAGCTGGGAAATCTTTCCCAAATATCCCTGTGTGTGTGTGTGCCTCCCGTGTCCTTATACTCTTCTCTTGGCTAGTCTCAGGGGCAGTACAGTGAACTAGATGGTCTTCTGGCCTCCAATAAGTTTAGGTAAGCCATCCTTGTTTTTGCTGTGATTCAGC
>VXAY01007346.1:168477-189387 GCA_013399855.1 Oxyruncus cristatus | reverse complement strand
GAGGAGGAGGAAGAAGAGGGTGCTGCTTCCTGTTCCTCTTGCTGAGCTGCCAAGGCTCCCTTTTCCTTCTGCGAGTGCTGCTGGGTGGGCAGCGGGGCGCAGGCATCGCTCTGTCAGCAGCCGTGCTGTGGGATCCGGAGCAGCACTTTACAGATCTGCCTTCAGACTGACAACTGGGCACTGGTGCAGCTGCCTAGGGCACTGTCTTCCCACAGAAACATGCTTTTTAAAAAGGAATGGCCCTTGTCTGGGATTAGCTAACTCCAAACATCCACCCTGCTTTGTATTGGAATGACCAAGAGTAATGTGCTGGATTACTGCCTCTGTTGCCTTAAGTGCAGTACAATGCCAAATTATTACATTTTAATTATTACATTGTAATAGCAGAAGTACTACCAGCAGGTGAGGTGTTAAACTGGCTTCAGTCACCTCTGTGGGCCTAAAAAATACTTGTGTATCCTTCAGACCTAATCAGTGTCATTCTGCTTTGCTATCCATATCCAAAACAAAGCACCAGCAGGCACGTGTTTTGCTTTCTCTCTTTTCCCAAAACAAAGTGAGGACACAGACAATGCAGTGATGGAGCACTTAATTTGTGATCTCTACTTAGAGCAGAAAGGGGTCAACATCCTGGCTGGCAGCAAGAGCTGTGCTCAGAGCCAGAGCTGGAGCCTGCCCTCCATCAGCATGGTTTTAATGGTGAACAGGCTTTGAGTCTTCAAGCCAGCTTCCTCCCAGGAAAGAGCTCTGACTTGTAACACATCACTACCACCCAGCAAAGCAGTGCCTAGAGTGTGATTTCTTAGGGACCCCTGAACTTTTCTGTTCAGCTTTGTGATGCTGTTTCTCCTTCCTTCCTTTACAAAGTCCCGTTTTAAAACAAAGATATTGACCAGCAGTCATCGCAAGGTAGTAGGAGACATTTTTCCTCATTCCCAGCAGAGACTGAAATGAGGTAGGATGTGTTTCCATGGAAGGACCTGTGAACACATGCACTGGCTGCTCATGGCACACACTCAGCACAGAGGAATTTCCGTACACTTTTTGGTTTTCCACCTGTGTCCAACCTCCTAGCTGCAACACACATGGATTGAGTCATCCTGTTTATGTCAGTGGGACTACTCACTTTAGCACTACTCATCAGGAGAAGTGGTTCTCCAGGCAGGCCACAAATACCTGGTCATGCTTAAATTTGTGTATACCTCCTCCAGGCATAATTTAAAAAACTTTCATATGATGCCTGTAAGAGCCACAAGCTTTTGAAAAGTCAGAGGAATACAGGACTGACAGGGTGCTGCAAGGAAAAGCATAAGCCGGACAAATAAAGAATATATTGTAGAGAAGGACAAAAAAAAAAAACCCTAAAAACAGGAAAGTAAAAAATGTGCAATACATGGGTACTTTTTTAAGCTGGTCCATTACTACCAGTGAAAAAAATTCATTTTTTTTACGTAATGGACTGCTTCAAATTCTAGAAAATTGTGTTAGGTCATTCCACGCCCTGTGTACCTCACCTGCCATACGTGTAAAATAGTTACTGAATGGGAAATGCACCACTACTTTTATTATACCGGTGAACAGAAAACCAGGGAGAAGGGGTGTTTTTAGTTCCCTGATTTGAACAACAAAGTTCTCAGACTGAGGCTGCATGTCACCAGTACCGTTCTCCTGAATCATCTGGATTACAGCTCTTATGGAGTGGTATGTGAAGAGACTTATAAGATATTACACTGTATTTTACTATCTTCTTTATCTTTCTGGTGTGTTGTATGCCCAGCTTATTCCTGCTTTGTAGTCCTGCTAACTGTCTTCCCAGCAGTACATGGACACTGTTCAAGCATCATAGGAATATGCAAATCATATAAAGGTCTTTCAGCAGGGTTGAATAAGTGCTCTCTGCCAAAGAGGAGGGAGTCTCTTCACTTTGGCTCAGTCAAACCTCTTCCAACCCTGGTATTCACTCTACAGGCAACACATGTCCTGAGTGATTTCTTGTAATGCCAACATTTCCTGGTGGAACTCCTTTCACCTCAAACAAGCTCACGCCCTTCCTGTACAGCACATTGCAGGCAGGACACATGCCGGGGCCAGTTGGTGCCTTGCAGCAATGTCTCAGCAGGCACAGGAGTTACCTGGATCGCACCACTTTCCAAGACGCTCCTGGGCCAGACAGTTTTTAAAACCGTGGAGAGCAAAGAGCATTGTGAGCAGGTTCTTCTATCGCCTCCATCCAAGTTGTTTTGTGGTGTGTGTGTGGGGGGGTGTGTGTGTGTGTACCTCAGGGGCACTTCCCAGGCTGGACCAGCTGGATGACAAAACTGAAAAGCAGGGACCAGCCACGAAGATATTGTGGCCCAAGCACCAGGGGAGGAAGGCTTCTCAGTCTAGTGTCCAGAACCAAAGCTGTCCCTTGACCTCAAAGAGGACAAATTTTGCACAGAGCCCTGGGCAGCTGAGGGAATTTACTAAAGACCTCACTATTTTTTCAGTTGCCCTTAAAATATTTCCTTTCAACAGCATGGGATCCTGCTGCTGTCTGTCAGCTCTGCTGAGGAAACCTTCGGGGTGCTTAGTCGCACTTCTTCAAGGAGCCTGAGCAGAAAGCATCAGACGAGGTGAATCATGGAAAACATGATGCATGGCTAGGAAGAAGGTTTGGTTTTGTTTTTTTTTTTTTTTTTTTTCCTGGACAGATGTGTGTTTTGAAGAGAGAAAGAGATATTTTGGCCACTTTTCTGCAATCCAGACTCTTCCTACATAGACCCACTTCAACTAGTGCCACGTGTCTGGGCCCTAATCTTCTGTTCTTGCAGAAACGAAGCTGATCAGGCTTGAGTCTGGCATAAGCCATGCACTTTCCTTCCCCTTTACCATCCTTCTTTATAAATCACAGAGAAACCTTCCTTGTTTTTTTTGTTGCTGTTGTTGTTGTTTTGTTTTTGGTTTTGTTTTTGTTTTTGTTTTTGTTTTGTGTTTTTCTTGTTTTTTAATATAGGAGGGATGACCAAGGATTTTAATCTGCAGAGACTTAGAAAAAAACCTGTTAATGCTGCAGAGGTTGTGTTCCAGATCTGTGGATTGCACTTTTCATATCTGGTTTTTCTCCCTGACTGTGCTAAACAGGGCAGCTAGAGATGTCTGCATGGCTGTTGATCATAGCAGAAAAAATCAGCAAAGCTGAAGTCAAGCCCTGCTAAATCCTTAGGAGAAACAGCCTCACAGAGGGTACTGGGACTTTCAGGTACTGGTCCAGGCTCACTTTTGTAATATCCACCTAGGCTTGACAGACAGAGATCTGGAAAAGTGTTTTGAGCTTGGGAAACAGAAGAGAGGTGTGAAAGCCATACACATACTCATTTTCAGAGCAAAGGTGAAACATTCAATAATCATTTCTGCCTTATGATCTCCTGGTTAGACACAAGATTTAAGCCCTTATTTTTAATTTAGCCCAGAGAGGGATCTTTCCTTTTCCTTACTTTTTTTTTTTTTTCTTTTGTACCATTCAGCTGATACTTGTTCAGGGTGGAAAAATCACTGTTCAGGCCTACTTCGAAGAAACACAAGTTAAGGGCATTAAGAGAATGCCCTCTCAGTTATCTGCACATGCCCTGGGGATCCGACTTTTTCTCTGTGTGTGTTCACTTTGTAATTGAAGTCCAGGCACTCACAGTGGGGGGCATCACCCTATTTGTTTCGACAGCCAGGGAGCAGATAGACGGGGCAGGCTTCCCCCCTCCCTGCTCCGTGGAGCCATCCCTGCACGCTGCCCCCAGCCACGGGCAGGGGAATTTGCAGTGGGTCAAAGGCACAGCCGGCACAGCCTCCCTGACCACAAACCACTGGCCTAGAACTGAGGAAAACAAAAGGAGTGCTTTAGGGTTAGGATCAAAAGTGTCTGTGGTTCACCAGTTCTCGATGCCTGCGAGGTTTCAGAGAGGCAGCTGCAGTCATCCAAAGTGGCTCTGGGCTGTTCTGACTTGTGTGCACAAGAGTAAGCAGGGACAAACGCCTTCTGAAGCTCAGGGCAAATATCTGGGCCCGTAGTCTCCACAAGTATAAAAACCAACTGGACTTCTTTGTCTTTTGACAAACATATGATGTTATTTTGAAAAGTAGCTGGTTAAACCAAACTAGTCACTTCCAAATTACCTGACAAACCTGTAGGTATGAATTCATACCACCCCATGCCCATTTTGTGTGATTGTTTAATGGCATAGCTGAAAATCCCCTGATGTGAGTGAAGGATGGCACCCAGAATTGCCATTTTGGAGTCTTGCCTCTGCAGCCAACCAATGGCAGTAGTATTTTAATGTCTTAAAGTTAATTAATTTATAACCAGTGAAATCACACCTTCTTCACCATAAGGCAAAACACTATGCCCATAGCCTCAGAAGCCTTTGAGCCTTGAGGGAAAAAAACACACCTCTGCTTGGAGGACTGACTAAAATCAACATTAAAACTTAGATTAGTGTTTTGATGTAAGAAGAAAAGTGAGAAAATAAAAGCAAGGGTGTGCCACATTTAATTTTTTAAGCTCTGGACACACCATAGTGAACATAATCCATTCAATTGTCTTTTACACGGTGTTCCCTAACTTCCATTAAATGGTCTCCAACTTACTTCTGCTTAACCTTTTAACTTGAAAATCTGTCTTGTTTACTTCAGGGTATGGAAAACTTGCTTAGTGCTTCAGACAACATCCACCAATCTAAGTCAATTTTTGATACCCGAAGTCTCCTACCAGTAACGTTTAATTTCTTCCCATCAGTAATCAGAATAAGATTTCTGAAGACATCCTAGGATTCTTACACGAGGATTGAGCTGTGGTATTCTTTGTAAGGAAAACATCAGAAAATTCTTGATGTATATTTTGAAAGGTAGATCCAAACTAAGAAACCTAAGAGGCAAGAGTTGTACTGGCTGAAGAAGTCGCATGGGGAAAAGGTGTGGTTTCTGACTGTACCATGAAGGCCACACTCTAGGAAGCTGAACAAACAGTTTATGTGCCTGGAGATACTCCCTAATTTTTTACTTTATAATCCTAAAGTTTCTTCAATGCAATTTTTAAATGTAAGCTGATATAATAATATTAATAATAATAATGATAGTTCACATCACAAATAAAAGCTTTAGTTCATGTCAGAAAATACTTCCGAGCACCAGATAGACAAATTGGTAGGATTATGTTGTAACTGTGCTGATTTAGGGGTAGAAGTGAGAGTTACTGTCTCTTAACTGAAACAACTGATGAGGTTGGAAAAAACTGACGAGCTGAAGAAAAAATTGTGTGCTAGAAATTTACTGAATTTTTTCATATGTGAGGTACTCTGATTAAAGATTTGATTTCTCCGTACCAACTGTATGTCAATTAAATAGATGAAAAATTGCCTTCTAGATTGATTTTGAAATTTTTCTTGGATGGTCATGCTAAACTGTGGGACCTGTTATCTGGGCTCTATGTGCCATGACTAAGTCACTGATTCATAAAGGTCACAGAGATGCCTTTAAAACCAGACCAGTTTTCTTATCAGAATAAGACCTGTTGGAAGATCAAACAGCTATAGCAGTCACATTTTCCCTTGATCTGAATGATTGCTGGATGTATTCATACAACAGATGGCCCAGATAGGACTTGAAGAACTGAGATAAAATAGCAAGTACAGCTTTATCATTAATTGAAAACTCATGGAAATCAGAAGCCCGTGTCGGTCACAGTGACATCTCAGTTTTGTGGCTTTTCAGAAGCAGCCTCACTTATTTATTTCCCCTTGCAACACAAAAAAGCCCAAACCAAGCAGGCAATGGATCTGCACAGCTGAATGATGACACTGAAATGAGCTTTCCCTTTCCTGCAGATGGAACCTCACTTTGGTAATAACATGTACTGAGCTTAATCTGTCTGCAGAATTTTCAATGACCTTTTGATGACAGGGTATGTCCTCTGGCCTGTCCTCACCAGACACCGAGTGAAAATGCAAGAGAGGGGGCTGCACACCAATAATTGTGTATTTGATTCTTCTCGGCTGCACTGGGTGGAACTGTTGGGTGAAGCAATCACAAATGTGTCTTCACTCAGATATTCTGTCAGTGCTCATCAAGAAAAACATGGATTTTCTGCATTTTTCAATCACAGCAATCTGGCCACTACTGTTCAGACTGCTGTCCACGACTACAGCTTGCAGACCTTTCCTGTGAACTCCTGCCTTTCCTTAGACCCCTGATGACCTGAATTGCTTGTCTGCAACTCTGCCCCTCAATATACTGGAAAATCTCACAGTGTCTAATAACAGCCATTTCTGGATTCAGATGTTGTAAATAATTTATGGGGATTAAAAAAAAATGTAAAAGATTCCAAGGATAACCAGTATTTGGTGATAGTAAAGCTAAGTATTTCAACAAACACTTAAAATGTGTAGTCCGTCAAAGTATTTAATGAACACAAAGACGCATATTTTGTTTCAATAAAGTAATTTAACAACTCAGTTTTTAATGACTTGCTTAGGTTTTTGTAAAAAATATCAGGTCAAAAGAATAGAAGTCAAACTGTATTTTAAGTTGTTAAACATCGTAGGAATTTCACATTTTTTGTCTCAATTCAAGGTTTAATTTTGCTTGCATCACATAATTTTTTGTTTTAAATCAAAAGATGTATTGTTTTTGTTGTAGGATAAGGAAATATTGTTTTTCTAAGTTCTGCTAAGTACAACTGCATGAACTTTTAGTATCACCTAACTAAAAACCATATCCTTCTTTCTTTAGTTACAGGATGAGTTCAAAGTGATAAAATGTACGAAAATTTGCAGCTGCAACAGTTATATGTTTTTTTTATGAGTGGTGGGCAAATTCGTGAGGATCAAAAGCCTTACTGATAGTGTACCTGGCTTTGAAAACCCCTACAATTATTCAGGTAGCTGAGTAATAAAGCGAGGGGAGTTAGACCAAGAGGAGTTTTTCCAGCCCGTGTTTAGAAATGTGTCAACAACTTGTGGGGACAGGATGAGGCAGAGAAAGGTCAGAGTGGAAATGAAGCTTGCTGCTCCTCCTTTCTGCAGAGGTCTCTTACTAGGAGGGGGATGGAAAAGGCAAGGAGCCATGCCCCATGCCTTTCACACCCCTGCTCAGCTGCCAGTGCCACCTGCAAGGTCACCTCTGTGCAGGTCTTTGCATGCAAGAGATGGAGATCACCTTTTGAGTAGTATATGCTGCTCAAACTGGTATATCTACCTTTTCCCTAAAGAAAGAAAAGGGAAAACAGATGGCCTCAGTGGCATCGTCTTCTACAACTAACTGTCTAGGAACCAAGGCTGCTGCCTGACTTTCTCTACCAAAAGGCAGTCTCACAGGGAGGTTTCTGCGTTTAGGCCTCGATCCTTTTGGCTTGGTGGTGCATAGGTACAAGTGATGCAGTTGAGGTAAGTGTGTATATTAAAAGACAGACACACACAAACCCCCCAAACCAACAAAAATCCTACCAAGTGCATGGCAAGCAATGGATATATAAATAAATCTTATCTGACTTAGAGGTGATGTTGGGGAAAAAAGATTAAATGGAGAAGTATTGGTTTCATCTATCTTAGTCTGAGCCATCTGGTAGCTTTCCTGAAACCACATACTAACATCAGTTCCACCAGAAAGAACTGCTTCAGGGATTTTTGAGGAGCTCTTTTAATACTGATGCCCTTGCTCATCTGGTTGGGGTTGGAAGTGATAACAACACAGCCCAGAAATGCACTTTTCTTTCTCGTGATGTGTATTTCTTTTTAAGATGGCACTTGTTGCTGGGTCAAGGCTGTAAGTTTAGCGAAAGAAACATAAGAAGAACAGATTGAGAAGCTCCTTAACTGCTGAAAGTGCTCCAGGGACAGCTTTTCCACGTTGGTGCTTCCATTTACAAAAACTGTTGTCAAAAAGATTAAGCAAGCAGTACACATGGGCCAGGCCATCCTAAAGCTCACTTTATTTGTGTCACCTTTTTTTTCTCTGCTCATACAACTGTTGATATCCATCTGCTATGTCTTGTCTTCCAAGCTGCGGGTTTCAGTACTGGACTGGAGAGTTTTGATCCTTATAAGCTGCAACATTAGGATCATCAGTACATCTTAAAGTCTGTGAAGCTGAGGGAGGCATTTCTGCAGCATTGTCCTGCACACATTCTAGGTTTTGTGTGTGGGAGACAGCCTATCACAGGTTTGGGTAGGCTTTGAGAACTGTGATACTTCAGAAGTGTGAATAATACAGGTTAAATAACCACGCTGAGGAAGTTGCATTGGAAAAGTTAAGATACCTGAAAGCAGTCAGCCAGCTTAACTAGTCTGGCATTACAGTGGAAGCCTCCAAAATCTATTACAACTCTTACATGTATTTAGTTTTACCATGCCCTGTGCACTACCACGCACAGGGAAGAAGAGCAGCTCAGGGAGTGAGACAATCACATACACACCCCACCAGTTTTTTTTTTAGCGTGAAGCACACTTTTGCTCCTCCTGGATTTCTCTTCCCCTAAGGCAAAGATTATGTTGACTGCAGGCAGCAGTGCTGGAGGTTATGGAAACGCGTAGCCATACTGTCTGCTTTCTCTTCCACACCACCTTGCTCTGCTAAGTCTGTCCCTTACAGAGATAACATCTTTGTTACAGGAACACGTGGAGGGAACTTGCAAGTGACTTCACTCAAGCTAAAGCAAGTGGAAGAAGGAGCCTTAGATGTTACTGTGCCCAAAAGCGGAAGAAAACTCTCCTAGATCTGAAAATCAGCATGTTCAAACAAGCAGTGCAGAGGTGATACTTCACCCAGCAAGGATCTCTCTGTATCAGCAGATGCAAGTGAGGTAGTTTCAGCATGTGGGCGTCAAATGAAACCTAAAGTATACGGTGGACTTAGTGACTCTCCATTTGTTAGCTTTACAGACCTGAGTTTGCAAACAGTTTGGATAATTCTGTGACCCAAAAGAGAAGCCAGCTGTTTCCAGGCTTTACTTTCAATCACTTCTTACTCTCTAAAAACAGGAAGAGCAAAAGAATCCATAAAAAAACCCACCCCAAACCAAACCAAAAATAACAACAACAACAACAACAACAACAACAACAACAACAACAACAACAACAACAACAACAACAATAATTTTTAAAATCCCATTTCTGGTCATCAGAGGCTCCAGTTGACAATTTGCTTGAAAAAAGCAGTGGCCTTGTTCCCCAGGGATCAGCAGGCAAATGGCTACTGCCCAGCAGGGAGGGCTGTGTGCTGCATAAGAGATTTATGGTGTGATGTCTTAGAGAGTCAAAGGGTTTTCCCCTTCCCAACTCTCCTCCAGAGCCTGGCCCATGAGGAGTATGAAGTAGAGCCCCTACCGATCTAAATGGGGGAACTGCCATCAGATGTGATGGGGAATAAGGCTGCAGTAGTTCAACATCCAAACATGTACAAGTGGTCATAAACAAAAAACTCTGCAAGTAGCATTGGTTTTGTTTTTCTGCTCTGAATCTCAAAGCTCTTTATGGTTCATCCTCCCCATGTATCTCTAAGGCAAGTAAATCCATGTCCACCATGCCCTGACTCCTGAGCTGAAGATTAGGCCAAATGATTAAGGAGCACTGCACATAAAACGTAGAGCTGTCAGGATCTTGTGGGCCTGATACCAGCACAGGGCATACCAAAATGAAAATAGAGAAAAGAAACAGTATCTAAAAGGGTACCTGCAGTTTGAACAGAAAGTATTCTTTTTCATATCAGTCTCCCCAGCGAAGCTGCACCTCAGTGGATGGACCTCATGCCCTCTTTCTGCCACTGCAATGGGATGGAAGTTTCTTGCTATATGAATCTGAATTAAAACTAGGAATGTGATTGAGCTGTTCAGTGAGGAAACCTTCTTGGAAATGCACAGGACAGAAATCAGGTCCGTTGTGGGACTATGGCTGTGCTACCTGGATTTCCACCTAGACTATTTCTGAATGTTAAATCTCCTTCAGCCAAAAAGAAATGCAGCTCAGAATGATTTGTAATCCTTTGGTTGTCTTGCTACCATAAGGACAATAATGAACTCTCAAGGCAACCATTTATTCAGCTTAGAAACCCTTTCACGTCACCCTGGTATGGCAGTACATTATATCTTTATATTGGTTGCACATTATATTTACACCTACTTAGCACTCCTGCAACAATGAGAACTTACAGAAATTAGAACCTGCATGTTCTGCATAGTGAAAGAAGATAATATTCATCATAAACTTCTACTCCAACTCAAAGTTAACCATACAGAAAGCCAGTTTGCTTCTGGATACACTTTTTAGAAGCAACTAAGGGACACAGTGACTTTAGCCATATTTTTTTAAAGTGATTGTGACATACATGAGAACATGATTGCACTGTCCTTAGAAGATGGCTGTGTATCTTTCCACCATTCAGCAGCTTGTCATAGGTGTGTCTTGCTCTTCTATAGGTGCCAAATGCCATGCATATATCACTGCACTCAGCCACTGGTATGGAGCTTCAAAGGTCAGTGTCTGGCTGCCCCTTGGGCCTCCATTTCCAATCTGATGCCTGTACAGACAATTAACCTTGGGATCAGCTTCCCAAAAACCATCTGAGTTGTATGCAGGAAAATCTGTGAGTACACAGTCATTTATGAATATGGTGTTTCAAGACTTTTCACCTTCTTGGAAAAGCTGTTAACTGATTTCCCAAACTTCACGGAAGACAGGCTTTTCCTCTCAAATGTGCACGGAAAGGTAGTGGAGCCACCATCCCTGGAGGTGTTTCAGAGGCACCCGGATCTGCTGCTGGGTGATGTGGTTTAGTGGTTTAGGAGCTGCAGTGGTAGTGCTGGGTTGATGGCAGGACTGGATGATGTCAAAGGTCTCTTTCAGCCTTGACGGTCCTGTGACTCTAAGCTGCAGGAGCACAACTACCTGTGGGTGTTCTGCCTGTCTGCCAAAATGATAGCTCAACTTGGTTCAAGTCATCTGTGCTCCAGCCTTTATTCGACTTTCCAGCGTATGAACTCTTCATCTCTCATTTGCTTTGATCTGCACCCATTGACTGCAAAGGGCCCATTATTCCTGCCTCAGAGGTGAAATTACCTAACTAAAAGGTTACATCAGAGCTCAGTGTTTCCACAGCAACAAAAGAGACACTTGTCTGCTTCACTTCACCGGGAAAGAAAGGGAAAATAGTCCGCCAGACTGGATACTGGAGTGGTCAATTGACTATTAAGTCAGCTGTCCAATCGATTATTCACTTGAAGTCATCAAGTACTTCTGTAGAAAGAGGAACACACGCTATTCCTTGTGACATCAAGTTGGTAGATAGTTACAAAAGCTTCAGGGGACTCTGAGGGAAACGATGCAACTTTTTCAATGCACCTTGAAGCACAGTAAATCTCTTGATTTTACGTTTTTGTCCAAAAACTGAAGAGAAGAAATGCACTAGAGTTTCTGACAACTCCCAAAGAAAATATATCCAATTAAATTGTGTCTTCTAACTTTTAAATACTCAAAACAGTCATTGGCTTTCCTACAGACACTTCCAACCACCTCATGCAAGGTGGGCATGAAGTCCCCGCACAACTGGAGCAGTTTCAGTCACTGTATAACTGGCTTTCTTTATGAATCTGTAAAGCTGAGCACATTTCTAAATGGACCTGGAGTCCCCTTTGCACTGAGGCACAGTAGCACTGCTCCTGTACTTGTGTAAAGCCTTGAGGGGAATTTCACACTACCCGTGTGTGCAGCTGGGATATGAGTGCTTTGAATCACGAGCTCTGATGGTTTCATCTGCCATGGGTTAAGGTGTAACCACCCTCCGCCTTTCCACCCACCCCTGATTAACACTCTGAGGTAATTCACTGGGCTGTGGCATAGCCATGTGTGCATCTATCACTCCACCATGGGAGTATCATCTTCTGGCAGAGAAACAGGGTGGACAGCTGGGAGCAGTAATAGTTTGATCTGTTGTAAATAAAGATATCAGAGCTCATGACTTTGAGTGCTGACTGTAATTCAGAAGCAGACCTAATTATTGAGCTTCAAGTTTTGTGCTTGATTCTTTTATGCATGCTGTTTTACACTATGACAAGGGCCCAGAGGACTACAAAATGACTGGATAAAAGAAAAGCCAGTGGGCTCTTTATGGAAATACTAATCAGGTATATTTGTAAATATAAGAAAGGGTGAAAGGTGCTATGGAACCAGGACTCTGTTTTAGCTCAGTCCTGTTCTGAGTTACCACTTTTTACATTGCAGGTCCATTATAGAAGCAAATATTAGCAGGAAGACAGAGGAAAAAAAAAATCAATATCGTATTTTCAAGAAATCAAATCAGTCTTCAAGGTTAGAGCAGTTATTTTCTTAAATAAAAGGGCATAAAATAGAATTTGGGCAGAAGTCAGAGCAGACCACTGATGAGTCACACTGTCTAAAGACAGTTGTGTACTGAAGCTGAATAGATAGTAATGTAACAGGCTTTTTGGTGAAAACAACGGGTTCACAACCCAGGGACTCAGCAGCCCTCCCAGTCTGTGCGATGCCAGCTGGCCAGCCACCTCTGAAATGTTTCTCTGCAAATGCTCTGTGGGCAGATTGTGGGCGACTGTATGTGCACCTGCAGGAGGTGGCTGGGAGAGGTGGCTAGATGAGTGGTGTATGGGTCTCTGCCAGGCCCTCTGCCTGGGAATAAAAGGATCTCTTAATCCATATGGAAGCTGGCTGCCTTTGCCATCAAAGACGGAATAGGTGGGCACTTGGAGTAACAGAGCAGGCAGTGGAAAGCTAGCTGTTGGGGAAAGATCAGTTTGTTTTACGCCATGAACACAGAAAACATTTGTCCTGTTTGGTTCCTGGTGAAAATGGAGAGAGACTGTTTTCCATGACTTTTTGAATCTTGAGTCCTTAAGGGGCGTCTGTGTATGGATACTAGAAAAAGGCTATTCAGAGGCTAGTTTGAGGCTACAATATAGTAAATTTTAGGGGATGAATGATCACTGGTAGCAAAGTTGTTTCTGGATCTTCTTTTGTTGTCTGGCTGTATTTTTGCTTTCATGTTACATGACTCTAAATCACAGGATGGGTCATTCTGCTTGACTTCCACTGAAATCAGTAATTTGCCTGGTGGCAGTGAAAACTCTGTATTATTGTCTTTTGGCAGTTTTGAATTTCCTCGTCCTGAACTCCGACAACTGCACCAGAGAAGGCACACTTCTTTTTCAGCTTTAGCATGAACTAATCATTAAAAGTCACAAAGAAATCAAATTGCAAATGTTGAAGGTGGGTGGGGGTGAGAATCAAAATAACTATCACTTCAGTCCGGGAGATGGACTTTGTGCAAGCTGTTTGAGAGTGGGTCCTGATGCACAGTAGGTGTTCCTCTACACATTCACATACCATCTACAGGGTTGTGTGCTCTGCCTGGTTAGGCTATGAGTTCCAACCGTGCTCTGTCAGTGTCTTGTGGACGCAGTCTGTCAAATCTCTTGAGCAAAACTTCTCATGGTGTGAACAGCAATTTGTATTATGAGGGAGAGTGCCTGCCTTTGTCAGGAACAGGGAAAGCTCTTACAGCAAGTCTCCTAGGAAACCTAGCTTCCCTGTGAGAAGAAAAGCATACCAGAGTCCCTAAACCTGTGGTTTGTAAATGTTCATAGAGAAAGACATAAGGTCAGAGTAAAGTAAGTTAAAATAATGTAAGGCTCTCCCCTGTCTCAAGAGAGTTTTGATTTTATTTGCCCCTTCTTGGCTAACACATTATAGATTACTTTCTTTTTGGTTACCTTTCAACGTTCTTAGGATGCCACTCACATTTTTCCAGTTTGGATCCTCGGGGGCCAGGTGCAGGAAAGTCGCCACAGTCAGTGTGATGGTGCTGGTGCCAAGTCCAACAAACTCTAGTGCTGCACTGAGGCAGGTCAGGCAATGACGCTGCCATCCCCAAGGTGCTTCACGCCGCCCCAGGGACATCATCCGGGTCGGTTCATGCACGGAAACTGCATGGCTTGGGTTTGTGTTGTGCCGGATGTTTTTGCCCGCAGCGTGTTGGGGAACCCCTCTGCCAGCAGCATCACACAGGGGGCGACTTCCATTGGCACCTTCACCTGCACAGCTGACTCAAAAGGGCGCCTGAACAGAGCACCTGAGGAAGGGCATTTCTGATCCAAAGTGTGAAGTCTATATCCACTGTTCAGGCGCTTAGTTTACGGAGACAAATACCTCTGAGGATCTAAGCCTAAAGCCTCTTGTAGAGTAGGGCACTATTTGATTCCACTTTTAAACTGAAAAAAGCCTGTTTTTGTATATGCTCACACATGGATAGACAAAAGCTCTTGAAACCTGCAAATAGATTTCTTTGAGGATAACCATTCCAAGGACTTGCCTTCTGCCTAGGTTTTGTTCTCAGGTCTTCATGTTGCATAGATAGCAGCTCCTGTATCTTTATACTCTACAGTACTCTCTGTGTATAAAAACTTCAGGCTCATTCTTGTGCTAAGAAAGATGTGACTGAATTGTTTTCCTTTTGCTTCATTCGCTTCCCAGGTTCATCTTGTGATTCCTTATGATTCCCTTTAGGTTGCATACGTGTTTCAGAGAAACTGCAGAAAGAAGGCAAAGGAAGGGACTACTTTTGACAAGATTTATCCTTCCAAGACAGATCACTGACTTATTTCAATTGATTTCTAAATTCTCGACTCCATTAAAGGCCCAGTATCTCCAGAGGTGTATTATGTCCAGAGTATCTCCAGAGATGTAAGCCAGTTGAGCTGGGTTGGACAACTCCTATAGGGCAGAGTGTGACCAGCACACGCCTGCAGCAAGGCCATTCTGTCCCATTTATGATGTTCTGTGTTGATTCTTACAGGTAATAAATATCTGTCTCTCTTTCAGGTTATCATCATTCCTAAGAAACAATGTAACCTTCTAACAATTGCATATGTGGACCCAGACAGGATGTAAAAATTATCTGTTACCACTTAGCTTTAGGAAGCAAATACTTTAATGTTTGTAGGACTTAAATTAACCAGCATTTTTACAGTCTTGATCACATAATACTTTTTTTTTTTTTAAACTTGATTTTCTCTGTCCACTCCAGACCTTTGCCTAGACAGCCTTTAAGGTGAGGTTGACATAAGCTCCAATTTTTCCTAAGTGAACATTGTTTTAGAGCCAATCCAGTCCTTTGTTGTAGGTTTCCAGCATCTAAATAAAACCTTTTCGGAATATTCAGTTTAGAATCTGGATGACATAGAAAACAGTGCCCCAATAATAGCCCTTTACCAGAATTCCTCCCATTTTCAGTTTACATCTCTGTTTTACTTAAAAAAAAAAAAAAAACAGAACAAAACAAAACCAACAAAAAAACAGTCCAAGATTTCTGAAGAAAACTTGTTTATTACAAATGAGTGAATAATTTACAATGAGTAACTTATTATGTGAGCTTTAACCACTCTGAACAGAATGGCTGATGGCACAATATAATTGCCAGAAGTGCAATTTATATTTTAAATATATTTGATTATTCCCGGCTGGTTGACCGATGACTAGTTTTATATTTCTGATGAACTTCGTAAATATGATTAATGTGCACAGGGACTGAGGTGTGATGAGAACATGAGCTGTTATTGATGGATTCAGCAACGTACAGAGAGACATGTTTAGCCCCAAGAACTTCCATTAGTTCCTTATACATCAAGAAGAGTTAGGAAGTATGAAATGTCTTCCTGAATCAAGACCCAGGTGTTCAATATTGTGTTTTGAAGTGTGGTCTGCTAGGTTTTAGTGCTTGTCCATGGTACGTGCTAAGGGCTAAGAGACTGAAGTCCTGTTATGAGGATTCCCACACACAATGTATGCTTACAGAAAAACTGTGCTGAGTCATTCCTCATTATTGATGCAAGACTGCAGAGTGATTACACTACAGAAATCCACCACAATTACAGAATCATGGAATGGCTGGGGTTGGAAGGATCTCTGAAGATCCTCTAGTCCAACCCGCCTGCTAAAGCCAGTTCACGGGGTCACATCCAGATGGGTTTTGAACATCTGTGGAGAAGGAGAGGCCTCCACCTCCCTCAGCAGTCTAATCCAGTGCTCTGTCACTCTCTAAAGAAATGATTTTTTCCTCTTATTAATATAGGACTTCGTGTGTTTCACTTCGTGCCCATTGAAACTTGTCCTGCTGCTGAGGAAGAGTCTGACCCCATCATCCTGACACCCTCCCTTCAGATGTTTGTATATATTGATGAGATCTGCTCTCAGTTGTCTCTTCTCGAGGCTGGACAGGCCCAGCTCCCTCAGCCCTTCCTCATAAGAGAGATGCTCCAGTCCCCTCATCACCTTCACAGACCTCTGCTGGACCAGCTCCAGGAGCTCCATGATCCAGAAGATCCCAGAACTGGACACAGCACTCCAGATGTGCCTCACCAGGGCAGAGTAGAAGGACAGGATCACCTCCCTCGACCTGCTGGCAGTGCTCTTTCCGATGCATCCCAGAAGAATACTGAACTTCCTGGGCACACGGGCACACTGCTGGCTCAGGGACAGCTTGTTGTCCCTCAGGATCCCCAGGTCCTTTTCTGCTTTCCAGCAGGTCGGTCCCCAGCCTGTGCTGGTACCTGGGGTTATTCCTCCCCAGGTGCAGGACCCTGCACTTGCCTTTCTTGACCTTCCCCGGGTTCCTCTGCCTCTGCTCTCTCCATAAGCTCAAACTGACCAAGCTTATACCTGCTCAATAGGCTTATGCCTTAGTGTCTGGCTCTAGATCAAATTATTTTACATGATCCTTTTGAAATCTTCCAAGTATTCTGCTTTCCTGCTGTGACCCCATAGTGTAAAACACACTCAGATCCTCTTTCTTCCTCCCCATCCTTAGCACAGACTCACCTGCAGCTTCAGTGAAGTGCTGTTGATGCAGTTTTGTTTTTACAGGCTTTGTTGACAAGACTACGGAGGGAGCTCACAGGCAAGATCTCCTCGTGAAGAGCTTGAGACCACTGCAATGACTCACTCACAAAACCACGGCTAATACGAATATCAGGGTGGTAGTGTGGATGCAATGTGCGTGTGTGTGCATAAAAACACATGCATGTTACATGTTTATATGCAGAAGTGTCATATGTCTTTATACATGTATGTATAAAAACATACAAAATTATGTAAATTTAAATATAAAAATAAATATATGTACAGACGCAGGGGTATTTGTATATGGATATAAATCCATGCACAAACTTATACACACCTGCATAAAAGAATGGATATGTAAACTAGAATATGTTTGTCATCAAGACAGGCTCATATGTAAATGCCTGGTCAAATTGATTAATTGTTTTTTTTTTTTTTTTTTTTTAAGTCTTATCTTTGAGAGAAAACAAGGAAAATAATAGCAGAATTAATGATTCCAAGTCATTTCAACAGAGGAAGCAGGAAAATAAGCTCCAAATTTCTTAGAAGTTTCAGATTTAGAATTAGCAAATAATAAACTATCTCTCCCTTCAGGAAGGAGCAAAGGCCATTGGACACATCCAACTAACCTGTATACCAGAGATAATTAACTTAGTCTTTTGCTGTATAAAGAGGTGCATTATCCTGCTAACTGAGCCTGTCAGTCTGTAATTATTGTTTTTTCCTTGCAAACATGTTGCTATGGGCCTGGCTGAGATCTCAGTGGTGCCTCTGGGTCAGCATGAGCTGTCTGTGTTCTAGGTAGATGTTTGCTACATAACTGGTTGTTTATAACTGCATTGACAGTTCTTGCTCATGAGCTCATCAGCTAAAACAAGCATGGTAGCTTAAATAACCCCCCACACTTACAGCAGCAAGAAAACACTCCATTACTACTACTACAGGCCTTTATCTGAGAGCAGGAGACAGAGACTGGAGATGTAAAATCTGGCTGCTCAATCTAAACACTGGCCCAAGTAGCATGGCCTTGAAGGGTTACTTCTACACGAAAATAATTTAGAAAGATTAGAAAAACATCCATATAAGAAGACTAAACCATATTTTCCATCCAAGATACTCCCCAGCAAGCTCTGGGTTATCCAGGAGACCCCTAATTGGCACGGTCTCTAAATCTGAGAGGAATTCTTTCAGGAACTTGGCAGAGGTCACATCTACCTCAAATCCTTTGCATCAAAGGCATCTTCACCCTCCAGCTCATCAGCATTTTCCTCATTTCGCAGGAGCTGCTCCATGACATGAAGCATATTTTCCTGCATACTGCTTCAGTAACAGAGCACTTGTAATACTGAGGAGGTTTAATGGGTTGGGTGCTGGTCAAAAGTTTGAGAATAGCTCTCTAAGACGTGTTTGAGGCACAGGGACAAAGGACAGACAAACCCAGTGAGGGCTGCAGACTCTTCGGCAGTGCAAACCAGAAAGACCTTTGCTGACAAAGGTCACAGACACAGTGAGGGAACAACAAAACAGTAGTTGTTAAGGGGTGACTTTTCGGCAGCATGAAAGAGGCTACACCCACCTGCAAATGGAAGTCACACAAACGTATATGGTCTCTCTTGTGGCACATAGAAAAAAAGACAGGCATCAGATCTGACTGTGGAGAAGACAAGGTTATAGGGTAAAACCAGTGACATGGGATAAGGATGCTCGTCGTCTCATTCATACTTGCTCTTTCCTATTTAAATTAGGGAATCCTCAAGGAGATGTTTGCTGGCAGCTCAGTGCTCAACAGAGTTCACCATGGTCAGCCTTCTTGATACCATCCTAACATGAAAAGGAATCAGATCGAGGTGTTAATAAGTGAAAGAGCTCTTAGGTGAGGAAGGCAGTGTTGCTTTCACCTGCCCTTGTGTATCTCTTGCTAATGAACTCTGATGTCAACCTGAAACACGCTCTTGGAGTACTCAGTTTTACAAAGTAGCAAATGACTTCTTTATGACTTCTAACTTCTGGCTGTTGTGGTCGCACCTATTGCAAGCTATGTATTTGTCCTTTCCTCTGTATGGCCCCAAGATCAAAACTTGTCCTCAGGTAACACCGGGATACTGTGAACTCTTGCTGAGTGGAATTTGGCCAGAACTGTGAAGACCCCTTTCACCAATGTGAGGGCACTTTGTCCTTCTGACATCCTTCCCCATATATTTTGGCAGCAATAGCTTGGTTTCTTACTTGCCACATGTTTACAAATCCTAAGCTGGGGAGCCAAACCTCACAGGATGTTTAAAAATACCTTGGAACACTGGAACCAAGGTCTTTGCTGTTCCATACCAGCAATGTATGATCTGGTTACAGATCTATACTCTCTTCCACTTGGTATCTAGTTTCACCTGTGGGGTAAAACAGGATAGGAAGTAACCTCAACTCAGAACATGTGGCTAGTCTCCTGGAGAACCCCGTGGTGGTGGTAAAAGGAGGTTTGACCCATCATATCGAGGAAGAATTTGAGCTACAGACTCCAAGCTCCCCAACATGGGGGTCAGACCCATGGCTGCCAGACCAGGTTTCCTGTCAGACATGTGGGAGGTGGGATGTCCAGTCCACAGCCTCCAGGAGAACAGCACCCAGCTCTACCAAGCTCTTAGTCAGTGGCTTAGATAGGGAAAACCCAGTCAGTGTTTTACTGGTCACCATGAAAACTGACACCTTCACCTACTGACATGCATCCTAGGGCTTTGTTGAAAGACATTTAAATCCACATTGTAATGATTCCAGTAAAAACAGGAGAGGGAAGTGGGGCTGGAGGTGGGGTGGGGGCGGGGGAAAGGAAGGATGATGATGGAATTGCAGTGTTAGTCAAGGTGGAAAACTCTGAATTAGCTTAGTTTGAGGACACAGTGATAAGGAAGAATCCAGATGTTGCCTCCCAGCTTCTGATACACCTCATTTCTGGAGTTATCATAAATGTTTTAGGCTGGTGTCACAACACAATGTCAACAGCAATGTTTTAAATGACAAACCACGCCTGCAAAGTGACCATGTTTCTCCAAATTGTAAGGCAAACATTTTATCTCAGTTAAACCCTTAGTAGCCATGTGGTTTTGCCCATCTCCTCAGGAACATTCAAAGTACTCTTCTTCTTATAAACAGTTTAAAGTCGTAATGGTAAACATACAGGCCTAAAGCTAAACTTCCATTCCTTACACTTGTGTTGGTTATTTGCAACAATACCAGAAATGTTTACCAATCCACTAGCACAGTTTACACTGAAATCCCCCACTCATTTACCTCTTGTGCCATGATTAATTCTTGGCTTAGACGAAGGAAGAGAGAGAAAAGGATACAGCTTGTGCACCAACGCAGATCTTTTGCTGACTAAACTGCAGTTTTCAAATGTGATTCAAAAAGCCAACCCAAGGCTCAGTGTTGTAGATTTCTCCTGGCTTTTTCAGTGTTTTCCCATTCTAAGTCTCTCAAGAACAACTAAAGCCCAGAAGAGACATAGTGAAAGAGCCAAAAGTTTTATGGGTAATAGATCTTTCTGGACAGGTAAAGCAGGTGAGATGTTGCATGGTAAATCTCAGAGACAGCACTGTGGTACTTTCTAGAGCCTTCTCCCAGTTGCTGTCTACTGTGTGCTTCTGGGACTAAGTTGAAGTCCATTATACATCAGAACAGCTCACATCAAGATGCATGAAAAAAGGCATAGCGGGCTGTGAGACCCTGGAGATCATGGAAAGGCACTATACCAAGCAAAGAAAACTGCACAAGATTCCCCTTTCCTCCTTAAATAGGATTTCAGGTCTCCAGCTTTACAAATCATGCTTTTCAGCACTAAGTACCAAATACAGATGGAGCACAAGACAGGAGTCAGTTTAGGATATTGTCAGGGTTCACCAAACAGCAAGGACAACAGATAACCACATCAAGACTTTAGACAAAACTGCCACCGTTACCAGCAGCGGGGCAATCCAGCAACAAAGATAACACAAAATCACCAAAAAAAAAAAAAAAAAAAAAAAAAAAAAAG
>VXAY01007346.1:96860-152779 GCA_013399855.1 Oxyruncus cristatus | reverse complement strand
CCCAACACTGATCCCTGGGGGACACCACTAGTGACCGGCCGCCAACTGGATGCAGCCCCATTCACCACCACTCTCTGGGCCCGGCCCTCCAGCCAGTTCCTAACCCAGCACAGGGTGCCCCTGTCCAAGCCGTGGGCTGCCAGTTTTTTCAGGAGAATGCTGTGGGAGACGGTGTCGAAGGCTTTGCTAAAGTCCAGATAGACACATCCACAGCCTTCCCCTCATCCACCAGGCGCGTCACCCGATCGTAGAAGGAGATCAGGTTGGTCAGACAGGACCTGCCCTTCCTAAACCCGTGCTGGCTGGGTCTGATCCCTTGTCCATCCTGTAGGTGCTGTGTGATTGCACTTAGGATGATCTGCTCCATAACCTTGCCAGGCACTGAGGTCAGGCTGACAGGCCTGGAGTTTCCCGGATCTTCCTTCCGGCCCCTCTATACCTCTCTGGAGAACACGCCCAGGGATGCACACACTGGCAAAAGATTGTGAGATGCAATTTTAGAAACACATGTCTTTCTGAAAGCATGACTGAGAACAGGGAATTGCTGAGTGATGGTCCAGGAGCCAGTTCTGAGCCAGCACTAGCTCATGGACCTGCCCATCTGGATGGCTAGTTACCCCAAGCTGAAGCCACCTGTGGAGCTATGACACTGCACTTGTTCAGCTGCATCTCCTGCTACCCACAGCAGTGTCACCACAGCGTCACACCCTGCTGTGCAGACTCAGCCCCTTTCTTAAGAGGCCCCGTGGATGTCACTAAGATGCACCAAAGAACCACAGCCTTAGACATCAACCTTTTGTGAAAGCGACAAAGGAAATAAAATTACTTTTATTTACGCAGAGATGCTGTCTAATAATTTATTGCTAAATTCAGTGCAACCATTTTTCCTTTGCTAAATTAGTGTCATTGCTACTTGCAGAGCAGCAAGTGCAAGAGTTAGTGAAAGCCTCTGTATTTATTTAACCAGGGAAAGAACCCTTGAGATGTATACATAGATGATTAGTTAAACTGAACAGAACACTCTGAAAATTACTGCCTCAAGATGTATTCCTTGATTTCTTACTGATGAACTCTATGGAGGAGTTATCAATGCAAAGGAAAGAAAATCTTTTAAAAGTCCCAGCTGCTTGTAAAATTCTGAAATAAGCTCCACTAAGTTAAAAGTGTTTAGGAAAAGAATGTAATTTTAGTTTCCAGGCACCATTGCAAGACAGATTTATAACGACTCATAAAGTATTCATTTGATTATATACTGCTGTGCTGTTTTCAGCACCCCTACCATAGAAGAGTCTGCTGTCTTCATTAATGCCTACTGCAAGCTTTCAAATGCTTTTGGACTTGATGGTTTACTTGTTTTGGTTTTTTTTTTTTAAATGAGTAGTTTCATTCTAGTAGTAACATGGCAGTTCAGTAGTAAATGGAAGTTAAGAGCCAATTGCTACTTCCATTCCAAAATGTTTTTCTGGAGTTAAAAGCACATCAGGGTGGAATTTGACATATAGGCCCAAACACATTTTTAACTTGCTGTACTCCATTAACTTATTCCTACAGATGCTATACATGAAAGTACCAAATGACGTTTTTCAGACTTCCTGCAGAATAAGACTTTTATTATTCTGAAGAATAATAGTCACTTAATCCTTTGTGTGGATGGCTGCTCTCAGCAATTAGTAAGCAAATGCAAACAGCTGAATTATTTAACTTTGCAAAGTGGCTGATGTTAAGCTTAGTGGTTGAACTGTGCAAGTGTATGCCTGCTGAAATCAGGGCAGCAACAAATGTCAAGTAAACAGCAATTATCCCACAAATATTTGGCATTTTAGGTATTTCTCATGTGAACGTGACAGTAATTTTAGGAGAGTTACAGATTTCAAGTAGGATGAGTTTTAAAAAATGCACAGTAATAGGGACTTTAGATATGTTTGAGTTTCTGATTTCAAACAATGTTCCTTTTTTAAAAGAAGTCTTTATTGGAGTTCAGAAGAAATGAAGCTTAAGTTTTAATTTTTTTTTTGTTTGTATGGGGAATTAAAATAATTTGTTATTTTTCCTCCCTTTTCTTCCACTGCCAACTTCCCACTCAAACTGTGTACACTTTGGATGCTGCTGCAGCAGATGTATTTCGCTGGGGAAAAACATGTCTTTTAGGCTATAGCAGTGGTACTTGTTTTCAAGTCGCATTTATGTCCCAAAGACCTTTCTGCAGGACCTCCATCCTTGCCCCTTGAAGTGTGCTAGGCAGAGCTTGTTCACACAGAGCAGGTAGTTGCAGAGGAGGGAGTTTCCTTTGCACATCCTCATGTGCCTGCTGTTCTGCACAGCAGAACCACCTCTGTGATCAGTCCCCTTGAAACCCCGCCGAGTATGCAGAAGGTAAAGGATTTGCACGTTTGGCTCTAGTGTCTTCCACCAGGATATGGGGACAGCTCTTCCACCAGTGCAACGAACTCCAGAGACAGCAAAAGGAAGATCACCCTATTTTGAAAATCAGAGCTATGAAAAATTAATATGCTTGTTGCGTGGCACAGTCAGTAGTCCTGAATAACTGCCCTTACTCCTGTTCCCAGGAAATAGCTACAGGCTTCTTCTTAAATTTTTTTCCTCTGTTGCCTACTTGGGAAATGGATGGAGAAGGGTGCTTTCCACCACCTGCATTCAACCGTCATGGTGTATGGGAGGACCTGCTTCTGGGAATGTTATGATTAATAACTATGACAAGGAACTCTTCTGGTAAGAGTTTTCTGAACATCTCTGAGACATCTGAATCACAACGTTATTCATAATGTGCAACCCAAAACCTGACAACTAAATATGGGGTTAAAGTCAACTTTCTGCAAAACTTTGATGGATGCTGTTCCATAAGGCTGGAAGATTGTTTAGCTGTCAGCTACCGATGAATAATCATTCTTAGTCACTATCCAATGACTCAGCCTGTAAAATCCCAAGAGGCTGTCACGTCTTCCATGTATACTAGTGGATAAACCTCCACATCTGGCAGCCAGGACGTCATTTAGGCAAAGATGCTGTTTATGAAGCAGTCTTTGAACACAGTGAAACAGTCCTTAATAGGTACAGTGTGAGGTCATGGTAAGCTGGGGTATCCCTTATCTTAGAGATGTCAACTGTGCTAAACACAGACTTGGAACAAGGACAAGGAAAGATCAAAAAACCCAGGAGTGCAGTTTGGATCAGATCTTTTCTCTGCCTTCTTCCCACCCTGTTCCTAAACTGAAACCGGGAAACCTCAGTTAGGAAAGGATTGCCCACTTTCTTGACCTTGTGCTTGAAACTGTAACATAGGAGAAAAAACAAGCTCTCTGACAGCTCTGTCAGTGATGCTTAGAAATGCTGGGACTCCACGGAGCCCTTGAGACAGATGAGGGAGGTGCATAATGCTCAACGAGGACCACGTGTGCTCTTTAGGTCTCATTTGCCACAGTTTCAGCCAGGGGGGTGAAGGAGGACAGTCTCGGCTGACAGGATGCTGCAGGTCACCTCAGTACAGATATAATTAGATTGGAAAAATTAGAATATAGCCATCCTAACTTGTGCCAAATGTAGCAATGAGAAAAGGCAGTATACTCATACTTTTATGGCAGTAAAATACTCCCAGTGTAGCTATAATATGTGTCTTAAGCACTTTGGAATAGCAAGAGTAACTTTTCCTGTGTTTTTCAGTGTGTATACAGTCTGAAGCTGTATTTCAGACAATAACCGAAGATGACATTTTCTAAACCTCTGAAGAAATTTTTCTTCTGACAAGGCCAGAGATACCACTGCTACTAAGTCTACTATTCACTGGACAATTTGGTTCTTCTGCCAGAGGACATAAAATAACTACCTTGGTTCCTGGACTGTGTGGAAGATAACTTCCTGAGGCAGTTGGTAACTAAGCCTACCAGACATGGTGCCCTGCTAGACCAGCTGTTTATGAACAGAGAAGGGCTAGTGGGAGCTGTGATGTTGGAGGCAGTATTGGGCACAGTGACCATGAAATGATACAGTTTTCAGTTCTTGGTGAAGTAAGGAAGGGATCAACAAAACCTCTACCTTGGACTTCCAGAGGGTGGACTTTGGCCTATTCAGGTCAGTGGTTCAGAGAGTCCCTTGGGAAACAGTTCGTAATAACAAAGGGGCCCAGGAAGCCAGGACGTACTTTAAGAAGGAAATCTTGAAGGAGCGGGAGCAGGCCGTGCCTGTGTGCCAACAGCTGAGCTGTGGGGGAAGAAGACCAGCCTGGCTGGACAGGGAGCTTTAGCAGTGACTCAGGATAAAAGAGAGTGTTTATAACCTTCGGCAGGGCCAGGCAGCTCAGGAACAGGACAAGGATGTTGTTAGATCATATGAAGAGAAGATTAAAAAAGCAAAAGCTCAGCTATAACTCAATCTGGTCACTGATGTGAAATACAATAAAAAGCTTTCTATAAATATTTAACAGCTGAAGGATGGCCAAGGAAATTCTCCATTCTTTGTCAGACCTGGGGATGGAACATAGTCACTAAGCATGAGGAAAAGGCTGAGGCACTTCACACCTTCTTTGTCTCAGTCTGGTTATCCTTGGGGCTATCAGCCCCCTGAGCTGGCAGAGAGGGACAGGGAGCAGAACAGACCCCCTGCAATCAAGGAGGAAGTTGTTGGGGACCTGCTGTGCCTCTTAGACACTCACAAGTCCATGGGACCAGATGGATCCATACAAGGGTACTGAGGGAACTGGCAGAGGAGGTTGCCAAGACACTCTCCATCATTTATCATCAGTCCTGGTTAACTGGGGAGGTCCCAGATGACTGGAGACTGGCCAATGCAACACCCATCCATAGGGAGGATTGGAAGGAGTATCCGGGGAACTACAGGCCTGTCAGCCTGACCTGGGTGCCAGGGAAGGTTATGGAACAGATCTTCTTGAATACGATCACATGGCACTTACAGGACAACCAGGGCATCAGGTCCAGCCAGCATGGGTTTAGGAAAGACGGGTCTTGCTTGACCAGCCTGATCTCCTTTTATCAGAGGGTGACCCACCTAGTAGAAGAGGGAAAGGCTGTGGACATTATCTCCCTGGACTTCATCAAAGCCTTTGATTCAGTCTTCCACAGCATTCTTCTGGAAAAGCTGGCTTGGACAGGTGCACTCTTTACTGGGTTAAAAATTGTCTGGATGGCTGAGTGGTGGAGAATGGAGCTACATCCATTGGTGGTGTTCCCTAGGGCTGAGTAGTGGGGCCAGTCCTGTTTAATATCTTTATTGGTGATCCAGATAAGGGGATTGAGGGTACTCCCAGTAAGTTCACGGATGACATCAAGTTGAGTGGGAGGGTAGGAGGGCTCTGCAGAGGGATCTGGACAGGCTGGATTTATGGACTGATACCAACAGCATGAGGTTCAACAAGGTCCAGTGCTGGGTCTTACACTTCAGCCCCAACAACCCCATGCAGTATTGGGACACAGTGGCTGGAAAGCAGCTTAGTAGAAGAGGAACTTGGAGTGCTGATTGACAGCCAACTGAACATGAGCCTTCCCCGCACTGGTTACTGCTGGCCTTGCTGAGCAAAGGGCAGGATCCAGTTCTGTAGAGGTGAAGACAGGTGAAGGCTGGCTTTGTCATCCTAGCAGAGTTCAAAACAGCAGACACAGGTAGACATGAATTCTTATTCCTACCCACTGCACATCTTCAAGGGCATATCTCAGCTTCTGCAGATGAAGTCTGAACAAAGGACTACAGAAGTAAAACTACCATTAAATCAGCACTTCAATGAACTTTCCACTTTCAGTTCTCTCAAGGTCCTCCTAACTACATGCAGCTTAGAGATAAGGTATCTGGAGTTTTCATCTTGGGGTTTCTGTTACCACTAAAACTTCCTGACAGAATTACAGCTGTATTAGTTACAAATATGAGATTATCAAGATCTATATCTCAAAAGTAAAAAGGAAAAAGATTAAGCTCTTACACTCAGTATATATTTGCATGGACAATTAAACAAGAACTTTAAACTTCCATTATTAAACACTGAAATTTTAGATAATGCCTGAGTCCACAGCTTAGTTGTTTTTTGTGGATGGATCACGATCCAGGTTTCAACAGCCTGACCCCAAATTTATGTGGTCCTCAGGGGAGAAGTAATGTGGTTTATGCAGTAAGAATATATTGTTATTTCTCTTTCATTCCAAAGTGTGGAACTGTCCCCCATTCCAATATTTATGTATTGCCCTTTCTCCAGTTTTCCATCATTCTCCAGTAGTTACACAGTATTTAGAACTGGATGAAAATTAGGTGCTATTTATTTCCTCAATTATTATGGGTTTTTTTATTCTGTTATCTGAAAGCTTCATAAACATGCAATTATCATCATGATGACACTAGATGCTATTACCCAATTTTCACAGTGGAGGATGAGAGGCACAGAAGTAATAACATATTTAGGGTGTGCTGTTTGAGAGAGGTTGGACCTATCTGGTTTATCATGGTAATTAATGTTACACACAGTTATGAGATCCAGGTCCAGCTCAGTTCCACTTCCCAAGGGTTTAGCACATTTTAAAAAAACAGACCACTATATCTCAAAAGTAATTGTCTCTTCTACAGGGAAGGGGAGGGAAGGGGAAGGGAAAGGGGAAGGGAAAAGGGAAGGGAGAGGAGAGGAGGAGAGGAGAAGGGAGGGGAGGTGCATCCCACCCCACTTTGACTCTAAACCAGGCAAACATGGTCACTTTCTCAGTTCATTTTTTCATCCCTCAGGGAGAGCCTATGTGAAGCACTACACCCATGGCTGATTCAGCCTTGGTCAACACTTCTTCCTTCACTCCCTGTGTTACATGGCACATCTATGTTGGGGCTTCCTGCGGTAGATGAGGGTCTTCTTGCAACTAAAGGCGAACTGGGAAGAAGGGGAATCTCAACATATGAAACAGCAGCGCCACTGCCTCCACATTCCTTAGCACATGAGGCGAGGCAAGGGTGTTAGAAATACTTTGTAGCCATCAGGGTGATGCCACAATGAAAACTTCAAGACTTGTAAGGAGATAAACCCCTCCCAAGCACTGCTGATTTCCTCAAATGACAGATGCAAAAAGAATGGGGGGTGGTGGGGGTGGAGGGAAGGAGCAGGCCTTCAAAACCATTAAAGGGAGTAGTTTAACCTATTACTTTATCTCCTGAGGATGTGTCCAGGATCAGCAGGCATAGCTCTGTTGTGGAGACCACGCCCCATGTGCTTTGGGATACTGGTTTGGCTTTAATTCTGGAAGTGGCATTGTATTACTGTTTCCTTCATTAAATACAGTCACCCAAAGTAAAGCTACTTGGCTTAATGGACCCTGAATCTGACCCTGTGTATTAGTAGTGGAGTTCAATTATAAGCAAAAGAAGGATTTCCAAAGAAGGGCTCATAAGATTGGAATTATTTGCATACCAAATACTTATGGAGAAGAGAAACAAACCAGGCAATGACGCGTCCTCATTGTGTTCCCAAGTGTTTGCAACACTGTACAATTTTATATTTGCTTTTGAAGGTTTCTCCTGCTTTCCCCACTGCCTCAGACTCAGAGTAAGCATAATATAGATGCATCAATGCATCAGTTGAAATTTGTGCTGGGACAGAAACCCCTGTTCAGTGGGACCAGGAGGCATTCAGGGAGTGCTACTCCCAGTGAGCCTGACAAAATTCATTCAATAGGAGCATTCCTGTTCTTCCTTCAAAAGATGGCACCTTGACCGAAAAGCATGAAAACATCCTGGACACTGCACAGTGACATGAAGGTACTCAACCCAGGCACAGCAGCCTGAACTGCAGGCAGCAGTATCGATCTGGTTTCCAGGTCTGCCTCTGTTTTATTGTGTTTCCATGACTGGAGAATTTTCAGTTTGTGCTTAGCCGCCTTCGAGCTGTTCTGGTAGTTTAACACCTGTAATCTGTAGAAGTGTAGACATAGCCCTTGGGAAGCATAGGGAATAAAAATGGCTAAACTCTCAAACACCGGGAAAACACTGTCCTATCTAAATGCTATCAGCAACTCCAACATTTTACAGTCCTCTTATAACCAGCTCAAAGAAGAACGCTTTTATTTCACATTCAGAGCTAGCGAACTATTGCACATTGCAAGGCAGAGAACAGTAGTTCACTATTTTTCTAAGAAAAATGGCAAATCTCTGGTTTAATGAAAATTATTTCTTCTCAGCTGAGAAGCCTAGATAGAGAGTAGATGATAAGTGGGGATGCTGTGTGGTGTGATCCCAATTTCCCCTGAAAAGGCAGCCTTGGAGGATAGATGATGTTTATATTAGAATGCAGCCAAACTTTATAACTGAACATTCTGCTTGCTTATGCATTGTGACTGCAGTCTAACTGTCTGGTGGTTAACCAAAATAAGCAGCTCTTTCTTAATCCATATGTTGTTTCAAAAGCCTACAAATAAATCTCTTTATAGGTGAGGGTGCGGCTTGTCAAAAGAAATCAATGATTCATAATGACTAAGAATTTGGGAATAAGAACAAATTTGTGCCAACACATTTCCAAGCAGTCTCAAAGGATGCTCCTTCAATCTCCATCATGTAAATATGGCAAAGAATATCCCTGAAGTTTATTAAGGCAAACACTCATCTTCATGTTGCCATTTGCATCAGACCAGCTGTGTGCAAACTGTGAAGAATCTACTCCTGGGTTTTGGGGTTGGTTTTTTTTGTGCTAAGGTGGTAAGTATGCTAATGTTTGATCTCAAAACTTATTCATATTAGGACCTGAGATCTTTACCCAGCATAACTAACCTCTGACCTAGTAAAGGCCACCCTAAAAGAGATACGTTTTCCAGAAAGAAGAAACTCCGGATTCGACTTCTGCCATTTCACACACCAGTATTTCCAATGCTGGCAGTGCCATCACAAGCTCAAGAACCCTTCTACTAGTTTCAGCTACCACTTGAAACTTGCAGCTTTCTCTTTCCTTATAGAGCAGGTTTTAAGATTTGAGAGCTTTTGACAGGATCTGTAGAATGCAGGGGATTTCGAGCTCCAATCCTTGCCTTGCCCCAGGATGGAAAACAAGACCTTCACAAACACAGATGATGTTTTGTGTAAAAAAAAAAAAAAAAAACAACCCAGAGTATTCATCAAAATGGGTTTTGCTGACATTTTTTCACACCAGAGTAAGAAACCCTTCCTCCCCAGCTCCATTTCATGCCCAGAGCTATAGGGTCATCTAGATATGGATGGTTAAGGAATTTAACCACTTCCCAAAAGCTCCATAAGCCTTTATCACTTGTGATTGACAAACAATGTTTACATAGTTGACATAACTATGCTTCTTTGTCTTTTTTTTTTTTTTGGTGCGTAATGGAAATACACTGTTGACATTTGCTGTTGATTTTATCTCTTGTTTATTGACTCTATGGTAAAGATTTTGAGGGGCACTCAGTCTCAGCTGTAATAAGTTGTGTCAGTGTTTCAGACTTTTTCTTCAGTAGTAAGAGCTTGATACAACTCAAGGGCACATTTCAAATTAACTGCACTGTTCAGTCTTTCTGTTTTATAAACCACTTCTATTTTCTCAAAAAAATCAGGAAATACACAGACAAAACCTTTTGTTACAATGCAGCAATTTGACTGCAAGTTTCACAAGCAATTGCTTCATTAAAATGAAGTGGGGTGATTTGTAAGGGAGTACCTGAACCTCCATTAACAACTGTGGCATTTGATTCTCACAACCTGAGAAAGTTTCCACTAATCACAGATGAGTCTGGGGACATGATTCACACTGCTGGTACCTGTATGGAGCTGGGGACTTTCTGATTTCAAGAGGTTTCACATTTGCCTAACAAAAACATCAATTCACAGAGAGAAAGTGGCTGTGAGGGAAACCAGAAGTGCAAGCGTGGATTTAACAAACTAATAAGGCAGCTGATGCTTTAACCATCTTACTGTGAGGCCCATTACAGTACTGGAGGGGAATCCATATTTGCTGGGCTTCAGTGAGTTCCCACGTCAAGTATGAGGTGGCCTCTCAATCCTTTCATTTCAATACCTCTATGGATAATGGTCAAGAGTAATGTTGGGGAAGAAAGCAGCTTAAGCACTGCACAGGTCCAGATCGTTCCAGCTGCTGAAGCCCGTCCTATCCAGGGGGATCAAAACACCCCCAGAGTTATGATTACATGGGCCCCCACGTGCTCACTGCTGCTTTTCCTGCCTGCAGTGCTGTGACTCCCCACCTTGCCCTGGACTTTTAGAGAGGTTAGGGAAATGCTTCGTGGTACTGAGACGAGTCCCAAAGGGGTTCATGTTTTCCCTGCTCACCCACACTTTTGCCACTGCAACACTAAAGGAGAAACTCATCTTTTTCCTTACACCTCTTCCCCTCCCTGTCTCCCCCCATGTTAACTTCCTGGCTGCAGTGAAAATTTGCAAGAATGAACAGGCTACAGGCTCAAATGGGTGCCTGTGGATGAGTACACTTCCCTACCCCGACTTAATAATTTTGAAAACTTGGTTGTTTAAGAGCTGTCTCAGGATTCCTGAAGAGGTGGGAGTGGAGACTAACATTTATATTTTCCACAGGGCTATGTTTTCTTTAGTCTTTCCTTTGCCTTGGACAATTTCACTCTACTGAACTAAGAACCAAAGGCTCCGTGGTGACCTCTGAGACACTGTTCGTGGTTGTATTTACGTATTTCCCCTAGTGGTTCCCCCTCAAAATTGGGGTGGATTAGGGAGGTGGTAGGAGGTAAGATGGGAAAAGGAATATGTAAATAGTTAAACAGCTTCATGAGAATCTTTTTATACTTGTACAAATCCATATACACAGAAACATATGTAAACACATATAAAGTCATCCAACATATGTGAAGAGTGCATGTGGCTATGTCTAAAACCTAAAAGCTTTACCAGATATTTAACTCCCGAAAGACTTACTGCTTTGTACCAACAGGCTTACGAGTCAATCTCTTCAAGGAGAATTATAAAAGGCTGGGATATATGTCTAAGTACAAGCAATGAAGCTCTTATTTATTCAACCACGTGTTTAAGCACGTGTCTTAACTGTCAATGCATGCTTACACCTCAGAGCAGCCAGTGGAGTATACGTTTTGAGGAGACGGCAAAAAGCTTTGTGAGTTGATGCCATTGTGAAAAGGAAGATGTAGGAAGATGTAGGTGATGGTAAAAAGGCCAGTCTGGGCTCCCAAAGTAATGACTGGAATTCCCCGCATTCCTGAAATAAAAATGTGATTTTCAAAAATGTCAAAGCGCCTGAAAAACATGCATCCCACCAAGCTGCAAGGTCCTTCAGGCTTTTTAGTGCCTAGGGGCATTTGAACTTGTATCCTATTTTGCTTTTTCATCTTGTTGGCCACCCCTCAGACACATTCTACCCCTTCCCTGAAGCTGCTATCATAGTTTAGTATATTTCCAACATATTAATATCTACAGACGTCAGGAACAGGCAGCACACAAAAGTCTCCATTCACAGTTGTAGAAGCCTGGGAATACAGCTGATTGTGTTGGCATAGCTCCCTCTGCTGCTTCAGGATTAAAGTACTTTTTACAGCCAGAAGCTTCAGTATCAGTCCATTGCACCAGAATTCATATAGAATGGTTTGCAAAAGAAAATTTCACTGGAGAATGGTTATCCATGCCTTTTTGGATTTATGAAATCCAGCTAAGAATTTCCTGCTACTCTTGTCTGTTTGCATATGCAAAGCTTATATAGCAAAACCTACTTTGGAACAAATACTTAGATCATCCTCGTGTTAAAAGTAAGTATAAAATCAAACCAGGCATCTGATCCCATCATATATGCATTTGAACCTGAAAAACAGCCTGTCAGAAAAAAAAACATGCATGGGTGGATAAAAATTAAAAGAATGTTTCGGTTTTAAGCTACTAAAAATTATTACAGAAGCAAGAGACTGTTCTTACAACATTTCACAGAATCACGAAATCACTGAGATTAGAAGGGAGCTCTGGAGATATCTAGTCCCACCCCCCTGCTAAAGCAGGTTCATCTGAAGCAGATTGCACAGGATCACATCCAGGTGGGTTTTGAACACCTACAGAGGAGAGACCTGAACCTCCCTCAGCAGTCTAATCCACTGCTCTGTCACTTTCAAATGAAACAAATTTTTCCTCTTATCCATGTAGAACTTCCTGTGTTTCAATTTGTGCCCATTGACACTTGTCCTGTTGCTGAGCAACACTGGAAAGATTGTTGGCATCCTCTAGACACCCTCCCTTCAGATATTTGTATATATTGATAAGATCCTCTCTCAGTTGTCTCTTCTCGAGGCTGGACAGGCCCAGCTCCCTCAGCCCTTCCTCATAAGAGAGATGCTCCAATCCCCTCATCACCTTCACAGACCTCTGCTGGACCTGCTCCAGGAGCTCCATGATCCAGAAGATCCCAGAACTGGACACAGCACTCCAGATGTGCCTCACCAGGGCAGAGTAGAAGGACAGGATCACCTCCCTCGACCTGCTGGCAGTGCTCTTTCCGATGCACCCCAGAAGAATACTGAACTTCCTGGGCACACGGGCACACTGCTGGCTCAGGGACAGCTTGTTGTCCCTCAGGATCCCCAGGTCCTTTTCTGCTTTCCAGCAGGTTGGTCCCCAGCCTGTGATGGTACCCGGGGTTATTCCTGCCCAGGTGCAGGACCCTGCACTTGCCTTTGTTGAACTTAATGAAGTTCTGCTCTGCCCAGCTCTCCAGGCTGGCCGGGTCTCACCAAATGGCAGCACAGCAGTCTGGGGTATCAGTCACTGCTCCCAGCTTTTTGTCGCCAGGGAATTCGCTGAGGGGCACTCAGTCCCTGCCTCCAGGTCATGGACGAATAAACTGTACGAGTCTGGGGCCTGTACTGACCCCTGGGGACCCCCACTGGCTACAGGCCTCCAGCTATTCCCTGTGCCACTGATCACAACCCTCTGAGCTCTGCCGTGCAGCCAGTTCTCACCTCACCGTCCTCTCTGCCAACCCACGCTTCCCGAGCTTACCTACGAAGATGTGAAGGAAACTGTCAAAAGTGTCAAAAGCCTTGCTGAAGCCAAGGCAGACAGAAAAACCCTCTTTTCCCTTCTCTGCTCAGCCAGTCACTCCACCACAGAAGGCTATCATGTTTGTCAAGCATGATTTCGCCTTGGTGAATCTGGTTACTCCTGATAACCCTCTTTTCATCCACATGCTTAGAGATGACATCCAGGATGAGTTATTCCATCAGTTTTCCAGGGATGGAGGTGAGGCTGACTGATCTGTAGTTTCCTGGGTCCTCCTTCTTGTCTTTTTTTGAAGGCTGCAGTGATATGGCCTTTCCTCCAATCCTCAGGCATCCCTTGTGTTCTCCATGACCTTTCAAAGATTATGGAGATTGGCACAGCAGTAACACCTGCCAGCTTCCTCAGCACTCACAGGTGCATTCTATCAGAGCCCATGGACTTGTGGGTGTTATGTTTGCCTAAATGACCTCTAAACCAATGCTTCTCCACCAAGAGAAAGTTGTTCTTTCTGCAGACTTTCTCTCTTGCCTCCAAAGACTGGCATTCCTCAGGGCTGGCTTTTTCAGTAAAAAGAAAAGAAAAGAAGGCATTGAGTTATACTGTCTGCACTATTTCCTTGTCACCAGGGCACCCACCTGGAGTGGTCTATTCAGCCATAGGCCTACCTTTTGCCTAATCTGCCTTTTGCTTCTGATGTACTTAAAGACAAATGAACCTAAGCCATCTTTGTTGCATCCCTGCATGCTCTGTCATCATTCCTATATTCCTCCCAAGTGGCCTCTCACTTTTTCCACATTCCATTCCAGTTTTGCCAGAAGCTTCTTGCTCATTTTTTAAAGTCCCTCATCCCCTTTGCTTGATTTCTTACTCAGAAGGATACACAAGTCTTGCATCTTGACCTTGGAGAAGGTGATCCATGAATATCAACCAGCTTTCTTGGACCCCTCTTCTCTCCAGGGCTTTTTCACATGATGCTCTACCAAGCAGATCCATGAAGTCTGCTCTCCTGAGGTACAGGGTAGTGAGGTTGCTGTGCACCCTCCTCATCCCCATGAGGATCCAGACAAAGCCTGCCTTGGTCTTCACATTTCCCACCAGACCCTCCTTGTTGGTGAAAACAAGACCCAAGGCAGAGCTCCACTCACTCCAGTAGGTCCCTGACACAGAGGGCAACACTTCTTCCTCCACTCCCCTGCCTGTCCTTCATAAAGAGCCTGTATCCTCCCATTCCAACACTCCAGTAGTAGGAGCCATCCAGCCACATCTCTGTGATGCCTATAAGGTCATAGCCCATGTCTAATTCCTCTGGTTCCTTCCCCATGCTGTGTGTGTTTGCACAGAGGCATTTAAGTTCAGCCCCTCCTGAGGCCGACGTGTGGGCTGGAGCCTCACTGATTCCTTTGTGCCACTCTTCAGGTTTCCCCTGCTGACCTATGATTCCTCTCCAAGCTCTGGGCATCTCTCACTGACACTGATATCAAACTGGTAGGAGTGGGATGGCCTGAGGTTCCCCTCCCTCCACACCTGGATTTTAAAGCCCTCTTCACCAGCTTGACATGTCTATGGATGAAGATGCTCTTCCCCTTCTCTGACAGGTGGACTCCATCAGCCCCCAGTAGATCCAGTTTCTCAAAGGAAGAGCCTATGGCCCAAGGAGGTGAAATCCTGACTGTGGTACCACATCCTGTTGTAACCATTTGTTGGTTTGCCAGATTCAACTGGTCCTTTCAGACACCTTCCCTTTGACTGGGGGGATCAATGAAAAAACTGCTTGTGCTTCAGAGTCCCTTATTGCTGTTCCAAGGGCTCTGTAATCCCCAATGCTCCTCACACTGCTCCTGCCTGTCCCCACAAGAAACAACAGCAGCAGTTAGTAGTCAGTGGACTGCACAAGGAGTGGTAGTCTCTCAATGACAATTTTTTTAGGAGGCACATCTAAGCTCAACACAGTGAAACAAATATTTTAGTTAAGCTAGCTATCCACATAGGAATACTTCAGGAAATACAAGCAAAAAGAAGTTCAGAAGCTGTCTAATGGCATATTTCTGAACTGCTTTGCTTCCCTCTTAATAGTTATATTCCCACATAAGAAATATTTCAAGAATTGTTCTAGGGAAAACCTATTTCATATTTGGTTTAGATTACAGTGTGGTTTTCTTCTACAAGATTTTGCAAACATTATGACCATCCTGGACACTGTGGGATATCCACAAGAACATCTGATGGGTTTTTTTCTCTATATATTTATATACTAATTTCTATATTGACCTTTTTCTTGCATTCCTTTGGTCAATTCAAACCTCTAGTCAGAGCTTCCTGAGGCACAATTCCATGTTCACCAGTGTTGGCAGGAATATTTTTTAGGTTTTTGTTGCTGTTTAAATTATTTTTGTTATTTTTTTTGTTTCTGCCTTTTAGGAATAGGGCCTTAGCAACACAAACTGTACAATATTGTGCATAGACATTTTACTCCCTTTCTGTGTTTTACTAGGACTTTTAAATTAACTCATCCTTGCTAATGTAATTCCCATTTCTTCTGCTTTCTTCAAAACCTTTTTAAAATGCTTTCCCACTTTTGGGATAGAAGGAAAACTGTTTCTGTTGGAGTGTTAGATATTTTGTATTAACAAAACCACGTCTGGAATAGTGAAATATTTTTTCCTTGATTCAGTGAATGTTGATGCTAAAGTCAAGAAAAACTTAAAAATATTTTTGTGGCATTTCTGGAGTTTCAACTCCATTTCCCAAAGGCGTATGTGCACAAAGTGTGCATTTGTGATAGTCTGGCAGTACTCAACACCGGAGCAGAACAGCTTGGAACCAAAATCATGTACTGTGTGCAGGGGATTCTGGCTCTCACCTGATAGTAGGGAGTGAATGAATTAATTTTCTTATGCCTCACCTCTTCTCTGCTTTGCTGATGATGAAGTGATAGTTGCAGCAGAGAGCCTGTGCTGCGGGATGGATTGTGGCAGTACCCAAAGCTACAGCTTCAGGTGCCAGACCACCTTCTTTCCATTCCTGCCTTACTCCAGCTGATAATGATGAGTTGAAGGATTTGAGCGGAAATGCCATCTACAGCAACAATTCTCTGCTTCTCCAAAACTTCTTCTGTTACTCACACCAGGCCAAAACACCAGGATAAGACACAGCATCTTCAGTTCAGCGTTGCTGATCTCAGGGGACCAGGGAGCAGGGAACTGCAGACAACGCACTGGGAAGGGAGAGAATGGGGTGTGATCAAAGATCCATCAAGCTCTGCTCTGCTCCTGCACTTCTCCTGCTGTCCCAGAACCATGACCATTAGAGGTGTAAGCAGGAAACAACCCTTTTTAGGCATTTCCTTAATGAATAACTGAAAGACAAATGTTGTGCCTGGAGCACACTGATTTCATCATGAGAGTCTTCTCCAAAGTCCTCAATGCGTAGCTTGCCTCCCTGCCAGTGGCATGAAAAATGAACAATGCGAATGGAATAGCGCATAAAACTCGTATGATGAAAGAGAACCCCCCTCCCTACAGTCACTGAGTAGTTAAAGTCATACACAAAATGTTTTCACTGTGAGAGGCAGTAGCGAGGAACACTTCGTCTTTCCTTCTGCCTCCCAACCTTCCGAGGCAGGGATGGGCACTTTCATTCGTGAGACGGGTGATTCACAAGGAAATCATTCCAGTTGTGTGGAAGCACCGATGCCAGCCCACTTCTCTGGCACCGTTTCTGCTTCTCCCCCTGTGACAATATTGTCAAGTTAAAGCAAATATGTTCAGGAGAAGAATGTGGGGGAAAAGAGCACTAGGAAAGTCAATACGCCTCTGCTTTAACTTGTCTGGACAAATCTATGGCACAGTTGTAATTTTTTTCCTTTTGGTCATAAATAGTTTGCTTGAAACTGCAGATTTTATTCTCTTTTCCTAAGGAAATATTGAAAATCTAGGGGATTCTCGAGCTAGAAGGCACTGTCAGTTCTCTTCCATCAAAAGCACAGTAGAAGTTGATTATGTGCCAGCCTAAAAACATAGCCTTAGTCCTTAGTAATATCATAAATAGAGAACAATCATTAACATTTCGGAACAAATTACTGATGGAACTGCCCTCCTGATGAGATCTGACCTGCTTGAAATGACTCTTTAGTAACATGGCACCACTCAAAACACGCAAAATAAACAGAGTGAAATGGAAACCTTGTCAAGTACTTCTCAAAAGAATTAAGAACATCAAAGTGTGCAACATATTTTGACAGGAGTATCCTTGTAAAATTTTGCGTGGGTTGCCAGTAATTGCATTGTACTGCAGCTCTTAGGATGTGTGACATGAACATACTGGCAAAATTTTAAGGCCACGTTAACTTGAAATTATTTATTACTTTTGAATTTTAACCAAGAGATATGTGTTCAGTTTTAATGAGGGTTGTTTAATAAGCATGACTGTGTATTTTTGTTCCAGTATAACTTTCTTTTCATGAGAACCTCTTTTTTCAGCAAACAGCTGAGAAAAGAATTTTCATGACTAGCAACCTTGTGGTTCCCCTAGACTTTGAAAGTGCCTGAGTTAGGAAGGCTAACATTTTGTGCAAGTCTGAGTTGTTAATTTATCTTGTATTATAAACTAAAAAATTGAGGCATGCCTTTGCAACTGCTCGGTTGCAAAAGCATCCTTTGCCCAGTTTATGCAAACAGAAAAAATGGGTGGTTATTTAACTTTCTGGGCTCAGGCCTCCAAGCTTCCCAGGAATGTCATGAAATTTTGCAATCATGTTAATTGAGAATATTGTAATGATAACGTAATTCCTCCTTATCAAAGCACACAGGCAATCCACTGGAACGCAACAAGGAAATACCAGAAGTCATTCTTTTCAGATTGAGATGCCTATATCTGCAGAAACATGCCAAAAAAAGGTTTGCCACTAGATTCACCAGCTCTCATTATTTCCACTAAGAGTTATTTAAATGCATTGAAATTAATTAAGTGAAATTAATGTATTTAAATCACAAACTTCCTCTTGAGCATTGTGTGGTACATGATTCCATGTTTCATGGATGTGAAAAGCTTTTTTTTACCATCAACACACACATTAAGATCCTGGTTTGGTAAAGAGCCTAGTAATGTGCCTTGGAGAGCTCTCTTTGCCTGTGACTGAGGGGAAAACGTTGCCTGGAAAACAGCTGGATCATCAGACTTAAAAAAACCAAGAAGACAGGGAAGTAATGTTTTAGGCTTCGGAGTGGAGGACATCCTGAGGAACAAGAAGATATGAGAGTTTCATTTCTCACAATGAAATTTTTCATGTTAATGTGGGCACACTGAAGACATGAGTATCCCTTTCAAGTCAGCCCTAATTCATCTGTTTCTTTCCTAAAACTCTTAAAAGTGAACAGAGGACACGGTGCATGCTGTGCACCACGGTAGTAGGGCTTGTGGCATTGCTGAGGGTTGGCCTTGGTGTGAGGCAGTGCTTAGTTCTTGACTTATAGAGATGACTAAGAGGACTGAGCAGTCCTTGCCTAGAAGCACAGGATGGGGAGCAGGGCAGAAAGACTGTGGTGGATGGAGTCACTCTCTCCCTGTTGACAATGCGTGACAGCTCTGTAGGAGAATACATGTTCTCCAGCTAATCATAGAATCATAGAATGGTTTGGACTGGAAAGGACTTTTAAGGATCATCTAGTTCCAACCACCGTGCCATGGGCAGGGACAACTCCTACTAGACCAGCCAGCTCAAAGCCCTATCCAGTGTGGCCTACTGCTCTGGCAAAAGTTCCTGGTGCATGCACACCACGCCGCTCGCAGAGAGATGATTCTTAACCACATTCTCCTGGTCAATAACATGGAGCAGTGGTGGTCCTGTTAGCAAAAGTAATTTTCATCAAACAGAAGAGCAAAAGGTTCCTAGGTATCTGAGGAGAGGTGATGTGTAACAGACTTGGGCTAAAATGTAACTTACCAATGGATGCCCTGGTTGAGATCAGATGACATTGATGCATGACAAAGCCCAGCAAACTTTTTCTCTGCTGTTTTATGGTGATGGTGTTGTAACTGCAGCCAACTAGAGTTATAAAACCTCGGTCAGGGCTCTCCTTACCTCCCACTGATGAATACTAAAGGAATGACACACCTTCAAGCTGCCCAGAAGCATCAGTCCCTTGTCATTTTGCAACTTCTGTGTATCACAGCAGCTGTATGAAAACCACACGCTTGTTAGTCCATGCCTGAAATGGGGAAAAAGTTGACTTTCTCCTTGAGCTGCTGTGCACCTGAAGAACTGTCACACTTGCAAGTGTCAGAGCTCAGATGCGCTGGCATTTCCTTGCAGAAATGGATCTCTTTTATATAGCATGTCAGCCAAAGACCTTTTAACTCAACCAGTCTCTTCCCACTAGCGATCATCAGCTTTGGCTAACTGCAATGTAAAAGCTGCAAGATCTGCTACAGGAAGCAGCTGGGATGAAGATCATACAGAACGTGGTTCTTGATAACATCATGCTTTCACTGGTCTCTCTGTCCTGCTGCTTTGCCCTACTATCCTTGCTCTCTCTGACTTAGCTTCCCTTTTCAAAAAATTTTGAAGCGTCTTGCATGAAGTAATTAGGAAATCCCCATTCAGTACATGGGGAAAATGGTTTATTAGGATCTAAAATCATGACCACAGTGCAGTTGGGTGAAAGAGGGTAGGGATGCTGTAGCAACAGAGCCAGTACTCTTGCACATCCCAGTTTGCGAGTTGTTCCCTAGAGCCAGCTACAGAAATAAGATTTTAAAGCTTTTGCTGTTTCTTCCAGCCTGAGCTTCTGACCTTAACTTGCTTTTCATCTGCTAGCTGCAAATGAGGCCTGTGCTGCTACCTACTGCTCTGGAGGATAGTTACTGAACTTAGGGCAGTGACAGGCTGCTCACAGACCCATCTCTCTGCTCTGCTGATGATAGGAGATGCTGCATACTGGAAAAGGAAACTGGGGAGGAAAGGAAAAAAAAAGAATGCTGGAAGAGAATCCAGAGCAATTTCTGACTCTCTGACCCTCTCTGCTGCCATGCTGGGAAGAGTAAGGCAGGGCTAGGCAACAAAGAGCTGGACTGGGGAGAGAGGCCTGACATTCCCCACAGGGAGCTGGTTACAGAAGATCCTCTCTGCCTTCTCCTGTTCCCATAAGCTGTGATGCTGCCTGGTTTGGGTTTACACAGTCTACACTGGTCATTCCAAATGGACAAGCTCTGACTAAACCATGAAGAAGGACTAACAAATGGCCTTTCTTACACTTGGTAAAACAAAATGAGGCTTTTTAAAAAAAAAAAAAAAAAAAATTAAATTAATTTTTTATTTTTTTATTTAATTTTTATTTGAGAGAGATGGGAAACTTTGGTATCAAGGTCTGTTCCTGGCAGTGTACGAGGACACTCAGAACAAACCCACAAGCTGTTCTTTCCCGGAACCAGTCTGCAGACTCATGTACACTCTGATGGAGTGACAGAACTCTGCTTTCAGATGTATGATGTTACTGTGAGATGCAAAAAAGGAAACTTGTTGGCCTCCTGCCACCTAGCTCACTGTATAGTGAATTTTTTTCCTCACATTATTATTGCTGGAACTTTTGTATGTATGTTCAATGCTATAATTTAACACTGTCAAGTACTGCATTGGGAATAAAAAGAGAAAACATTTTGCTTCCAAACTCATACCCTAGATTTCCTAGCAGCACTACTTTGCTCATTTTATAAGAAATCAGATTGATTTTTCTGCACAGAAAGGTCAGAAATGCATCCGCTGGTCTGGAAATCATTTCTCCTTCGTGCTTTTCTTCATCATGTCATTGCAGCTCTGCAACCTACCTTCCCCAATTGTTTGTTTCTTCCAGAAGTCAGGCTTTTACTACAATAACTGAGCGGAACATAACAGATACTGCAACTCTCCTTACAATACCTGTGCTGGAGCTATGAAATTTTCTACACAAATGAACAAATGGTTAGTTAGAAAACATGACAGTGTGTAATGCTTACCAAGCACAATTTATTTCTAAGGACTCAGGCACATCATAGAGATCATCTACTTTGATCTCATGTTAGCCACTGAATTCCAGCAAATTTGAACTGAATGATTGTGTTTCTTATATTTTCTTTCACGTCTGCAAATACAGGAAGATCTACCATGTTACTCAGTGAATTGTGATTCACTGTCTATAAACTTTTCAAGTTTGGTTTCCAGTCTGAATTACTCTATCCCTGGCTCCTAGCCATTGCCTTCTTCCTTCAGCTTTGGTTTGCTAGACAAAACAAAGGTCTATGATCCCTTCTGCAGGTAACGATCTAGAGAATGACACCAAATCGGTTCCCTTGAACATATGAAATGGACCATACTTCTCAAATGAACTCAGAGCAAAGAGAATTTTATTGACTTCAGGTGATTTCTGTAGTTCTTTTCTACCTCCCTTTCCAAATTTCTAACATCTTTTTTTGATGCCTAAAGCTGCATACAGCCACAACAGTCTCCCTGCTCCTAGTTCATTCCCCAATACTGTCTAACCCTAATTGTCTTAGGGCACTGCTTTGTAGGTCCCAGCTCAATAAGAACTTTGCCATGATCCATTAGCTCTCTTGCAGTGTGTTATAGGATATAAGTCTCCATTTTGCAAGTACAGCTTATTTGTCTCTCTTCTGGGATATCTGACCTGCCATTTTGCTGAATAAAACCCCAAAGTGTGTTCAAATAAGACAAACCACCAAGCCATCCAGACGTCTCATTTTAAAATTAATGGGGTACAGGTGAAGAAACTTTATTCTAACATATTTCCAGATGAAACTAGTTCTTTAAATGTTAACTGCAGCTGGTTCTTCATGATCTCTGTTTTTATGAAGGTTTACCAATGTGATCCAGGAAAGCACATGTTGTGTGGGGGTAGTGTGGGAGAGAGCTCTTCAAAGGGCATCCATTCTCCTGCATCTTCATTTCCCTGGGTATGACTCTGGGGTTGATAAAACTTTCAGCCTCTGAAGCCTTGTGTTGGGATCTGTCAGAGGCCCTTCAGGTGCATCTTTCAGCCTGTGGACTCAGCGAGTTTACCTTCGGCTCTGAGACAGATGCTCAGTTACACCGACACATCCTGTGCTCCTTGTTCACACACCTGTTTTCCCTCACTCTGATTTTACCACCCAGACTTTTCTATTGCTTCAGCAGCAGTCTATGTCCTTTGCTTTCTATTCCAGTTAAGTGAATAATTTAGGAGATGTTTTACCACAGAGCAGATGCCTGCTCACCCTCTGAATCACCTCTGCAGTTCTCTAGCAGGGTTAAGGCTGCAGGCAGAGAGGCAGCACGGGTCCTCTGGGGCAGAAGCTGAGTTTGGTGTTGTCCACCGAATTGCTAAAGACAGCAGTTTGTGTCCTCAGTGCATGTGTTTCTTAAATACAACGAAAAACAGAATGAAGGAAGCTTAATTGTTAGACCTTTGGGTCATCATAGGTAGGAGCTGATCTGCAGAAACAAAATCACACAACCTAAACTTAGTATTTCTATTTGGGCTGGTACTAGGTACTAATAAGGTTAATGTGCAGGCATCAATTCAAAGACAGGATGGACTTCCAGCAAAGGACGGCCTGTGGTATGTGGCTCCTACAGTATATAAATATCTGTAATTTTACCATGTGCAGCTGCTCAAGCAATAATCCAAGAGGGGTCAGAAATGTTTTGTGACTCAATTTTTGTGGACTGCTTTCATTCTACTGTGAGATTCAGTTCAAACTGATGACTGCCAGGGGAGTTCATGGAAAGGTGATGTTGCAGATAGCTTCTAGAAACACAGCTCTGTCCGTCAGGTTGTTTTGGCTTTGTCATCATTATCTAAAAGGAGCAGCTGAATGGACAAAGTTGCTACAGGTAGACAAGCCAGTTCTCTGCACAAGCCTCAGACAAGGCTGAGCAATGGGGTACATGCAGAGATACGTGAGTCTGTTCAGCTGGTTGTGGATACAAGTCTGAGATTTATCTCAGCTTCAACAGGTTCCTGTCTCTTCCCTGACATGTGTATCTTTGGTATCTCTCAATATGTGCTTACATAGCTCCTTGGGACAGTGGGGCCACCACGCTACAATTGTAAGTGACAGGAGGTAGCCTAAAATTAACGTCCATTGGGAGGCAGTGCATCAGCACTTCTGTTGGATTCTGTTGGATGCAAGGACCTTACCTAGTTGTATTCCACAGTCATGCTCTGTGGAGGTGGGTGATATCTGCTTTGCGACTTGCACATCATTACACATTCGTTACAGGGATTGTCCTGAACTCAGGAGCACGGAACACGGACAGTTCCTTAACAGTAGGCCACCCAAAGCAAAGGTGGTACTGACGAGAACGCAAATTCTTTGCAACCAGTAAGAGACAAGACACATCCTCCACTTAAACACACTTCATAATAACACACAAAGTTGTTTTTCAACAGCAATCATTAAATACATCGCGTCATTGGCCACATCATTGTCCCCCTAACAGGAGTATTGCCAAAAATTACAGGTGTAGCGGCGTAACAGCAGTGGGGCTCACTCTGCTGTGAACCAAAATCAAAATGAATATAAACTAATTTTCCAGGGCAGAAACTCAGTAACAACCTAAGCAGGCAGGAAATGTATTTTCTCTGATGTAATACTGGACAAGCAGATACAGTCTCAAAAGGTCATTACTTCCTCAGAAACATATGGGGTGGCTGAATGGGCTTTCTTGGCTAAAACTCTTGATCACCTTCCTCTACTAGCCTTCTTTCCTTTCTCTGTACTTTTATCTTGCCTGCTTTTCCAGGCACTATTTGGAGATGTCATGACTTGCTACCGTTCCTTTTCCTCTCTGCATCATAATTAACAAAAAAGGTCTTAAATTTTGATGGTAGTAGGCACAGACCACATGAAGTGTAAACAGCATCTTGTCTTGATATGAGAGCAGCCCCTCATGTCTTTTCATACCCAATATTCAGATAAGGTACTGCAGCCATGTAGTATGCTGGAATTAATGTATGCTGGAATTAATAAACATTTGAAAACCACTGTGTAGACTGTGCAACGTCTTTCTGTTTGAAGTGGTTTTCTCAAATGTTTCTTGGAGGAGACACTGGATCCCTAAAGTTGCAGCTGAATCTGGTCTTATAAACACTGCAGTGTGGGCCTGCAGTGTCCCAGTACTGGAAGCCAAACCTAGAGGGGAACAGGGCGAGTCTCACAGCACGTGAAAATATCCATATATCGCTCATTACACCGTTGGTACTGTGCAAGTACTGCAATTACCTTCCTCTTTGTCAGTGGTGGCTATGTGGTAACAACTGGCAAAGGCTGACATTTTAACAGCTTCTTTGGTATTTTTGCTATCCTTGCCTGCCTCTCGATTTTCTAAGAAACAGACGGACTCGGAGAACTGATGTGCAGAACTAAATTAAGTTTCGGTGAGTGGCGAACAGCATTTGAAAAGTATTTACTTTTCCATGTTTCATTGGCATATTTCTCCACTCCTGCTCTGACATTCCCTTTAAAAGAAAACAGCAGGCTGTGTGTATACCGAATGCGCTGCAGTGCAACCTTCACTTTTCAAGTTCAGGCAAAGGGGAGAGACACACCTTGCTAGAAGGCTCAAAGCATGACAAAGAAGTCCCAGTCTCCCTCATTTCTGCAAGCCTGGGCAGAGAGCCGTGAGTGGCTCTGACCTGACTGTTATGACACGCTTGGCTTCTGCTAGATGTTTTAATTCCAAAGTTCATGAGCTTATCCATGGCTCAGAGCCAAAATGGGGAAAAAGCATGGAAATAAAACACTAACCCTTCCACTTCAGGCCTAGTGACCATCAGAGGCTTCAGGAAGACTGGAAGGGTAAGGAGGTAGAAGAAACTATTCCCAAAATGGAAAAGCAAATCACTGTTGGCATATTGAAAACTAGGCCTCTAGGCAATTATTTGAGATGAGCTTAGTGTTTTGTATACTGGGCTGCAGCAAGTCTATGTACAGCTTGTCTGTATGAAATATGGCAAAGTCCAAGGCAATGAGGATAACTTCCTTCTGTCACTGTTGCAAGGCTGTGTCTGTTTCCAGTGGCATTTTCAAAAGGGACACTGGGCGATAAAAGGAAAAGAATCCAAAGTAATGTCTGAGATACTGAAAATCTGCCTCTCAGGAAGGACTGAAACTGAGTTTCTTTAACTTAGCAAAGAGGAAGGTAAGAGATGAATTAATGCTAAGTATTTCCTCAGAAGGAAGAACACTGATAACTGATTTTAGCAGTCAAGGATGTGGGACGACCTAACTCCTCCTTGACAACATATGAATGAATACTTTCCCTTTCTTTTTTTCTGTCCCTGCTCTTTCCTGCACATCACACTTTCAGTTGTGTGACTCAATTGTATATGGGGCTAAAAGTTAAACCAATAAACAGTTCTAGGACAAGAACAGTCCTGCAAAGGAAAACCTAAAATTGTATGGTGTCTAGCCCTAAACAACTGTCAGCTTACTGAAGAGAACTGAGATGCAGAAAAGGTGATGAGAGCAGACTAAGCATGAAAAACTTAAGCCAGTAAGGAAAAGGTACACAAGCCACATAGTAAGGTCTGAACTCAGGCAGTGCTTGGATATCAAAGGCAGATTCAGAATGAAAAAAAAGTTTTATTTTCTAAGTCGTCATTATTTCAATTTTAATGCTAAAGGCAAATAAGTCAAAGGATGTTGTGGATTCTCTGTGCTTTAAATCATTACCAAATAAGACCCCTTCAGCTCATTAACAATAAGGGTTCAGATTGTGAAGAGGAATGTGATGGTATTTGCTGTGCATCAGGCTGGAGGATCCAGTGCTCCTTCCTGGTGGAAATCTGAAACTGTGGAGATACTAATACCACCAGGGGGACATTTGCCAGTAGAACCATAACAATTTTCTTTAGACAGGGACCCCATCCCTAATATTCAGCTCATACATACATTGGTGCTACTTAGTTGATTGGTTTTACTTGGCAAGTTTACTGCACTAAATAAAATCCAAGTGTATAAATATATCATCTATTGATCCACCTATTGATCCAACTCTTTACATCCAGAGATCATGATTCATGTACGACCTTGCTTTGGCTGAAATTAAAGGCATGCCTCATTCACTTCAGGGACAGGATTAACAAATTTTTGTGATCTGACCAAATCCATACCATAGCTGTCTTGCTGGTTCTAATGCCGAAACTTATTTTTTCTGCTTAGGAGCTTATTTCCCCTTGGAATATCTACCTCCCCTATCTTCTCACTTCTACCATATGCATCTGAAAGTTTTCTTGTGAAAAATGTACTGTCTCCAGCAACTTATGATATTTTTGATGACATTCACCTTTACCCTTCTTCTGTAGGCAGCAGAACAGCTCCAGAAGCACATTCCTGTGACGAATTTGTGAGTCAGCCCTGATTTGTTATCCAAAAGTGGTGCTATTACACTACAAAGAAATTTGTTAAACCCCCTGATGAAAAGACATCCCTCCAGGATGCTGTGGGCTTGCAGTACAGCTATGCAACAGAGCAACACTGTCGGGAAACTTCACAGGGAAGAGGATCCTGGTATACAGGCAGGCCTTGCACTCAGTGTGAGTCACCTCTGGAGATGAGAAGCGTTAACATTACAGGAAGGCATTTACTGGTCAAAACAGATATTGACATGAAGGTTAAGCAAGGAATAGCCTCAAGAAAAAAAAGAGAAGGTAAAAAACCCCTCCCGGTGTCAGCAGATCCAGATTCTCTTTGCCCAGGTGAGGGCTGACGTTTCACAGACTTCTGGCCATTGGACCTTAACTCTAAGGAGCTGGTCTGCAGAAAGCAAAATATATTAGTCCATTTTTCTGATGCAAGCTTGATGACTGCAACACTATTTGTGGGAAGCTATGAGAAACGTCCTTCACCACTTACCCTTCCTTCTGCCACATAATACAGCATGTGCTCACCTTGGTTGCTTGCTGCCAGATGATGCTTTGATTCTGCAAAGAGTGAATATGTCAGGAGATGAGTCACTCCACCTTCCTGCCTGACCCTCTCCAGCCTGGGGGTATATGGAAACTGTCCACTGAGCTGACGAAATAAGTGATTTAGGGAGCAGTAGGTCAAAATCATGTCTTGTTTATCCCAGCTGGCTGTGCCAGACCTGGGAACAAAATGAGCCAATGCTTGGGCTTTTTACACCTCTGGGCATGGCACTAAGGGCTCTGTAGAGCAATCTCAGTGTTCTTAGGCAATGCTTTGTGCTGAAGTGTAATGAACTTTAATCCTTTCAACCTGTTACAAGAAAGGTATCCAGTACCTTTAAGATCCTGGCCCCATCTTCATCTCTGAAACTGACTCATACCCTGAAATAAGCTTCCTTGAACTGTCTTTCAAAAGAGTAGCTTACAATTTGTGGTCACTTTCGCAAAATGGCTTTCAGATGGCAAGAACTGATATTTTTCAGAAGTGGTTCTGATCTCCCAGTGCGGAAGAGTTTTCAGAAACATGATGTAGCTCATGCTACAGACCAGAAAGAAATCTTGCCCTGCATCACCTCTGCAACAATCATGTGCTCCAAACCTTGTTGCTACAGGAGGCAGGTTATAAAGAATAGCGCTTTCTCTGCTATTCCAAGCGCCCACAGTTTGAGAGGGCGTTTGAATTTATGTTTCCCTCCAGCAAGTGCTGGATCACTCCTGGTGTGCCAGGTGGGCTGTGTGCTACTGGGAGGTTTGAGTGCAGAGGAAGAATTTTTTTTGTAAGATGAGATGGTTAGGTGAGTCTGCTAGATCACGTCTGCTTGCACACCTGTAACAAAACAATTTCACTGGCCACTGTACCTTAATGTCACCAGCGGCTGGGCCGGTGACATCAAAGGGGTTTTTTTATTTGTTAATAAGAGAGTTTGTTCTGCATATATTTACATTTCAGCTGTTCTTTGCCAAGTTATTCCGACCTCTGAAAATATGCACAGAAAATTACACTATGTCCATCTGGTCAGCAAGCAACAGAAAACCTACTGGCTGTGTAAAACTCTTACAGTAAACTGGGCTGTAAAAGAACAGAGAAAGAGGTTTGCAAATCTGTGCCTCTGAATCTCAAAAGAAATCTTCCAGAGAGATGAATATATCTTACAGCTGCTTTAGGCATTAAGACCTGTTATTTTGGTGTTAGAGATAAACAAGTGCTTAACACATAAACTCAACTTGCCTCTTGCTTCACAGACACAGAGATAAAAACAATTTCCTTGCCAGAACAGAAAAATCACTGAGCAATATTTAAATTGTGCTACAAGGTTCCTGTGCAAGGTGGTGTTCTGTAAGCACTCAAATCCAGACCTTGTACTGCTATTAACATCACACTTTGCCATGCTCACAACCTGGAAAAATCACAGTGACACTAGTTTCAGCGTTTGGATGATGAAGCACATAGGAGGTAAGCATGCTGCACTCATAAGCAAAGTCAAAATTACTGTACTGCAACTGAATATAGAAATAATACTCTTTTGCCATGTGAAAGCTACTTACAATATTATGACTATTTGTGTGATGCAAGACCTGTGTATTGAGAGGTATTTGCAATTTTTTTTGAATTGCACAGACAATGAGCTCAGCACTCAAGGAAAGCCTTGCATATCCTACATGCCACAATACCTAAAGCAACCAGAAGGGGAACCCAAATCCGTATGCCGTAGATGGAAATACATTCTAATGTTCAGCCACATTTCTCGTTAGAAAATGCTTATTCACACTGCATCTAGAATGTTGTTGTTGGGGTGGACCAAAGAGGTAACAGAAATTTTTGTAGTTAGAGTTTCCCTTGGAGGAGATTTTGCAGGCACTGTTCTGCCTGTCCTGTTGCGTCCCAGGAGGTTCTTGTTTAAACCTATGATCGTAAAACAGCTTTTCCAAATGCACAACGAGTGTTTCCAGATCCCACCCCAAACCAGGCAGTACAGCTGAAGAGCACCTGCTGCATCTTGAATATTTGTGATCTCATACAGAGTGTCGTAAGTGCAGTTGCAGCTGCTGAAGCTGTGAGCTACCACTCTCAGGAGTGAATCACCTGTGGCTAGCCAGTCAAGCCCACGTCATGATGAGTTTTAAGAAAATGTTATGATGGCAGCAAAGAATGAATGTATTTTACTAAGAATGCCAGTCTAATGAACAGGCACAAGGCCTAGAAGGAGATAAAAAGAAATAAAGGAAACACCTCCCCCTACAGTAACTTCTACTTGTGTCTCAATTAATGTTTTTTTTCTGCTCATTCCAACAGAATCCTGTTAGAACAGTTTCAGTACTCTCAAGACTGTCTTGTTTGATATTACCTCTTGTACATTTGCTTGTCATTTTATCCGTGTTTGTCTCAGGGGTTTCTTCACTCAAATTCAAACTCTCAGAAGGTCTTTACATCATTTATAAACTTCACAGCTAACTGGTATAGGAGTTTTGCTCACTTTTACTTACAGCTACCAACTGCAGTCTCAGATTCTGGTGCTGATATCCAGAGGCATGGTTAGATGGAGCCCTCACATAGCTAAACAGAACACTGAACACTCCAGAGAACAGAAAAGCAAGGACAAGCTTGGCTGCAAAAGGCTGTGAATTCACCATCAATGGGGAAATGCAAAATGGCAGGGCAGGGTCCTGATCTGTATACAGAATATTTGGGCATTAAGGATGAAAACAACATTGTAACTTCACAGAAGTAGTCCAAAGGAAAATAGATTCTCATTATTACTTCCTGAAAGATGAACATGACAGTTGTTAAACACCTAAACAGCTGTGGACCGACTGTAGGTTTGGGTAATACAATCACTGAACCTGCTCTTTTCAATAATAAGAGAATACTGCATTCTTTCCCGTGCACAGTAGAAAGCTGAAATTAAACGATCCAACTGTTCCAGAAATCATCTTCTGCAAGAAAAGGCAATCTTACCAGCTTTTTTCCACTTTGTATGATGAATTTCTATAACAAATCCCTGAAGCAGGAGGCAGCATTTCATTGCAAAGCCGTGTGATGACTTCTATGTCCTCTCCATGACTGCACAAATGCTAGTCCTGCAGCAGCTGACCACTCAAGCTAGTTCCCTGCTTTCTGTCTGGCAAAGACAAGGTCGGATGCAAGCCCTCCTGACAAGCCTTCAACTAAACTGCTCTGCCACTAAAGTCCAGTCTGAATGAACAGAGCAGTACCACAAAGGAGAGACATAGCCTCTTATGGAAATGACAACATTTCATAGAAAACACGTGGCCGTCTCTCAGTCCCAGCCCCAAAGGAGATGCACAAATTGTGTGGAATATATGATCCTGGATACTGAAATAAAGAGTTCTTTCACTTAGTAAAAATCTGGGCATGAGACTAGTTTCAATTTATGCAGCAGCTCTGCACCAAACATTGCTAATCACGTTGCAGTATCCCAGTAAGTGTTATGTTGCCAATGTTTGCTTCATGTGGCTCATACATGTAGGATTGCTATTCCTGGAGGACCCATGGTACAATACCACAGTTTAAGCAACCTACTCAACAGTCTGAAGTTCTCCAGTAGTTAACATTCAGGTGCTCGTGTTTCAGCTGAACTTTCTATGGAGCACCGTTACATAGTACATTATGCACTGCTGGTACCATGATTACAGTTTCCACAGTGATTAAAATGCAACATGATGCAGGAATACATAAAAATACATTAAAAAAAATCAGTATCAGATGTGACATATAAATACATAGCTGAAGTACTACTTCTAGAGGAAAAGTAAAGAGGACTTGCAGTCGTCTTCAAAGAAAGAACACGACTTATGATCACAGCCGAAGGGAAGTTCAGTTCTGAGCATGAATGCTCACCTCTAGCACTCTGCTGTGTGTCCAGTTGTGAAATTTTCTTAAGGAGAAAAGAAACATGCCAATAACAAAACTGAAAAACTAAACCACAAAAAAGTGATGGCATTCCTTGTGAAACACGAATCACGCCGAACATGAGCGACGCATAGTCAGTTTTCATCTTCATGCACATGGTAATAATGAAACTAGACCAATGACACACAGCAGTGTAATGACAAATTTAAAAAACAAACAAACAAACAAAACAAAACCCCCAAAAAACAGAAAGAGAAAGAAAAATAAAAGGCTGGTTTATTGAGGACATATTTTTGGAGGCAGCAAGAGAAATTTTTTTTTTATTTTTTAATTTAACTGATTCGCCATCCAGTATCTTGTTTATACCAAGGATAAGATAGCATTGTTTGACCTTTCTAAAAAACTAAACCCAAAGAATTTGGTTGTCTGGATTTTCAGATTATTTCCCTAAAAATAATACTGAATAAATGAGATACATTGGCAAATCACTATATTGGTTGTGAGGAGATAAAACAGAAAAGAAGATACTATATGAATTCCAGACTAAGATAATAGGAAGAAATTTATTTATGGATTGTATTTTGAGTAAGAAAAAAAAAATCTGTTAAGATCTGCTTTGGATAAAAAGAAATTTGTATTTATCTCTGCAGGTGCTATATTTTGTTTTTATGGAATAGCTTGAAATCTTTGTTGAAAAAGTTCAAAGTTGAAGCAATAGCTAAAAAAAAGGGCTTTAATTGATACAACAAGTTTTTCCTATTATTTAAATGAAAAATAAAATTTAGACCAAATTAATTTAAAACCAAATTTTGTCTGTAGATTAGAGTAACATTCAGTTCACCTTAAAACTCTGAATTAAATGTAATCCAGCCTTCAAATTTTCGTGCGGTAAATATTAGTACATACTTTTAGCTTGGCTCTTCTCGTTCTGATAGTTAATATGGGAAGAAGACAAATTGAAACTTTCTGCACCAGTCTGAAAAAATGATCTCTAATTATCCTGAAAGAGAGGTAAGAGCCTATATACAAGTCAACACCAGTTTCTCATTCTGTATTCAGTGAGTGAGGTGGAGTTTCAGCAGAGCCAATTGGTGTTCAGGAATATCGTGGGACTTTGCCACATCCTTGTATTGGACCCAGGATAATGAAAAGGCCATTCTGGAAACATTTGTTGCCTTTAGGATTCTTTTACTTAAGGGAAAAACAATAAATACAAAATTATTGTCTCATATGTCCAGCTAAGATCTTGAAGGGAACAACTATTCTTTATGCATTTTACCTTTCTCACCTAGAAACATGAGGCCCCAGCTTGTACGTCCTTTTGTAGTACAAATTAAGTAAATATATGAGGAAGACAAAAACAGACATGTGAATGTACCTCTGACAATTCTTTTGGTTGGAAAGAGAATATAATCTCGTAGCAAACCTCTGCATTAAAATGACTTGTATGATGGGCTTTTGGCCCTTGGCAGCTTATCTGGGGCGTGGAGGACCTAAAAAATGCCTGCAGTTTTCTCTTCGTTTGTTCCACATTTCTAAAGCAACTCATGAAATAACAAAGCCCTCAGCTAAAGAGCAGGCACTGCTGTTCAGCAAGTTTTTATGTACATGAGTTGTACTTATTTATTTCCACCCCCCACCACACACACCGAGAAATCTGCATGATGAAGAACTTGCTTTGTGGACAGTGGCAGTTCCATTTCCTCCTTTGTTTTTATTTTTGTTTTTTTAAATTCATTTTATTGGACCTAGATTTTCTACTCCTCTGGCACTCAGGAGGATTTCTTTCTGCTCAGGGTTTCCCCGGATGAGACAGCGCCGATGCCGTCAGTGGGAACCACCTTCACTTCACTTCCATGGTTTGTGCATGGGAGGGCACTCGCCCACTCTGATAGTAAAGGGCTGCCGAGGAGGAGGAGGAGGCGTGGGAGGGAGGTGGGGAGGCAGGAGAGGTGGGGAAGAAGACCCCCTTCCCGTTTTACAAGCTCCTTCGGCTGGGAATGGAGGTGTTACAGCAGAGATTCAGAAGGGTGACATCTCTAGCAAACTATGCTCAGAATTAATCACATCATGTGCTGTCCCTTACCCATCCCCACTACCACCTCCCTCCTCTAATTATGCTCTCTAAGCTCCAGGACTGGCGCTGAATACGAAAGCAAGCGTTGCCACGGGAACAAGGAGAAAAAGGAGTCCTTTCCCTCTGTAGTTGCTTTGTAAGCCAAGGGATCAGCCTTTGCAGCCTTCGAAAGTGATGTGTCTGATAAGATCCAGCTACGCCTTTCCTGCAAAGAGACGTGAATTCCCAGCATACCTACACTTCACCAAAGCACAAATAAATGCCTGGCCACACTAATTTCCAGAAAATCAGTTGTGCATACAACCATTCAGGGAGTGGGAGGAACACCCAGCGCTGAAGTTCTGTGTCCCCAGCACCCCGAGACCTCACGACCACACAGAGGACTGGGAAGTGCCCCCACTCACCCCTTGGACTATCTGGCTGTCAGACAACAAAGTTAACACACGCCCGTCTCAGCTGGAGAGCTGGGAATGGGCAGGACCAAGAATCTGACCTTCCTCCCCTCGGCACGTCTCTGTTTTTTTTATCATTAGCCCTAAGGAATTGGAGAGCCACTTTCTCAGACAGGTATCTGAGACTCTGTTTTTGCTAAAACGAAAAGGAGTCCCAAAGTTAAGTGTGAGGTTTGGACACACAAGGGTTCACTGGACGCTGCTTTGCAACCCTGAAGGGTTTTGGAAGCCTGATCACAGAAACAGAAGTCAAAGATAAGAGCTGAGAGAGCTTATATCCAGAGAACAGGCTACAGCCCACATAGGTATTCACCTGGGCTGGAGAAAATGTGTCTGCTGCAGAGTTTTTACTTCTTCAGCCACTGCATCTTGAATGAAAGCATCACCAAATTGCAGGTGGTCCTCTTGGGCTTGGAGTAAGAAGATGGAGTCGAAATAGCACTGTAGCAGTAGAATTAATTTCCCGAGATGCTCCACATTAATTCCAAGACACTATCCATTAACCTTACATAAGCATAACTAATATGTAAAAAAAGGTGAAAATTATTCATTCACAGCCGATTTTCAATGATGTCTCTTTAAATCAGTGTCATACCTTCAGTTTAAAAAATGCAGGCACGCATAGAGATAACTTCTGCAGTTCACTTTGACACAAATAATGATGGAAATTGCCCCACTAATTTTCCTCAGGCCCCTAAAAACTTGTGACCGATTCTCGTAGGTGGGTTCTTTCGGTGGGGGAAGCAAGCACTTTGTGGGAAATTTTGGGAGGTGGGTTATGTTCCTCGCTTTGCTACTGATTCATTTATTTATTTTTTTAAGACCTATCCATGAAGAGCTATCCAGATACTTCTATCTGTAACATAACTGAACCCCAACAAGCAGAGACCTTGAAACATTCTTTCAGGAATTCTTTCCTTCTCATTAGATTCCAGTCAGCTGACCAAGTCCTACTCTGTAAAAGAATTGCTGTGGCCATTCTTTGGGCATTTGCTTCATACAAAACGTCATTCCTGAAGACCCTAAGGTATTCTGCCTACAACGACATAAAGGACACGAGGCTAAGAGCCTCACTTTTCCTGTGAAATAACTTACTGAAATTACAGTGTTGCTATTTCAAATGTTTCTAATTTACTCCTTATTTTTGAATCAACATTGTTTTTCTACCCCCCATGCTTGAATTAGTTTGAGTAGCTGCTGGTCTTTGCTTTTCTCCCCACGTCTTGATATGAAAGCCCTTTTAATATAGGAGTCTCAGTCATACAGCACCTGAAAATCCCCCAAAAATGCCCCCTTAAGTAAAATTGCAGGGAATATTATCAAAATAATTATTACCTAAAAAAGTTTGCTGTCCTCAGCGACGACCAAGTAGCACACTGAAAAGTTAAACAGTGTATGAGCTCAGTAGTGAAGGATTGCTCTTACAACCATGCACACAGCACACAGTGCAATGGAACTCTGTGGGTGGCTGCTGTTCTTAAGTAGAACAACAGGCATCAGTCGGACTATCCCCAAGGCTGGCCCTGCCCTGGCATCAAAATATCAGCCTTCTGACAGAGTTACCTAGCCTGATCCGCCTGTGGACATTAATTCTCCTTCTCAAGAGGGTTTCTTAGTTTTTGCCACCCAGATCCCTTCCACCAGTCACATACATTTGAAGCAAACCTTGCCCAGCCTAAGTGCAACCTGTAGCTGAAACTCGCTTGCAGGCAGGAGCACGAAAACGTATTTAAGTATTGCAGACAGCTCAGAGAGAGTCTTCTACTGTCACCTGAGCCATCATCACCCTCTACTCCATCCATCTCTGCATCCATCACTACATCCATCAGCTGCAGAGGGACCTCCCTCTGCTTTCTGTGCTTTGCACCTGAACAGTTCTGCCTGTACACCCACACACATTCACCCACAGGGTACTCTGCATCTTTTCTCAGTAAGCAGCACAAGTGGCATAACAGTGAGAGCCAGACTCAGACAGCAAGTGTGTGATGAGTCGTGTTTTCCAAGTGCATGCACTCAATACTGTACAATCTTTTGCTCACTTTTACAAAGATTCTTAAACATGTTGCCAAAGGTGGTAGTGTTCTAGTTTTCTACCCTCAGGAAGAAATAGTTGCATTTTATTTTGCATTTGTATGGAAGATGAAAGTGCTCTTAAGTTGCACAGCATTGGCAATTTAAAAATAGTAAAATTAATATTTCGCTGTTTGCCAATTAAATTCTTATGCCAACCCAAAATTTAAATGCCTGTGACATTGGAATTGGGTCACCCACATTCACACATTTAAACTTAAAAAAAATCATTAATAAAAAAGCCCCCTTGTAATGAGGAAAAATTGATTTGAAAATATTGAAAAGAAATTCTTAAAAAAAGGAAGAAAAATAATTTCCTACAAAGAACTGAATTTCAATTAAAACGTGTTATGCTGTGTAGTAATTTCGAGATGAAAAAACTGCAAGCAGTTCCAAGGTTTTCTATGTACTAAGCAAAGCACATGTCAAAATTTAAGTGTCCTTACAAATTTATAAATTTTCACATTGTGGTTCAATTATTCTGTTTTGGTTTTGGTCTCTGATTAGCAGTTAAAATATTTTTTTTTAAATGATCAAGTCACCACAGATCACCGTAACATCTAGGAGCCAAAGACTCTAAAGGAATCCCAACATTTGCAAGATATTCTTCATGTGCAGTTGGAAAAAGCACCTTGAATTACTGTAGGGGAAAACTAATTCTTTCTTAGGTGAAAGAGCCAATTTATAGGACATGTTCAGCTGCACTTTCCAAAAGATAAAAAGGTAAAAGAGTATCCATTGTACTTCCAGGAAAACTTATCTTGCTTCTCCAAAGTGCTCTAAAAATGTAAATGTGCATCAAAGAAATTGCATATCAAGTATCACACTGGAGGTGTGGTTTTTTTGGGGGGAGCAACATTCAGCAAAATTCAGTGATGTGAGAAGAAAGAGGACATTACTTAAAAAAAAAAAACAAAACAAAAAAAACCCAAAGCAAAACAAAACAAAACACAAACCAAAAACAAACAAAAAAACCAAAACCAAAACCAACCAAGCAAAAACCAACCAAAAAACAAACAAACAAAAAAAACATAAAAAACCCCACATGAAAATCCAGACCCCCCCAAAAAACCCCACCAAAATACCAAAAACCCCCAAGAGAATATGTCAGAATAATACTTACTGTAAATTTAGTCATAAAAAGTTAGTTTTTATAATACACCTAGGACCACGTTGTCCTTCTGCTTACAATACTGTGGTTGCACTGAGCTGACTGAAAAAAGACTTTGGCACAATATGTAAGTCCTTTTAGTTATCCCACCAAAGTTTTCCTGTGTATATTATAATTTGTAACAATAATCTCTGATGCTTATTATTGATAAAATCAGTATCTGTTCCCCAGAAAGAGCTTTTGAGACCAGATTAGATCTTAAAACCTCTGAAACTTGCTGTAAGTGTCAGTGTCTGAGGTGTCTCAACTCTTTCTCCATCCCAGCTGGCATCTGGAGAAAGGAGTCATCAGAATGACAAAAAAAAAGCAATTAGCTAATTGGTGTTCATTCTACTAGACTGACAGAAAGGGCCCCACAGCATATACCCCTTTGAAACAAAAAAACAAGCTCTGTGAGGTTGTACATGAGCACAACAAATGCATTCAGTGCTGAATTGGTCCAAAACTTCTGTGTGTTAATAAGGATGAAGAAGAGCATGCACACCACAAAGAAACACATTTTTCTCTTTTTTTTTTTTTTTAGTCAAATATTACCAACTCTGCCCTGTGGCCCTACAGAAAGATAAATATGAATAGAAAACACTACCTGTAGCTGTCAAAAGAAAAACTGTGAGTGACAGGAACAAGTTAACATGAGTAGCGGGAAGATAATGAAATACTTGGGCAGTATGTATATTGCAACTAGACATTTTGCCCACGTAATCCCAAATTTAAAAAGGGCTTATGCTGCCAAACAGTACTAATGGAACATCCATTTGAACACCTGCTCTGACCAGACTCAAGAGTCTACATATTTATTTTCTGACTGTTGATTTATTTTTGCTCTAAAAGGAATTCTGTGGCAAGCACATGTTTACACAGAGACTTGTGCTCTCCATTTTCAGCTGTTAACCTTAAAATCCCATAGATTTCATGTTTCCTGTTTACAAGGGTGAAACACAGCACTGGCTGTATTTTTCTAAAATTAACTGAGATATAATTAAAGAGTGACTTGAATAAAAACTTATTCAAGCAACAGGTATTTGACAGCAGATGGTTTATAAGCACACAGTATGAACTTCCCTCACTCAGAGATCCATCGAGCCTAGTATTCTCTCACTAACAGCTGATTTAAGAAAATATATTAATTAAAAAGGCAAGTGTAGAGTAATTCTTTTTTGTAATGTCCTTCAGCCAGTTGTAGCCCTGAGCTCTACATATTCATCCTTTTCTGAATATCTTGTGGTAATGAAGTCTATGATGTGATTATAGTGAACTTCGTGGGAGGAGATTAAGTCTTCTACTGGGCCAAAAAATATCGTAGGGGGAAAAAAACCCCAAAACATGATTTTTAGCATGTGAGCCTTTTCTTCCAAGTATAAAACTAAGATGGCACTCTTCAAAAGTTGAGAACAGTGCTTTATGTTTTTACTAGACATATTAATTAGACAGACCATATAAGACAAAACAAAGGAACTTGGTTCTCATGGGGCAGAAGAAGGGTTTTAGCAACAGCAGAGGTGATAAGATGATTCTGTTTAATGGTAAAGAAAAATATTAATGTGCAATACAACAAGTTCAGAGTCTATGATTTTCACTGTTTGACAGTTAAGGACTTTAATTTCTTCCCTTGTCCTTTAAAAGTGTTTAGTGAAAATTCATTGGAGGATCCAAACTGAAAGTTTACAAATAGGAAGACTGACCTGTGAAAAATGTTATCATACTGAAGAGAGGATGCTTTCATCTTTTCCTGGTTGTCTCCAAGCTCTGCCTGGCAAGTGGTGGTTAGTAAGTTCCAAGTTGGAAAAGACGTCCAAGATGATCAAGTCCAACCTTTGAGCAAACGCCACCTTGCCAACTCGACCGTATCTCCAAGTGCCACATCCAGTCATTTCTTGAACACTTTCAGGGATGGTGACTCCACCACTTCCCTGGGCATCCTGTTTTAATGCTTAACCACCCTTGCAGTGAAGAAGTTCTTCCTGATGTCCAGCCTGAACCTCTCAAGGCACAGCTTGAGGCCAGCCCTGTCAGAGCAGCGCTCGCCTGCCCCTTAGGACTGACTGGCCCATGTTCATCGGCTGTTCCCATGGGAATCCTGATTTACTTCGGCTTTCAAAGCTCTTGCTTGAATATTTGCTACCACCAGAGGGATCTGCACCTGTGGTGGCTCCTCTTGGGCCCACACCCCAGGCTTTGAGGTGCATCACAGCGGCCACAGCCAAGTCCCCACAGGCCGAGGGGGGCTAACTCATCATTATGGTCCTTTCTGGTATTGCTGGGACTCTGCCTGCAGAGAGTTGGCTGTGAAAAGGGACTTTACTGCATAAAAAGATCTGTCTTAGTCGGGAAATTGTCTTATTCCTTGGTAATCAGTAATGCAAAAAGCCACTCACATGAATAAGCCATGACATGCTGTGGATAGTTCACTCACGTCTACCACAATAGTGGTAAGATAAAGGATTTTTTTGTTTGTTTTTCTCCAAGAATAGCCTGGCTTAATATATGTGCATCCAGGTAAGTTGAGCTCTAAAACTTCAGAATTATAACTGCAAATTACTTTCATCACCTGAGATATACTTCAATCCATTTTAAGGTGTTATAAACTTAAAGCAAAGCACACAATTCTAAAATGTAATGCCTCTGGACATTTTAGCTGGAAGGAACATGAATTATTTACTTTCTTTTCAGATTATATGTATCTCAAGTTAGCTTTTAAAAAAAATATTTTAATGTTTGAATGACTGAAATTTAATATCCACGGCCACAAAACGCCCCCAGACCAAACCTTTGTCAGTGGAAGAACCTCCTTGAAAGTGTCAATAAATGACATTAGCACAAAATGTAATACTGATCTGCAGGATCCATTTTAGAAAACATTTTAATCAGGAAAACCAGCACAGCTAAGCTCCAACAATATACAAAGTGGACTTTATCAAAAGATGACTATCACATCCAAAAGTGTATTACAAATATTAATATCAATAGACTGCAATTTTTTATTGCAGCAGACATATATGTGTATTGCAAGGAGGTACGTTTTCTTTCAAATATAGCAATCACTTTCTGCATTTCCTCACAAAAGACATGATAACCTCAGGTTCAGGTGATGCTAGTACCTTTTCTGCAAGCTCCATAGATGATTTTCTCTCTCCCCAAAAGCTACACATAGTCCAACTCTTCTTTACTCTTGCAGATTTGGTACAAGGCAGATACAATTTTTCCTATTGACTTTCAAAATATCTCATGCTATCATAAGCCAAACTCATTTGATACTGGGTAACTCTTGCATTAGTTACCTGAGCAATGAGTTTTATAAATTCTAAATTACAGCTCTAAGTGAATTAATTGCGAAAACTGTCAGGAGCTGGCTCAGCAAAATCCCAAACACTTCTATCCTAGTGACACAAGTTCAAATGTTTGCTGACTGTGCTATCACAGGCACAGACCTGATCTGTTTGATTTGCACATGAATGCTGACATTTTTTGAGAGTTACAGTATGTATAGGTAGTGCCTTTGATAATTACTAAATGAATAACTCCCTTTTTTCCCCTGTACTCCTCATCTTCTATTAAACCAATTTTTATTTTTTTTAGCTTATTTTTTCCAAGTGTGGGTAGTATAGAGTCTCCATTCACCTGACCAGGTCCCCAAAAAAGTGACTAAGGAGGAAGATTGCGCTCTTTACTGGGAGTTAACTATTTCCTCAGCCTTGGTTTGCAAAACTCCTACATACCACACAAACTTTCCTCTGAGCTTAGCATGGCCCTCAACTAAATATTCACTGCAGAAGCCAACCACAGAATCCATGTTATACAGCTGGTCTTTGGTTACTTATGCTTGCAATGGAATTACCTACTGGTTACCTGTGGGTTTTGCACACCTGGGACAAAGCTGTCTAGCAGGATGCCTTGAGAGAATATCCTCTCTCATCCCTGTCCAAAGGCAGATGCCTCCTTTTACTCTCTGTTTCAAGACTGAATAGAATCAGCTGAGCTCTCTGTGAGTGGAAAACACTGGCTTTCACTGGCAGTTGAGTTGGATTTGTTGCATTTGGCCACTTGAACATACCCAGTGCTTGACGTTTTGGGTTTTTTTTGTGAGGGTCTGTAAGGTTAATTGCTCGCATCTCTCCTGATCTGGAAGGTAAACCATACTAAAGAAAAGCAACTCTATGCTTTCAAATAAATGTCTGTGTTAACATTTGTTAATTTTTTTTTTCCTTTTTAAATAAAGAAGTGTGCCAGGAAATACATCCTTATTTATATCAGGCTGCAGCATTTTCTGCCATATAATGATGCATAAGTTATGCATGCCTGAACTAGAGATGCTTTAATGAGAACCAGTAGATCCAGAACTAGATCTTGAAAGAGCCATTTCAGAGAATGTTATTGCACTCACGATGTAGACAGGGAACAGAGACGGAAAAAAAAGAGGATAGATTTTTGTATGATGTGAAGACAGGTTTGTGAGAAAAATCTTGGCTTAACAATATGGGATTCACACCCTGGCTCTCACTGCAGAACTCAGCAGGACTGGGCAAGACACTGAATGTATCTTTATATATTTGTAAATATATGGTTTCTCTCACAAACACAAAACTTCTGTGTGTGTGTGTGTGAGATATGCACCAGGACTTCAGAACATTTCCGCAAGAGTATTGGTAAGACTGGGCAACTGAATCTCAGAAGGTAAGAAACCTTTTCTTCACTTTTGGAGACCTGGTTCTGCTTTGTACAGCGAAGCCCACTACACTTACGCACTGCAGGAGGAGATTCAACTATTCAGCATAAAATTGATTCCTACCCAAATTCTCTGGTATGCAAGACTGCTGCAGTTGGCTTTTTCTAATAGCCTTTTGTGAAATCTGTTTTTTGAAGAGTGAAGCATGAATTCTTTAGTATAAACATGCACACAGTTGCTAAGGTTTATGATATGGTATCCTATACACATACAACTACAAATATACTCCAAATATCCCAAAGGGTCCTGTTCTGACAAAGAACTCACAGTGGGCTCTGTGTATCACTTTGAAGTCCTTTGGGAGTACTGGGTTTCCTCTTGTCTCCCTTCCTCAGCTGAAGGGGACAGCTTGTGTGTTCCCTGCCATAGAGCACCACCAACAGGATCATCTGGCCTGTGATAACAAGGACACTGGGATCAGGAGGAGTCCTGGACTCTAGTGAGCCACATACGGGTATCCATACTCACTAGAATCAGCCTATTAACGCTGAGGATTTCTTCCGCCTGAGACCATGAAGTACAATATATATTTCTGTTTGTCCTGTGGTAATTTCCACAACAAGGCACAGCAAATGTCTTAAAATTGTTGTGACCATTGCAAGTTATTCCCCTGACCATGTGGTGGTTAGCTGTAGTGGAGCTTGAGTCTCCTTTTGTGGCAGTCTTTATTTTTGTTACAGACATGCCTCAGCCTTCCTTTGATCCGGATGTCCTTCTCTCTGGGGATGCTTTCTCCATGAAACAAGTTTGGGTGCTCACAGGAAGGGAGCTGCTGAAACTTTCCATTGCTCTCATGGCAGGAATTCATTCTGGCTCCACATAGTCTACGGTACGGAATTTGTGACATACTTCCCTAAAGGTGAAAAACCTAAAATTATGAACAAACACAAGCAGAAGGGTGCATCTGAGCATGACCAGGCTAGCACCAGCAATCTGATCAATGCACCTTAGGTGGCTGCTTGCCATTGCACTGGCAGTTGGTAGTGAACTAGCAGTGAGTGAGTGATCAGCGACCACACTTCAGTGGCTGTGGGCACGGTGTACTCAGCACCCACCAGCAATCACCTGATCACACGCTTGGAAGCTGCTCTTAACAGCCAATTCTGCAATACTTCTGCAGCATCTGTTAAGAAAAAGATAGGAAGTGTCACAATGCACACACTTCTTCACACTTAGATGAAAACATGGGGTAGATCAGAATTAATTGCACTGATAAACACAAGATTTGACACAAAAATTCTCCTTTTGTCAGAATTCAACATTAATTAACAATTTTTAACAGCAGAGCCCAATAATACAACCATATTTACTCGCTCTAATTAGTGCAATGTCCGGGGCAACAAAATATCACATCCATAGGCATATATTTACAATCAAAACCAACATGACCTTGCACCAAAGTTTAGAAGAGTTACTCATCATTGATACTATTAAACAACTTCTCTTCATTAAGGTGAACCATACACTGTTCTTAACCTATAAAACTGGGTCTTTCTAGCATGCATCTTTCTAACATGCCCTAATTGCAAGATGGCACCATCACTGCATGTTTGCTCAACCCAACATGCCTGGGAATAGACTCCATGAAGCACTCCAGCTTCCTTTTGCATGAGGCTGACAAGACAGTTTGACACCAGGATGAGGATAAGCAATGCCTTTTTGGTGCTAGCTAATTTGTTCTCGAACAGATGCTCATTTTCACAGAAATAACCATAAGGTATCACTACAAGACGGTTCCAGTCGTGTATCCGGGTCTTATGCTAAGAGTTCTCCGTCCGTTTCAGATCTTTACTTTGAAGCGAGCGGAGCATTTCACAAAGAAATTCACAACCACGCGTCAACCACTGACTGACGTGCAGGCAAGGCTCAGCAGCACTTGGCATCTGATTATCCTCGACTGGGAAAGGGAGCCTCAGGCTTAACTGTGTATGTTGTCAGGAGAGTGTGAGAGCAGGAATAAAGGAGTGAGCACCCAAAAAAATCCGCAAAATTTAGTGTTCCTTAACTATCTCAAACCGCCATATACTGGACAGTCTAGCCAGTTAGACGTGGGAATGATGTTAACAGAGAGGCCACAAATCAATGAGAGGTTGGCCTTGGTAACTGCTATATGAGAAGGACATTACTTTTAGGTTTTCCATCAAAACCGACGTGTTCTAATGATGGGTTTATTTTGGGGGGTGGGAGCACATGTGTTTATTTTCTTCATTGAGTAATTAAGGGTTTTTGAAGTCCCAGTTCAAAGTCTCAGGAATTTTTCTGTGGCCACATGAAGATTTTGAAGACCTGAGTACAGTCCTGGATACTGAGGGAATCCCTTCAATTAGTAAGAGAATTGTTAAAGGATTCTTTCTTCTTTTTTAATGACCATGCTATAACATACAATGTCAAATAATTGCAATGCAATGCTCTGTAGGCCAGAGAAAATGTTTCTCTGAAATGAGAAAAAAGCCTTTTGAATCCCTTGTCTCTTTAATTTTCCTTGCTTCCTGCATGGTTTACTAGGTAAATTATCAGCATTTATTCCCAACAGTTGCAGTAAAAACATTTAGGATGCCTGAGAGAAAAGACCTACAGATGCACATTATTGGAGGTCTGGCTTTGATTACAGGAGATGGATTAAAATGATAATTTATGATTACCTATTAAAGATTTTATAGAATGTGGTTTATGATATCATGTAGCACTTCCACCCCAATGGGAGCAGATTTTCAGGCTAAAGGCAGGAGTGATGACACGGCAGTAATAGCTCACAGTGGTAATAACTCACTTTCCCATAAAATCTCCAAATTCGTAATGGATATTAGTAACAGGATAAATTCATGGAAAAATGGCCCTCAGCTGAACTCTGGTTAATAAATCAAAAGGTCATGAGATCTTTGATAGTGTGAAAAGAAAGTCACATTTCGGCAAACTCTCTGTAGATGGATCCCTCGACTCAGCCATGCAGTATCTGATATGAACAGAAATTCACAGAGGTGAGGGTTTCAGCAAATAGAGATGTGCCTCTCAGGAGCATAGTCAAGCATCTTCCAACACAATTAATGCAGAAAATAAGCAAACTGTATAGAGTTATGAAAAATTTCTCCCTTTGGAGGAGGAGAGTGCCTGGCAACCACATCTCCTCCCCAAGTCCCACTGCTCAACACCCAGTTTAATGCACAATTATGTCCTGCATAAAGTAAGAATCCTGGACACCAATGCAGTAGTTTATTTTCAGTTGTTTACACATTTCAGTTATTTTTCTGTGGTTTGACCTGTCCAGTCCTAAATTGCAAGACTGAACTCAAACCTTTACAGCACCAAAAGATCATTCCAGGAGTATTTCTAAATAGGCACTGATTAGCGTGTAATCAGTATTGTATTTCAATTTTCTGCTTCGTTTAGAGAAGTAGAAAACAAAGACAGAGCTTCACTAATTCTTAGGTTAGGCAGGTGGAGACCAGGGTAAAGCATTGGGAATACTCCAAACCAGAAATGGTCCACAGAGGGAAAGCAGCCCCTCTCAATGGTTGCACTGGCTTGTCCTGCTCCATTAGTGCCTTGTTGCCACCAGAAAGGGATTGTGTGAAGATGCTGATATATGTTATCTAGAAAAACTGTCAGTGGGACCCTTATTAAAGGGTTCCTGCCTCTCCCCAGGGCTCAGTGTGAAAAATCTCCTTTCCTCCATGGTGCTGTCAGTTTACAGCCCTCACTGCCAGTGCAGAGGCTTTTACCACCATAAATAATAAAATTAAGGGGTTGGTTAAAATCACACAAAACTGCGGATTTAAGGCATTTATAGGCATGAGATTTTTCTCCAGGGAATCAAATTACTTCTTTTCAATAACTCTAAAGTACCTCAAAGTACTTTATGGTATGACACCTATACCAAAACACTGCCAATGAAAGGCAGCTAGGGTGCAGTTTCTCAGATGCTGGTCTTGTGTGAGATTCCTGTGTCGCAAAGGGGAACGGTGTTAATGCTCAGTCAAAGGCTCAGGAGACTTTGTTGGATGCTTGACAGCACCAACATGCAGATTCTTGCTGGCTGTTACTACTGATCTGGCTTGGCCTCACTCTCATTCCTGAAGCCCATTGCCTTAGTCAAAAAAAAAAAAAAAGGGGGGGCTTACACAGCAAAATTGAAATCATAAAACCTAGACGTAGTATCAAAGGCTAAAAAGCCCCACATTGAGCAGAGGATGGGAATTTGTGGTGATAAGAGAAAGAAAAGGGAGGAGATTGGACAATTTTAAAGTGCAAGCAGGTCTAAGGTATTTAGGTTGCAAACTCCCTCCCTAAGTGGAAGAGACTGGAAGCTGAAAAACTTCTCCCACCCTTTTTTTTTCTGACAAAGCAAATTAGACAGACTTACTAGTTCAGTTCAGCAGTTGCCAGATGAAGCCATAGCTGAGGCTGCTGCATCCTGCCAGACCAGAGGCAAATACACACTTGGCCCAACAAAACTGTTTGCACTACACACTGCTGCGTCTCTGGGGTTTCCTGTAACTGCTACCAGACCTTTAGATACCATGAGATTCACAACCCAGGAGTTTCAGAGCTACTCTTAATTCTGCAGCTGTGGAGCTGGACAGCAAATCTTCATAACTTGGAATATTGCACAGTACAAACCCACTTTGGAGTTTCATTCCTATTTCAAAGTTATGTTGCAATGCGGTAACGTGGCTCCAAACTTGTGAGGGGGATCAACAACTCTGAGAGGAACTGGTTATAAGAGTGAAGAAATTCCTCATCACCTTTCAAACTCTGACCCTTGAGTAGAGAAAACTAAAACTCAAAGATCTGTTTTTTCTGGTTTGTGGCGGAGGGTGGTGAGACTATGAGAAAATGTGCTATCCAAGGCAAAGCAAGGAAACCACCTGGAGTTTTTCCTGTAAGAAACATTTTTTTCCCCCTGCAGGTTCTGCCTCTGGAATGTCCTTTCCATGACAGGACCTTCAGTGCTGCGGAAGAATTGAGAGGATCTGAGAGCACGGTGCATTTTGGAGCCAGCATCATTACTTTCAGGAGCAGATTGTGCTCTCTACCCCCTCACAACCCACTCCAGAAACAGCCATGTTACAGCCACTCTGAGTGCCAAACGTATTCTGCTCTTTGCTTGTCACAGAGAACGGTTTTATTTTTCAGCCCCGTTGATTCTGTTAAGTCTTGATCACTACCAATCTAATTCCCTGATGGGCCAATCTGTAACAAACTCTGGTTCCTATTGCTGGATGGTATTTGCTTCATCAAGAAATAGTTCTCCTTGTTAGTTAGTCTGAAGCAAAGGCATGGGTCATTCCAGTCAAATTTCATCTAAGTTTCCAGGATTGGGTTGAGGAGGTTTGCCCGCTTGGGGCCTCAAGCAGAAATTGGAGAAGGATAAGGAAGAATGCTATGCATTTAAAACACTTGCTGTTCATATGGTTGTGCAAAGATTTCTGAAAACAACCATGGGAAATACAAATTTAGGGCAGGGTTTACTGATCTGAAAGCAACTGCCATATGCTAAGAGTCCCCCTGTCCTTTTGAGAGTCCTTTTGACTGTGAAACTCACCCTCTAACTCCTTTCTGTTCAAAAGGAACATGGTAATTTATGGGGACCGTGAAGGTGCCAAGGAATAATAACCTTAAAACAAAAAAGAACAGTGATTGAATTAAAAAAACCTTTTTACCTCCTATGTGATAACTTGTGGCATATTGTTCTCAATTCTTACCAAACACTTCAGAGGTATGAGATTGTTACAATTTTAATTCAGACATTTAAGAAGGAGGTTACACTGTTAAATTCAAAGGTATAGCTACCTGGATTATAGCACATTCAGAGACTAGACTAGACCAGGCTAGACTAGATTACAATAGAATATTTCAGTGGGAAAGAACCTACAGTGAATATCTAGGCCAACTGCAGATACTGTGTGGGGATGAGTGTAATAAATTAATAAAAGTGGTCAAATTCAGCTAAGTTATTCAGCTAAACAAATAATATTGAATTATTCAAGTCTTTATAGAAACTCAAGGTCTCTCAAATGACCCTTCTGCAAAGTAAAAAATACTTTTAAAAAAGTTCACAACTTTATCTTGTACAGGAAAAGAGGTGCATGAGTTTTTAATTTCTAGCTACGAAGCACAGACAAGGAATACCATACCTGGCATAATTTAGGAGCAGTCAAAATAACTTGCTAAGGTGGTTTATATGACACAGGGGTACTTATCACAAGCTCACCCTAGGAAGAGAGATGGACTGTGCCAGAATGGCATGCAAATGCTCTCACCAGGCAGAGAATGCCTGCTACCATGAAAACTGTTTAAACACAGCCCTATACACCCTGAAATTGCTCACTTCTGACCCAAACATACAAAGCTCAAGGCACCCAAAAACTACCATCATCATACCACATGTCCTTGCTCCTTGCAGCTTCCCTGCTGCCCACCTTTTACATCTTCAGTAATATGCAAATCCCTGAAAGTAGGTACCAGGGTCTTTACCACCCTCCTTAGCTTTCTTCCCCTTTTCTTCCTCTGTCATGTTGCCATTTCTGTTTGTTTCCACAGAAACACTGACTTCACAAAAACATAATGTAAGGGTAGCAACAAACACGGTCTCAGAGTCCAGTTCCATCCAGAATCACTGAAAAGAAACAGATGTATTTGTTACAAGCACACGCCTGGACGGCTTCAGCTGTGCCTGCAGATAACTTTTACTCTTGATACAGGATTCGAAGGATTAACAGAGAAGTCAGGAGAACAACACATAGATGTGGGTGCCTCTGCTGCACCCACAGCAGGAGGGAGGGGAGGTGTGGTGTGTGCTGCAGTTCTGCCTCACTTGCTGAGTCAGAGGGTTGGCAGAGCACCTTCAGACCTGTGCATGCATCTCAAAATTTGTGAGGGCACTTTGCACCAGCCTCAGACTGATGTGGAGGGAGTCACTCGATGACGCACAACAGTGTAAGAGCCAGTAGGCAACAGGGTTGTTTTGGTTTGTGCCCAGAACTGCACAGTGAGGACTGAAGGCTGGCCTTTGACTGCAGGAGGAGAGACACTATTCCCTTCGTTCTCTTGAGCCAGAGTTACCAAACTCATTTTGGAGCCATGTGGACAGCTGATGACATGGGCAAAGTCATCAAAAAAATACTTTGGGCACAGCGTCCAGATTCAGTCTGGGTCATCTCTGCCTTTTCTTTTAATTTTCTGTGACATGCTCTTGCCTGCTGTCAAACCAGATTTTAAGTCACCTCTTTGTAAAAATCACCTTGTTTTGCTATAGCAACCTTTACTGGCCTTTGCTTAGTGAAGCTCAGTTGGTACAAAAGAAAAAAAAAAATTGAAGAATCCTTTCTAAACCTACGGAAGGTTTTCCAGATCCAGAAGCCAAAGGACAAATTTTCCAGTGCATAAGCAGTGCAGGGTAAACACAACAAACTCTACTGCTCTTCTCATGGCCTTGGGAAGAGGGATGTCCCCAGTGGTCAAATTTGCAGTGTGAGGGTGTGACAGGGCATGTATTCAGCTGTCAGTTCCCTGGCAAATGCAGCTGGGGAAGAACAGGCATCTGCACAGGCTGGGGCCTGACCTGCTGCAAAGCAGCTCTGTGGAGAAGGACCTGGCTGCGTGTCCAAAGAAGGGCTACGAAGGTGATGAGGGGACTGGAGCCTCTCTTTTATGAGGAAAGGCTGAGGGAGCTGGGCCTGCTCAGCCTCCAGAAGAGACAACTGAGAGAGGACCTTATCAGCGTACATAAGTATCTGAAGGGAGGGTGTCAGGAGGCTCTTCTTGGTAGTGTCAAGCAGTAGAACAAGAAACAATGGGAAACTGATGCACAGGAAGTTCCACCTGAAGATGAGGAAGAACTTCTTTACTGTGCAGGTGACTCAGCACTGGAACAGATTGCCCAGAGAGGTTGTGGAGTCCCCCTCACTGGAGATGTTCAAGAACCATCTGGATGAAATCCCGTGCCATGTGCTTTAAGGTGACCCTGCTTGAGCAGGGAGGCTGGACCAAATGTGGTCCCTTCCAACCTGACCCATTCTGCAGTTCTATGATTCTGTAGATGGGCAGTTGTGGGCTGCTCAGTGAGCTTTGTATGCAAAAATTCCACCAGTCAAAGCCACAGGCTATCACGGATGTGCCAGAACCTCGAGCCCAGGAGATTGATTGAAGCCTTGCAAAGATAAGCCATTAGACGGTGACAAAATCCTCACAGCACAAACTGCAATTAGTACAAGCAAACGGGTCCTCTTTATCATCAAGCATCTGTTTGCAGTCTATTTTAATCACAGTACATTCAGGCTTCCAAAGAATGGAAACTGAGGGCACAGCTATGTGCTTTGAACTTAAGAACAGATGCAAACTGATGCCTGCTGGGCATGAACATGCTGGTAACCTTCAGTTCAAAGAGGGAAATGAAACCAAATGCAAACTGGATTAGCAAGAAGACAAGTGATTTATTTCTTTGCAAGGAAAACAGAAACCATTGTGCATTCATTGGAAAGAGGACAGAAAAGATTTTGGGGCTTGACTCCTCACCTCAGGCCAACAGGCTTAAGACATGACAGAAAACTGGCAAAACTTGACTTCTCCACTTACTCTGAGCAAGACGCAATTCCGTAGGGAGGTACCTGCATCATGCTGGTGACAGGGTGGTAGAATATGCTGCACTCATTTTAAATTGAGTTCTTGACATTCTGTAAAGCATGAAATAAAGGGAGCTTGTTCCCGTAGTTATAGCCTGAGTTGTAGTTGACCTCCAGTCTCCAGAGTGTGTCCTGAGACAGGCAACACAGCTGATGAAGGGGCACAACTCATATGGGGAGAGCTTAAGGGAGTTGGAGGTATTTAGCCTGGAGAAAAGAAGGCTCAGGGGAGACCTTATCACTCTCTGTAACTACCTGAAAGGAGATTGTAGGGAGGTACAGGTCAGTTTCTTCTCCTAGGAAACCAGTGACAGTACAAGAAGAAATAGGTTCCCCAGGCTGTGCCAAGGCAGGCTTGGAACAGACATTAGGGACTTTGTTTTCAAAGGAAAGGGTTGTAAAGCACTGGAACAGACTGTCCAAGGAAGTGGTGGAGTAACCATCCCTGGAAGTGTTCAAAAATGTGTGGATATGGCACTTGGGAACAAAATTTAATGATGAGTATGGTGGTGATGTTAGGTTGACAGTAAGACTTGACGATTTTAAAGGTGTTTTCCAACCTTAATGATGCTATGATTCTATGATTCTTTCAGAATGCAGTGAGTCTTCCCTGTCAGTAAAGCCTAGATCCAACACATATGACCCCAGCCTTAACCTTTGGGACAGGGGAGCTTTTCACACAGTTGAAATTCACTTGGAATAAAATGGTCTTTGATTGCTTCATATCCAGTCTCCATGAAAAGATCACATGCATCAGAGAATTCATCACATCCAGTTGGAGGTTGATCTTTCTTATGCTTTGCAGGGACAGATATTACATTTTGAAGAGGATGATGGGAAGGCAGAAGTCCTTCAGGCATCCATGTTAAGATAATTCTACTTCCACTCTTGAGAACAGCTATTTTGCAGGAGCCACATCAGTAGGTACTTTTTTTGGCAAAAGGCACAAGCAATGGGAAGAGAATTAGTGTCATGCTATTGGGAACACAGTGCTACGAAACCTCAGCCAGCATGGGGGTTGAGTGTCTTCTATATGTTGACATGTTCCAGTAATCATAGAATAGTTTGGGTTGGCAGGGACTTCTAAGATCACAGAATCACAGAATGGGTTGGGTTGGAAGGGGTGTTAAAGATCATCTCATTCCAACCTCTCTACCATGGGCAGGGACACCTACCACTATATTAGGTTGCTCAAATCCCCATCCAACCTGGCCTTTAACTCTTCCAGGAATGGGGCACTTTTCTGGGCAGCCTTTTCCAGTGACTCCCCACCCTCACAGTAATGTCCACGGTGAACTGGATTGTTCTTGCCATCCCACCAGTATTGCGGGCAAAACAATAAACAATTTTTTTTTGTGCTGTTGCATTTCACAAACAGACTGTCCACATGTAGAACCCTTTCCCCTCACTTGAGCCTTGCTAACACCTTTCTGGTTTAGACTTTATTGTCTAGTAAGGGTTCAGCTGAAGTATCAGCCTTTTTCTGAGGAAAGACAGTGATAAGACTCTAACAAGTCTCTTTCTGTTGCTGTGGATCCACTGATTCACCTGAAAACTACTTCTTCAAAGGGAGGGCTTTGACTAGTTTTTCAGTCAGTTCTTGCAGTTTTAGGAAAAGGAGAGATGAGTTAAGGCTTCAGGGAGGCATGCTTGGGAGTTGGGGCAGGTACTGACCTCCCAGATTTTGGATGGCTTTAGATGAATGTAAAGATATGGAGTGATAAATATGCAGAATTAATGTGCTGAGATAGAATTTGAAGGCATTGGGCAAGTGTAATTGGGTAGCATCAGATGTTGGAGACAACAGCCTGAACGCCATCTGAACATCTTACCTGTCCTCATACAGTGCTTGTGAAAGGTCCAGTCTACTTCAGCAACACATTGAGACCTTCCCACTTCTCTCTTTGCTACATCACCTAGACCTGCTGATGGGTTAGGAGGGGAGGCCACTAACAGAGACAGGCAGGACCAGTAAGACATCCTTGCAAACATTAGGGTGTAGCTGGGGCTAGCCATGCAGCTCAGCCATCCCAAAGAGGACTCTAAGACAGAGGGGCGAGCGGGGTGGACTGTGCATGCAGACATCATAGTTGACTTAATTTGGAGATAATACAACCCAAACCTTGTTGTTCATTCTAATGACTGTGCCAACAGCCCTGTGCTGTCATTACCTTTGGAAAACAACGGCAAGATCTTTGTAAAAACTTCAGCAAGGGAGAAGAAAACCAGAAAGGTTTTAACTTAAAATTACTTAAATATTGTACCCATCTTTAAAAAGGGCAGAAAGAGCACCCTGGGAACTATGAACCTGTCAGCCTCACCTCTGTGCCTAGGAAGATCACATAATGGATCCTCCTAGAAGCTGTGCTAAGGCAGATGAGGGACAGGGAGTTGAACTGAGACAGCCAGCACGACTTCACCAAGGGTAAGCCCTGTTTGACCATCCCAGTGGCCTTCTATGATGTCATTTATCAGGACTTCTGCAAAGCTTTTGACATGGTCCCCCACAACATCCTTATATCGAAATTGCAGAGATGGATTTGATAGGTGGACTGTGAAATGGATATGAAAGAAGTTGAACAGTGTCACATCCAGAGGGTAGTGGTCAGTGCCCCTGAGTCCCAATGGATATCAGTGACAAGTGGTGTCCCTCAAGGGTCTGTATTATAAATAACCAGTGTTACTTACTATCTTCATTAATAGATGAAGAGAATCAAGTGCACCTTCAGCAAATTTGCAGATGACACCAAGCTGAGTGGTGCAATTGACACACGTGAAGGATGGGATGGCATCCAGAGGGACCTGGACAAGCTCAAGAAGTGGGGCCATGGGATCTCATGAGATTTACCAAGACCAAGTTCACAGCNACCCGGGGGTGCTGGTGGGTGAGAGGCTGGACATGACCCAGCAATGGGCACTCACAGCCCAGAAAGCCAATTGTGTCCTGGGCTGCATCCAAAGCAGTGTGGGCAGCAGGGTGAGGGAGGGGATTCTGCCCCTCTGCTCTGGTGAGAGCCCACCAGGAACACCCCCAGAGCACCCAGCTCCGGGGTGCTCAGCACAGCGAGGACACTGACCTGTTGGAGTGAGTCCAGAGGAGGACCAGCAAGAAGAGGAGGGGGATGGAGCACCTCTCCTGTGCGGAAAGACAGAGAGAACTGGGATTGTTCAGCCTGGAAAAGGCTTAGGGTGACAACTGCAGCCTTCCAGTGCATGAAAGGAGCTTAAAAGAAAGATGGAGAGAGACTTTTTGTGAGGTCATGTAGAGGACAAAAGAGAGTGACTTCCAACTGAAAGAGAGTAAGTTTGGATCAGGTATTAGGAAAAAACTCTTTACTGTGAGAGTGGTGAGACACTGGAAAAGGTTGCCCAGAGAAGCTGTGGATGCTCCACCCCTGGAATTGTTCAAGGCCAGGTTGGATGGAGCTCTGAGCAACCTGGTCTAGTGAAAGGTGTCTTTGTCTACAGCAGGGGCTTGGAATTAGATGATCTTTAAGTTCCCTTCCAACCCAGGACATTGTATAATTCTGTGTCCATGATCATGGGCTGTCTGAGCTGACATGTGGAAGGTACATGTGAAATGACCTGCACCATGATTCCTGGATCTTTCTCCTTCTCCTATAAACACTTTCACATACATTGGTTCCCCTGTGAATCATGGCAGGAGGGAGAGCAGCTTTTCCCCCTGTTGTGTTCCCTGTTGTCCATTGATTTTTTCACTGAGGAGAATGTCTGTTGCATAATGTGTCCCAGCAGACCTGACTATAGATGTTTTATTTACATCCTGAAGATCCCTAAAGCAAACCCACCAGTCGGTTCCCACGACTTTCTTTCACAAGTTGAACAAATTTTGCCAGTTGCTTTTCACCTTGCTAATAAACTTGGACACTGCTGTTATGACAACACTGAAGAGTTCAAACTCCACATACGTCTTGGTCACTGACCTCATGCTACTCTGGGAGTTAAACCTATTCACCTGTTTCCTCAGAACTGTTGTTTATGACAATATTCAGGCTCCAAGCGCAGTTAGGTCAACACAATTCTCCCGCAAGTGACATCAAAAAATTCAGCTTTTCTGACTCACTGCCAATCAGTATGGTCCGAATACATTACTCATTAGCAGCTGGACACCTGAGAGGCTTAAATCAGACAAAATAAGGAGGGAGCAGTTCAGAAAAGGAAGATATATCAAGTGATAGATTAGATATGATCGAAAGTCTTCTAATTCTTATGTCTTGCAGAGATCGATCTCAGGTGTTTCTCAGTTAAGTTTCTTTCTACTGTAAGCTGGGTGTCAGCTAGTTTATCTCATCCTGATAGAGATTAGAATACTCAAAGTACTCTAATATCCTTTCCAGAATTTTCATCATAATTAATTATTATCTCTCTAGTTATTCTTGTAATTCATCTAAGCTACTAATGCTTCTTTGAATTTAACTAGACCCTTGGCTTCAAAATCTTCCCTTTGCAGTGGATTCCACAGTTTCACATTTTGGGAAACTGCCATCTTCAATTCTTACTGCTGCCTCTGAATTCTTATATTTTGAAGCAGAAGTGTCTGTTCCTCCTAGTTTAGATCACTCCATTTTATGTTTTTTATCCCCTCCTACTTATATCCCCTTTTTTTATATTTATATATATATATATATATAAATAGTTGGATGCTTTTTTCTTTTATATCCATCACACAGAGGCAGTTATTTAAAAAAAAAAAAAATCCCACAACCCAGTTGGGTTTCACAGATGTTTCACAGCTTTGACACCTTGAAGTATTTAAAGATCAAGTTCTGCTCTTTCTGAACCCTGTGAGTTCTGCTCCCCTGCCCCCTGCATCTTGGGCAACAGACACGTGTTGCTGGGCGTCATTCTGCAGTGATACTGATGCTGCTGAGACCCTCCTGACTTGCCAGTCGCCTACTAAGTGCTGGCACGTGCTTTTGTCTGATTTCTGCCATCACCTCTGCCTGTCCCACTCCCCTGGAAAAGCAGGCTTCTTCACATGCTGTTTTAGTATCACAGAGGAGGAGCCTGAGGGCCCTACTCCAGCACTGGCAGGCACCATCACCTCAGAAGGAGATCAGTGATGTCATGCCCCTGTCCTCTCACAAATTCACACCAAACGTATTGAGGTTCATAAAACCCAGTGTGCTTCAGGAGCCTGCAACTGCAAACACACGGTGTCCAGCCACCCTGCTGTCCTTAAAGGCTGCTCTCATGGAGCACCCATTAACTGGAGCGAAACCAACCATTTGAAACTGGCAGCTGTGATGAACTGAAACGTTTCCATAGAAGGCACTGCACAATTATTTCTTGCTAGTGCTAAAATCGTGGGCAGGATGCTCCTGTGGAGGATTTTCCATCCAATTTGTATTGTGACAGACAAGATTAGGAGGTGGACAAAATCAAGGCATCACAGTGTGTAAGTCAGAGCACAGAACCGGATAAGGGTTTAACTCTTGTAATAGTAAAATCAGCAGCAGTGTTGTTGGTGATATAGATTCACTTTCTAGATTTTCCCTGTGAACTCTGCCAGCAGAACTAGCGGTCATCAGCAGATTGCAGAAACAAATTGGCATATCTTAGGGAGGCAGATAATTTAGTTTTTAATGAATGACCAATAAAAAAGTTACTAATGCCATAGATAGCAGGAAAAAAAAATTATAAATTTAATTATAATCATTAATCTTGATGATATAATACTTATTCCCAAACTCACTAAAATAAAAATCAGACACCCAAGCAGCCTCAGTGGATTCTGAATAGGAGTTTTAAGAAGGAATATGTAAGAACCAAGGATGCAACACGGTCGCTTGAAATTTCTTGCTTCTGCTTCAGATATGAACAGTGACTGGTGTGTCAGAAAAAACCTGTTTTTCACATCTATGTCAGTTGGTATAAGAGCACATGTGCTATTACCTCTTCCCACGGATCTTGCCTCAGGTAATACTTAAGCACTCAGTGTGCACAGCAGGAATTTATAATAACCTCTCCGTTTAGATTACCGTCATTACAAAAAAAA